>VYXH01005675.1:1123800-1222965 GCA_013397275.1 Burhinus bistriatus
AAAAAACAAAGGAGCTTTATTTTATGAAGAAGGAGCTTTCTGATCTTTGTGCAGAATATTTTTCAGAAGAGGCACTTTTTCTACTTCAGAAAATACCACTCCTATTTTGGGGGTTTTTTCTCCCTCTGTAGTCATCCCCTCGCAGCCTTGCTGAAGCGAGGTTCCCATAGTGCCTAGTGGTGCGGCTCCAGACTCTGCAGCACGAAAATGTTCCACAGAAAAAATGACGAAAAAATCCCCAAGATCTGCACTGCCTCTTCTGCTCTCTCCAGCCAAGATCTTGCATTATTCCCAAAATGTGAGCTTAGATTTGTAGGTTGACAGTATTAATGAACATTCGCCAAAATCTGATCCTTGAAACCGAAAACTTTTCAAAAAATTTTTCCATAGTTTGGTTATGACCATGTAAAGCTGAACCCACCCCCATGGCTTTGGTCTTCTATTGGATCCAGAAGTGGTGGATAGGGTGAGGCTTGCAAAGGGACGGGCCTTGGGGAGTAGGTCATGTTGTTTTTCTGTGTAGAGCTGGATGCAGCTGCAGCTTAAGAAAAACAAATCAGAAAGCCCCAGTGGTTTGCACAAGACTTCCACCCAAGGTGAGGGAATCCTTATGAGACTGTCTGGGTTTTCTGTTGTTGGGTACATTTTTTTTAATCATGAATTCCTGACTCACCCTTTTTGATGTGACCTAAAAATCTGACTGATGCTGTTTACTAGAGACAAACAGCTTGATAATTCAAATCTTGCCAAAGCTAGTAACCGAAAACTGTTTCTCTGGAGTCTTTTTTGATATAGCCTGTGTGGAATGAGTTTGTCATCTTCATCCATCCCTTAAACGCTGGCATAACTGAATTCAGTCTAATTTGGAAAACATTCCAGACAGGAATAAATCTTTACTGGAGGAAAGGACAGGGAAGGGTAATTCATATTATCCAGAGAAAAAGACGAAGACTTCAAGAGCCTACCTTGGTTAGCCCAGCAAAGAGAAAGCTGAAAGGGGAAGACTGCTTCCTATGCTGGGCTGGGAAAGACCAGCAAGGGAAGGCTGCATGAAAAAGAAATAGGTCAACACCAGCTGCTGGTCATAAATTTGGGAAGGAAATAAGAGAGAAGTTGATGACAACTACAGCAGTGGGGAAGCCTTATAGGAATGAAAAACCCTAAGTAGTTTTAAGACAGTGTTAGGTCTATTTCTGAAGGAAAGTCTGTGTTGTGTCGGTCTGTAGCACATGCTGCATTCCCAGGGGAGCAGGTACGATTAGTTGGAAGTCACTCACATCCTTAATTTGGAAGTAGTTAGGGATGAGCACTTCTCATCTTCTATAAAGCAGATAGATCCCAGATCCCAGTGATTTGCCTAGAGGAAATGGATCTTCTCACAGCCACTACTTTTTTCTACTCTGATCATAGAGACTGCATACTGGTAGGGTATGAGCAGAATGGACCACAGAAAGTGGCCAGGTTCACTTGATCATCCATATTAACGTTTCCCAGTGTCACTGTCATAAAGCGTGCTGGGCAAGAGGGTCCATTGCTCTGACCCTCCTCAGCATGTCTTAATTTCTTTTATATTCCTAATTGCTTTCTCATCCATAAAAGTGAATAGTCAAAATCAGTTTTGCAGTCATGTTTGTGGAGCAGTATCAGGAAGTCTGACATCAGATTCTCTGGGTTGGTTGCATCATACCCTGCAGTTTTTCCAAACTACTTGCCACACTACAGCAGGAGAACCCAGACAAGGGTCTGGGTTCGTCATCAGAATGAGAGTGAGGAGTGCCAAAAATGTACTGGCAAACAAGCAATGAAGATAGAGGGGAACATGAACTAAATCGCAGGTAGACACAGTTATGTGCAAGGTAAGAGATTTTTGAGGACAGTGAGGCCCCTGCACAGGCAAACAGATGCAAACCTGTTTTCGAAAGGGTTATTCAAGGAACAAGGAATAGTCTAGGGAAGTCTGGAGGCCCTCCCAGCTCTATTTTTTATGACTCAGTGATTTCTGTGACTGTGGTTTGAAAGGGTAGCTGATGTCAGACAAGTCAGACTGCAGGGGAGCAGAAGATTTGGATACCATTCATACTATTCCCAAGAATAGAAGGCAAAGCACAATCACACTCAGACACTGGGGTCTGTGACTGCCGAGGTGTCTGTGGACATGAGAGCAAACAGGTTGAATTTGGTGTGACTGGAACAAAAAGAAGCAGCACAAGGGACAGAAAGGGAAAGAAACATCAAGGGTAGAATTGCTGGTAGAAATCACTGTTGTCTCTGAACAAAGCTGTGAGGTGACTAGTTATGGCAAACTACAATATACAGATTGGAGCACTCTGCGTCCAGAGAGCGCAGTAACTCATCCGGCTATTCCCATAAACCATAAACACTGAGCCAGTGAATGTGATAGACAGGAACAACGGGGAGATGCTGCAGTCGCTGCAGTGTCTCAACTCAGGCAGAAACATGTCTGCAAAGGGTGCAGTCCAGTCACGAACTCAGAAGCATGTTTGCACCCGCGCTCATTTATTCATCATCAACAGCGTGTTGCAAACAATCATAAGAATGCCAGTTACTTGCCAAGGCACAGAGATTTCTCACGTCTGTCACTTGAGCCGGGTGCAGCAACAACAGTACCAGATTCCAGCTGTGTGCTACATACAGCTCAGTATTTATGAGTTTCACATCGTGGAGGCATTTGTTGTGGTTCCATTCATCTGGCTAGGGCTAATACAGCAGCAGCATGCCAAGCCCCAGGACAGCTCACACTGGCGCAGTATGAGACTGACCGGTGGCAAACAGAGCCTTGCTGCCTCCATCAAAACATGACACCTAAAGATGAAGACGGGCATTGAAAAGGATTAATTGGCAACCATACTAAAGACACCCAGGAAGCTGTGGTACAATCATGATGTATATTGTCATCTGTGTGTGTTCATACAGTTAATAGGAAAGCCTACAATCAGCTCCTCCTACTGTGCTTTTTGTTATTTGTTTGTAGCACAACACTTTGCCACCCACAAAAAAGCCCAGGATTTCACTGTGCTAGGAGATGCACAAACACAGAGTGAAAAAAGTGGCTCCTGTCCTCAAATACTTCTCATCTAGCTGCTTGGTGAAATGTCACCATCCATATATAGTCATTTGCCAAGCAATCCGTCTGCCATCTCCGCAGTCTGCTAGGCAACGTGACCATCAGCTTTGCGACGCCCAAGTGCTTGCACTGTTAAAGAGAATATAGAGCCAACCTCTCTCACATAAGCACTGCTCTCTGCCAACCCTGTGTAGCTCCAGATTACCACGTTTGTTGTATATGAATGTTTTCTTATGACATTACGTGTTAAAAATGATACTTGGCTGAAGCAGCAGCTGCAAATATTTTGCAGAACAAACCTTACAAGTGGTTTCTCTGTTTTCAGCTGCTAAAGTCTGACTAAAAAACTCATATTTTTCAGTACCCCCAAGAAGGGGTGGAAGTCTCAGTGTGTGTTGAAAGAGTTGAGCAGTATGGTGTCAAAATTATGTCCATGCTACAAGCCCATTCTGCAGCTCTCAGTCCAACTTCTTATTTTCTTCCCCAAAACTTCCACTTGATTCTTTGTTCTTCCTCATCATCCGGAGGGTCCTTTCTTTCCTCCATTTTCTCTTTGGAACCTCCCTTCTCATACACCAGCAGATTTTAGGCACTTCTGTAGGAAGTGTCAAAGGCAAATCCCAAGGCAGTACACAGGAGCGCAGGTTGTGTTTCAAGATCTCAGCGGAGGACCCAGCCTCGCCAGAAGGGGCCAGGAGCCACAGCTGTGTTCCTGCCTGCAGGGGTAAACAGGGAGCCTGAGAAAAGGCACCCCTGGCCATCTGTTAGAAGTCATGAGACAGTAAGTACTTTGCGGAGGAAGGGGGAAGAGGAAGATGAAGGGCGGAAAGGATCATGGCATGACATCAAAGGCTTCATTAGGGTAGGGCGTCATGGCTGCAGAGCCTGGCTCACTTCATCACAGCTCTCCTCAGCATGACTGGTTATAGACCTGGAGCTTCACTGGTGAGCCAGCAAAAGCTCAAGAACAGAGGAAAGAGGGGCTGGGCAGGGAGGTGCCCTCAGAGTAGGAAGGCAGGAACTGCAGGTATAACATGAGGGCAAGTTCTCACTGGAGGCATGGGGCACAAGCACTCTGGAAAAGAAAGGCTGGATGCAAAGCATATATGAATGTGTATTGTGTGAGAACAAGAAGACGGAAGAAGAAAGCACATCCAGCCATTGCCACAGGAAAATCCACCAAGGGTGGGATACTTCCCCACCTATCCCCACTCATCCACAGGCCAGCACAGCTTTGACAGTGCCCATATTTTTTTCCTACACTGGCCAGATTTCTAATTGGATCAGTCGCGCTGTACCAAAACCAGCACAGGTAAATTAATTAGAATGGAACACACTTAATAGTGTCGTGGCAGAAAATACACAGACGCAGCGAGGAGAGGCAATGCTCTGAGGTCTGTATGGAGGACTCCAACACTCCATCCATTCAATTTAGCATGAGCTCCTGCCACCCTTATTCGTGCTGAGCCATGTTTTACTGCAAGAACGGTCCCATTGCAGCCAGCAGTCCTAAGGTGCAACACTTATCCCAACTACTGCAAAAACCAGCCAACAAGGATGATACTCTGTGCTAATGCAAATGCAAAAACACTCCTCTGAAGTGAATGGTGCTATACCCCTGTGGTTTTATATAACGAAGCCAGACTGCTGTTTAAAATACAAACTTGCCCTGGAGCTCTTTTTGCCGTAGATCCCTAGACTGTGAATCTGGACATTTCCTGGACAGTGTAGCCCAGCGGCAGTAACTGGGCCCCGGAAGCTGCATTTGATGAAGGAGTGAAACAGCTGAATCAAACATGTTCAAATCTGTGTAATAAAAGTGTTCCATCTCGTCTTTTTCTTATGCTGAAAGCTATGCAATTATCTTTCTTAATAGTTTCTCATACTTTCAATAAAAATAACCATTAAAAAAAATAAGCAAAACAGGAGAAATGCTTTGGAAAACACCTTAATTGATAGTCAGAAGTCAATTTTCATAGTTTATTATCAAAACTGGTATGGAGGAATTATCTCCTGTGGTCAGTCAGGGAAACTGGCAGGTTTTCATATTATTTTTTCTTTTTCAAAAGATAGAGCTTTGAGCTTGAATTCAGTGTAGTACTCCAGATAATTGTTGGACCGGGTAGCCATTCCAGCCAATAAACATGCAGAAATTGTAATTGATATTTTATAATTAAAGTACAACCTGAGAAGGAATCGTAATAATTAGCAGGGAAAGCACATAATAAGATAAGAAATTACAATATAGCCTAGAGATTTCCTTTAGGCAAAGGAAACAAATTACCCTTGAGCTTTTTTAAAGCAAAAGCAGTTTCTCGCTTTTTGGGAGTGGTTTTTGTTTTTTTCATTTGAAGCACACTTCAGATTCCAGTAACCACTAAAGGGATGATGCTTTTGTCTGAGGAAGAGTTAATAGTCTCATTTGTACTGTCTTATTCCCAAATGTCCCAAATAGGAGACGCTCATCCTCACCGCTAAGTGTTGCGCAAATACAAAGCAGGGGAGAGCATTTGCCCCTCCAGGCTTCCTAGGCAACATAATATCTCAAAACACAGAGCAGGCTGCAACTGCTAATAAAAATTTTTCAACTTTCACCTCTAAAGGTTTTACCTTTCCTCCCTTTCCCTCTTTGAAAAACCCTGGCAAACATTCAGACCGAGCTGGTGACCAGGGAGGATCTGTGCATCGTGGGCTATAGTGCCTGGCCTGGCATGGGGCAGTGCAGCGATCTCAGGCCAGCAGATCCCCGGGCCGATATATTCTGGGCTTGGACATTTTGGCATCCCCCAAGCTCATCTCACATCTCTGGGCTTCTCCTTGCAAACCTGTTTCTGTGAAGATCTCCATGAGCCATGAGAAAACACCTAAGAAAGTCAAACTGTTTTCACCACCAGCTCTCATCATCCTTCTGCTGTGGGAATGAGGTCCAGGGAGCAGATACTCCTCACTTCCACCCCCCATCTGCCTGAGCCTTTCGTACCACATGATGGTACACATGATGCAGGGAGATATACTAGAAGGCTTATACTGGCAGCTATGTAGTGCCTTGGGAAAATGTCATTTCCACTTTGCAGGGCTCCTCAGATGCTTGCTGGTGCCATTTATTCACATTTACTTCCTGATACACAGTGTGACAAAAGGAAAATATGGCTTAAGAGCTCTCTCAAGAACACTTCTCAGAAATTGCCTCCCTTCATTCTTCTATTCTTTCTTTTTTAATTAATTAAAGCCATGCAGAGTGGTAACAAAGAAATTAAAAATGGACAAGAATGTAGTATAAGAAGAAAAATATTTTATTAAAACATAACTTCTTAGTTCTGATTTTTTGAAGGCTATTTTGTCACCTCTCTCCTTTTTCTTGTACCCTGCAACTCTTCTTAAGAAGCCTTTCCGTAGAAGTTTCTTTCCATCACTGGAGGTTCAAGGTCCAAATAGATTTTGTTCAGTTGATTGAGGAAATTCTATGCTTCCCTCACACTTGAGACTTTGGGCTCACCACCAATCCAATGCAAATCCAATCCACTTCACCATTTACTTCCCTTAATTTATCAAAGTTTGCCATTTTGAAATAATAATAGTAATGTATTTAGAAAGGTACTTTGGAGGCTTTTTTAACTTATCCACTTACAGAGACTGATTAAACGTAATCAAATTACGAGCAACATTACAGGCTAATGTAACAATAATATTAGCATTATCTGGGAACAACGTAGGATTATGAGTCACATGCAGTCTAAGGCCAAACTGAAAAAAAAGGCAGTCATCCTATTACACTATACTATAGCACCAAAGTATCTCACAGTGTTTCTCTCTAATAATACTACAATCTCTGTTCGTTTCTAACTGTAAGAATTCACCAGAGACCTGTAGCACCATTCTGCTAAAACCTCTTCATCTGTCCTTCTCTGAACTGAGTTTGACTTAAACAGATTCTTTTCCCAAAAAATTTTCTCTTCTTATTTCTTTTAGTCATATTTCTTGCACTATTACAGTACTCCTCCATGACATTTTTCTTCATTTCTGCTGTTCCTTAGCAGTGTGTACTTTTCAATGTTAGTGTTACAATTTGGATGACAAGTGGGACATATTACTATTATCTTAACACTACCTAGTTTCATATCCTACACTTTCAAGCCTTTCTGTTAGTTCCTGGAGTGGTTCCTGGCTGTTCTACCCACCAGTGCTGTCCTCTAGATTAATTTAGGTTACAGACTACAAAGATTCCCCAGTCACATATACCCACTTCTCCTAGGTGCTGTGTTTCTCAGGTTCTCCCTCGTCCACTCCTCCTGATTTCTGCCCGCAGGTCACACTGATCTCCAATTAGTTTTCAATTTAACTAGGCCTGTGAGTAGTCAGAGTTTTCCCATACATAGGCATGCATAGACAATAAGGATGGGATTTCACAACTATGTCCACAAGCAGGCACCTGCGTATGGTCTATTGTTGCAAGTGCCTGCCATAGCCAGTGGTAATTAAGTCAAAACAGCCAGCAGAGCCTAGGGTATGATTCAGTTCATCGTAAAATAGCCATCAAAATATTTATTCAGTTGACTCAGTATAGACTCCCAGCATCATTTTACATGCTCTGTGGTACCCAATGTAGCGTCCAGTGGCTATCCCAGAAGGGTGCATGTTCCCCATGGGTCCTGTGCCATGTCAGCTCCAATGTCTTGTGCGCCACTGGGCTGGATGCCTACATTTACTCAGCTGAATTGGGTCCTTAGTGGCAGGTCAGCCGAGTCACTCCCTGACATCGCTGTTTTTAAGGACTAGGGCTCAGTTGCCCACACTTTCACATCCTCTGCCATTTTAGGTGTTCTAGTTTAACCCACCTTTGCAAGGAAGTCTCCAGGTCACGTCCCATATGTGGAGGTCTGGGATGTCCTTCAGTGATTCAGATGCCTATGTTCAGCTCTCTGAACCTCTGTTGTAGCTCTCTGCTGTCTCCAGTGGGATCTAGGACACCTGGGGGTATGTCGTCACTGAGATGTAAGTGTCTCCAGCCCAAAATGAGTCTTGCCCAGAGGTGAGTAGTTGAGTAGGAAATCCCATCTCCTGCACTGCGGTCACTTCACTGAGGGGACCGTGCAGCATGCAGCAAGGGGATTTGAGACCAGCAAGGTGGGGAGAGGTGTCAGAGGGAAGCTGAAGTGTTTGCCATAAGTGTTTATTTATTTCTTTGGTGTTTTTTTCTCAATACTGGAATCATTGATTGGAGTTTTATGTTAATTGGTGATATATTTAATTGATTGAAGTTCCCTGACTTGAAACCATTTCTTTTTGCACACAGCAGGTGGGTCACGCAAAAACTCCAGAGAATTTAGATGAACTGAAGTAATTTTGACAGCCCAGAAGCTTTGACTCACTTTTCACCTCCTTCTTTCTTATCAATTTTGATTTATTGTTTAAGTAATACTAAAAAAGGCTCTTGTCCAAACTTGCATCATTAAAAATAAAGAAAAATCCCAACAGCATGAAAATGACTGTTTCTAAAGGAAGTCGGCCACCTGTAAAAGAGCCAAAGGGGCACCTCGCGCACAGATGGGGGCATAGTTACCTTTTGCCAAATACAAGGCACCAGTCAGCAACCAATAAACCAGTCAGAGAAAGCAGGAGCTTCGTGTGGCCCATCTGTATTTTTAGAGTGGATGTGTGCATCCGGGTGACTTTCCATGCCTGTCAGGCAGGGAGAAAACAGAACAGGTTTTGTAATGTCAGATGGAAGGCAGCTGAGTGACCTGCAGCTCCACGATCATGCTGGTTAGCACCATGACTCCGCTCACCGGAGGGGCCTGTCCCATGGTCCCCCATGTCAGCTGAGGCATCTGCTGCACCCCCATCATTTTGGTCCCCTGGGCCAGTCACCCCAGTCCCCTTGGCAGCCACAGTCAGTCACCTCCATCAGCTGTGAAAAATGGGTAAACCACACAAAGCAGATCGGCAGATGAAAGGAATATTCAAAGACATCATGTGTTAGCACACATCCAGTATCAGTAAGGGGGAAAATACAATTATGCGTATTGATTGGGACTTTGAAGTTTAAGAAGCTTAACCAAAAATGAACATATATTTCTGATGCCAGGCAAGGGACAAAGCCTGTTTTGTAAACACTTGCCTCAGCAGGTCAGAAATTGTATGACAAGAAACTGGGTTTTTATTGAAACAGTGAGGGCTATACCTTTGAAATACCTAGGCGCCTAATTCCCACTGAACACCACTGAGATCACCATAACATATAGCTGACAGTAGGACAGATTCCTCAGAGTCAAATTTTAATCTGATTTAAATTGATTTTTGAGACATCAGGTACCTAAATCCCTATGCAAAAAATGGCCTAAAAGCTTTAATCCTGCTCTCAATTACAGCATTTTAAACAGACTTCAGAGTAGCTGTTTTGGATTTACATTAACACAAGTGAGATTAGAGTCGGAGCCAGGTCTCAACTCCGTACAAGTCTCAGCAGCAGAAAGACAAGTGTTGAGGCACACTGTGGCATACTGTAGAATGAAATAACTTGGATTTTTTGTGGATTTGAATCCTACATATCTTAAATTATAAGATATTTTGAACATATGTTCCTTTGCACTTGTTCACCTAACTAAATAAAAACATTAGTTACCATCCAGAGCATATTATTTAATTTTCCACTCTGCTCTTATTAAAAAAAAAAAGACAAAAAAAGGAAGCTTTGATCACTTGATAGCTTTATCTAAGCTATGTTTCTTTATGTTACCTATAGCAATTACTGCCTGGCACTTAAAAAGGAGAAGAAACCCATTGGAAGAAGTAAAGAAAGGTGAACAGAACAGTTTGTGTAGAAGCCATAGGACAAAGGAATTGCAGTTATGAAGAAAGTCATGGTATATTGAGGGCTCTCGTGGGAATCAATCAAGTAACAAAGTCAAAACATGCCATTGAATGAACTTTCATGTTCATAGTAGGATCAATTATTTCCCTGGGTTCTCTGCTAGGTGTTACTCTCATCTGTTCTTCAAAACCTTTTCCATGTCAAGTGTTCTAGAGGTGTTTTCTGTTTTACAGTATATTTCTGTTTGCCTATGGCATTTGTCACACCATTCCTTGGAGATTTTCTAATCCCACAATAGGGTTCACTTAAATGTTTAGTGAGCAGTATACTTGATAATTTATATGCTGGCTGATCCACTTGTCTCCAGAGAACTATAAAATTAAAATAAACTCCATCCCTTATTTTCCATTCCAATTCATCTGAATTAAGCCATTTAGTTCAGAGTTGGAAAACTGCAGAGATTACTGAGATTGTCTTTCCTAGATTATCCGCCATAAAAATCGTTCTTTAAGATGATCCAGTTATTTCACAAGTGAGGTTCTCCTTTACAGTATAAAGGATTGGAGTCTCATATATCGTAGCTATCTGAATTATGGCTCTAAACTACTCCGTACTCAACTGAAAGTGATGAGAACCTCCTGAGCTGATCCAGCCTCTCTGAAACCTGAGGCAGCAGGATGACTATGGTCCATGCACCATACAGGAGGCCTCACTCCCCAGCATAGTTAAGACAAAGTGGTACCATCAAATGTGTACTTCGTGACATTAAAAATGCCTCAGGCTCCCTGCCAAGCCTCCAGCAGTGCCATAGAAAGCGCGGGTCTCATAGGGACTTTTCTGTGTCACATCTGTCTGGTCAAGGAAGGTGTCTCGAGTGTCCCAGGACAGTTCAAAGGGCACTAGAAACCTGTGTTTCAGCACTGGAATCACTGCCTAAATGTTTAGATGCCTAAGCATTGCTCAGTCCCTGGAATCCCTGTCAAAGGGGGTCTTCAGTTAGTCCCTGATGGCTTGAGTTTCACAGAGCATGGTGAGGGAAGCTGGATGGTGCTGTCTGAGGAAGTCAAGGGGACTGTCAGCAGATACCAGGCAAGGTCTACTGTTGGTGGCAAAATGCAATGAGTCTTGCAGTGTGTCTTTTTATCCATACACTATGTTGGCTGCTTTCATTTCTTTCTAAAATTGTGGCTGTTCCTTTCATTTGATGCTGGCCACAACTATTAAATGGCAATTGTCTTTGATTAAAACAGGCCAGCACTTTCCTGTGTTGATTGGTTCACGTGATGCACAGCAGAGGGTGTTGAACTGAGGCTCTACATGTGAATGTGATCATGTTGTTTGTGAGGCATCAGTCTCAAAACTCAGCAGAAGAATTGAGTCCCTCCATGCTCCCTGACTCACTGATTTTAGTGGGGTTTGGATCAGGCACTAATTTTACATCTCCTTCTTAGGCTTCATGCCCACTACCAGGCAGGGTGGCTTGATTGCTATGCATCTATTTAGTATACGCTTGCTATATTTAATACACGGCTCCTTGGTTCGATTTTATTGTAACATGTACTTGTGGAAACCACATGTATTCTGGGAAGGATCAAGTCCTAAATGACTATTTCCTTGAGGCAGAAAAACAATCTGAAAAGACTTTATATGAACTAAGAAAAATACACTAACAAAAAAGTATTGATTGTATCAGTCTCGGTCACTTGACTCACCAAGATATTTCTCTGGGTTTTACACTTGTAGAAATCTGTTGAGCTTGACAGATCTATTCCAATGTGAAAAGAAAGCAAGGCAGTGATGAATCAAGCCCTTGATTTACCAGTTATTCTGTCTAAATCCCACTGTCTGAGATTTCCCATCTTCTGCATGTCTTGCTAAATGGAAAACTTGCTATCATGGTGATATTCAAGGAGAAGTCTTTGCTTTCCCCCTTAATTGGCTAAGCTAGTATATTGGCAGTTGTCCCAGAGGCACCGATAAAATAGAGTATAGATAACATATATCGTAAAGTTTGCCTGGTATAAATAAAAAGGTCATGAATATTTTCCTTGTTGCTCTTCCCATATGTTTTGTATTTTCTTTCTCAATATTGTGCTCTTTCTTGTTTTCTGTAGAGATATTTTTGCTAGTAGTAGTATAAGGATAATTCAGGAAACTATTGAAAGAATTTGGGAACATTTAACCGAAAAAGGAAAGTGTTGTCCCAAAAAAACCTGTAGAACCAGACAAAATGTTATTCATTCACACATTTTGTATTATATAAAATTGCATGCATCACATTTTTACAGTTGAAGAAAACAATTTGTAAAATGGGTCTATGATGGGTAACAGTTTTTCATCTGTGCTTCTGACTAAGTGCACTTAGCAACCCTACTGTATGATCCCAAAGCAGCTGGAAGTCTTTCAAAGTTCTTGGACAACGAAACAGTCTCATTCTACCACCATTCTGTAATGCAATTATACCCCAATAAGCACACTTCCTAACAGTAAAATCTAAAATAATAGATAAGCTAAGCATCAATGAAATATAACAGATATTTTGATTTGAAAATCCAGGAAGATTTATGCTCCAGTAAGGAGAAAATGCCTTAATTTCAGAAAGAGAAAAGGAACTGTTCAGATTGAAACTTCTTTTCTTTTCAGTGACCTTCATCTTCTTCTTTACTGTACTGCCTAAGGTAATGAGCACGTCAAAGAAACATGAAGATAACTCCTATGCTACCAGGAACTTAGTTTGTCCGTTAATTGAGATGTATTTCTTAAAGCTCATAGGGTAACCTCTAGGAAAGACATCTCAGCTAACTAGTTCTGCATAGCAATTAGTCAGCTACGCCTGAAATTCAGAGGTTCCTGAAGGCAGCCCCCGTCCGGCCAAACAGCTATTGGGAATCCCTTTTTGGGACACACAGCACTCCTCACACATGGTACAGAGCTGATACCTGCTATAAATTTCACATAAGGTAGCTATCGCCTTTGAAACTCTTTCTTACCTGCATAAAGCATAAAGGAAATGACCTTTTCTGCACAAGCGGAAAACTTTCTGCCTGGTTTCTGTTGGAAACAGAAATGTCTCTTCCATTTACCGATAAAAAAGGTGCACATCGTGCACGTTCCACACATGCAATAAGCCTTCTCAAGTGCGTACAGTTCACATAGCATCTCTTCAGGCACCGGTGTCTCTTTCATGCTGCTGAGTAATTAAGGTTACAAAGTCAGCTGTGAGAAGAGCAGAATAACGTGAACATGAATAAACTACTGCCTTACTACTCCAAAACCAACAATCAAGGTACTTGATATTCACTCAGAAAAGAAACAGCCTTACAATCCCAGCTTGTGTAACTGACACTGTCTGTCTTTTTTAGCCTCTTTCTCCTGCTCACACCAACAGGCTTTCACCTTCTGGTTCCTGAACACCTTGTCAGGATAATTTCCATTCCTGGCTGGTACTGAGCTGCCTTCCTCCTCACTCTGCCGTGCCTCAGGCAGAGCTTTCCCAGGAGCAGGGCTGGAAGACATGAGTTCAATGTGCCACAGAAAACCCAGCTTGAGGTTGCCTTCTTCTGTTCTCCAAATAGTCATTCAGAAACATAGGGCCTGCTTTGCTGCCTTCTCCATCCTTTCTGCGTTGCTCTGGTGGTAAGGGGGATCAAGATCCTTCCTTCCTCCTCCAAATTCTGCTTCCCTATTGTAGTCCCCCCGAGGCTGGCAGTGTCCTTCGCCATCCCAGAGCTGGTGTGAACAGCTCTGGCACTGCTGTGTCACACACCACTCTGTCTGGGGAGCAGAGTGGAGGAGTGGGTGAAGCGGTGGGGTTGATGTTCAGATCATTCATAACCACCTACCCACAATCCTACAACCAGTTGGGCACCTCCCAGGCTGGAGATCCTCTCTCAGTAGAGAACTGGGTGACTTGGTTCTTTATAAAACAAGGGTTTTTTAAAAGTCTGGGGAGGGTGAACAGTGTCAAGCCTGAAACTTAAACCTTGCACTGGTAGTTTTTGCCACTCCCACCATGAAAGTTTATGTTCTGTGCACAATAGGTAAAATAAATTTTGCATCAAAATTGGGCATATTTTTGTACATATTTCACTAATAAGTACATGGCAAAAGGAAAACTGATTATTTTACACAATGCTAACCTGACGTACCTTCTTTCTCTATGTACCAGTTATTTGAACCTGTCTTCTGTTGTCTCATGAGCTGTTGATGATTACATCTAATACATTATCTTTTAAACCCAGCATGAAACTAATTACTGCCACCCATATCTCTAGGCACCTTGGATGCAGCTCTGATTATTCTTAGCTGTAGATAAAGAAACCCCACTGACCCCTTATTTTATAAATTCTTAATTTGTAGATTTTCTCTGTGCTATGTCTGTACTTCAGGCACATCTTTTAGACAAGAATATACAGTCAAGGACAGTTGTTTGCCCTAAGCACTAGCCTCTATTTCCCATTTTCTCAAAATACTTTGTAGGAAAATCTGCACAGGAACTTTGTCCTCGGAGCAGCTATACCAGGGGCAATGCCAGTGACCTCAACAAATTACTTGTGGATGAATCTGATGTCGGTAAGGGAAGAGTGCTTTCTGTCTTTTTTGGGAGATTCAGTTTTGCTGCCACAGATTAAGGCTTTGACCTTTCTTTTTTGGGTACTTCACCTTATTGTCTGTGGACAAAACCCACTGAGTGCAAAGTGTACCTCTCTTTGCATTGCTGTGATAGGCTGTCCATAAGGTCCCATGGAGGGTCACGCTCCCACACTGTGGCAGCTCCCTGGCAGTATGAGGGACTGGGGAAGCACCAGAGCCCTCTGCTCAGCAGCCTTCTTTGGCAGGGACCATTCTCCAAATCTTCAGTGAAAGGGTAAAAATCTAAATACTCTCCAAGTCAGGAAGTCTCTCTTCTTTGTCTTTGTTTCTCTGACTAGATTAGAACCTTAATGCTATGAACCTCAGCTGAAGACAGGAAAAAATCCAAGTTTGCATGAAGTGAGACCGAAGGTAATGCAAGGCAGAAATTTGAGGTGTTTTGCTTAGGCTAGGTTACAATGCACTGAGAGGAGTGACATTTCCACACTTGTAGGGTCCCATGTATTTCATCCTGGACCCTTTAAAGTCCTGTCTAATTAAGTCTGAGTCGTTAACACTCTTTAAGAGCTTGTGAAGAATAGGAGAGGCACCAGAAGCTGGTTAAAAGGTAAACAGTGCACCTCCTTTGAAAGGGGTAGGGACAGGACAATCTCAGGGATTACAGATCTGGCTGTTCAATTGCTAGAAGAATATAGCAACAACCACTCAGCACGATAATCTCTATGTCCCCATAAGGAAAAAAAAAAAAAAAGGAAAAAAAGTGTAGGAATTGGTGTAGATTTATCAAGGCAAATTTGTGTTAAACCGATCTAATTTCCTGGTGCAACAGGGTTTTGGGGCTTTGCAGCTAGAGGGGAGGCACTGTTGTCTTACAGCTCAGCTTAGAAAGGCTTTTGTGCCATATCACACAGATTCTCATAAGGAAATTGGGAGAACATGCTACAGGAAGGGTGAAAAAAAGATTGGGAAAGCTTCCATTGGGCCAGAAATGGAAGGACAAACCAAGGTGGGTAGAGTCTTTCTTGTCATTGGTGCGATTTGATGCTTTTGTTAATGCCCTGAACAACAGGTTACAGCACGGTCATTCAGCAAGGAGGACAGATTTAGATCTCAGAATGAGAAAGTACGTTAAGAGTCATCAACTGTGTAGAAGTATGCTGCAAGATGGGATGGGATAATGAATCTAGAAATCCATCAGGAGTAGGACAAGAAGTAATAGGTTTAAGGGAGATGCTGATTAGATAGCAGAAAAAGCTTTCCAGGACTGGGAATACTGAGACCATAGAACAACTTGCCCAGGGAGGCCATGCAGTGTACATCTTGGAAAGGTTACCAAGAAACGAACTTTATATGGGCTCCCTGTTCCTCCTTTTTTTCCTCTTCTTCCCTTCACTTTATTTTTCCTTACCTTTCCTCCCTCCTGTCTTGCAGGAGTAGATGGCAGCTTCAGGTCTCTTCCAGCTCAATGACAGTATACAAGCCCAGAGGTGCTGAAGATAACTACTACTTTCAAGAGTGGGAGGAAGTGAGAGAGATTTGAGTGAAAGTTATGGATACATCTGACAGGTATTGTCACCCTGAGGGGATTAGCAAAAGACATTTAATTTTCACTTATCAACAGCAGCCTTGCCCTACAGGGAAACACGCAAGCCCATCTCAAAACCCACCTTTTAATTGCTTTGAGCTATCCATCCAGCGCTGCCTTTCACCTCCACAGTCTCTGAGGGTGCCCCTGCCTCACACATGCATTCAGACTCCCAAATGTTATGTACAGCAGTGAAGTACAATGCCGGGGTGACTTAGGGTGACCTCTCTTCTGATATCCCAATGATGGCAGCGCCCCTGGGACTCTCTGGCTTCCTTTCTCCCAGCGGCAGGAATCTCCATTGCTCTTGGTTGTCGACAAGTGTCACCCAGGCAGACACATCTACCCAGTGCATGGGCAAGCCTCTGTCTGGAGGAGCACAGCACTGCCACCCCTCTGTGCATCGTGGGTCGCTCAAGGACCCCCTTGCCACCTCCCCTCCACCACAGTCTGGGACAATAGGGACCAGAGGGTATACACTGCCCTTCCTCTTGCTAGGAAGGAGGGGAGGTTTGGCCCATCTGAAAGCATTTTCTTTTTGCAAATGTTCTGCTTCGCAGATAGTGATTTCCATCTCCTTTAGGACGGTCACCAGTCCCATAGCAGAGCAGGTAACAACTGGCAGAAAAGACAAACAGAGCCACCCCATTTCACATGCTTCCAACCATGCCCTGCTGTGACTTGTTGCCATGGGACCCTGGGAAGCTGCAGTACCACCCTGACAAGAGCTGACATAAATGTTACGCCATAAGATACTGTTTGCATTTCTTCTAACAAAATATTTTGTATTCCCATTCCCCTGAGTCTCAGCACAAGAAACTTGGCATAGCATTACAAAGGATTGTCAGGAACAGATTTGTTTCTTAGTCTTTGGAGAACGCATGAGCCACCTAGCTAAAATGCACTTTACACCACACTGCAAAAAGAGCCAAAGCAAAACTTGCCAAATCATATTCAAATCTGGCTTTATTTTCTGTCTCCACTGTTTCCTAGGGATGAAATCATGCTTTTAATGCCCTGGGTGGAGACAGTTCTGAGGTGTGTGAGCCCCAGAGATGCTCAGGGAACAAACTTCCTGAAGGTGCAGAGTTCAAGGACCCTCTAGACTAAGTGGCCAGACCACAAGTTTGATTCACGGATTTACTATAGGTCAAAGAGAAGCTAACTGTGTGACACTGTGCAGGATGTATCATCATTACTGTTATTCATGTTTATTGTGCTAGTGCCTTAAGACCAGCCATGGATGGATCCTTGCTGTACAATATTAGCTGACAGTCCCTGACCCATAGAAGTTACAGTTCAATAGCCAGAGAAAGGGTTGGGAAAAGCATCTAACACATGCAAGCAGAAACATTCATGCATCGTATTGGTCTCTGAGTGCTTTATTTTATTTCTGGCTCTGTGTGTGTAGGTTAAATAAGTACAGGTAAGATAAATGGAAAAGTGAATGCAGGATAGATGAGACAGAGAACAGATGAGACGAGCAAGAGGGACAAAATACACATTTTAAAAAAAATTAATTTCTCTTTGACCCAGAAACCCCATGTTTTTGCCAGGTCTAGAATCCAATCCACATGTTTGCACACCCGTTCTGCAGTCAACAGCCCCATCCACCTGGTGAGGGTTTGAGGAATTTGTTGCGTGAGAGGTGCAGGTTGTCTGTCAACCATGCAGGTTTATAAGTTGTTCTGCCTGTTTACGTCTTTCATCCAGCCACAGGAACACAGCTCCTAGTTTGATTTCTATTACTGGCAAGTATCCATCCGCCAGTCCCATCTGTTCTGCTTAGCCTGCCTGACACATGCAGCAGACTCAGTCCTGAGGGCAAGCTGACAAGGGGCTGGTGCACACTTGCATTTCCTACCAGTGACTGAAATGTATATACTGGCATTTTCTGCGGATGGAAAATGGGAGACTACCCAAATGTCAGGGAGAGGTTTGACGTCAATATTTCTGAAAGTCAATACTTCACAGACAAGATGGCAACCCCATTTGGACTTTTTTATACTTCTACTCTTAATCCTGCCTCCAAAACAGGTCTCCTACCATCATGTCTAGGAACTGTTGGGATATTTCCAAGTTCTCTTCACTGCCATCTGGGGCATAAATATGCATCTGCATATTTAGCCAGTTAAAACAATGTAACGTAGGTGTGTGATAGAAGATGTTGACCAAGGAGAACACATTATGCAATGCAGGGAAGATTAAATATATATATATAGGAAAGCCTCTCTTTAAACATATGTTGCTGGACAGCCAGACCCCACCCTGTGCTGCCTGATCACTGGCACAAAGTATACCCATAGCTTTTTCCCATGGTGCCCTGGTATGGCAACCGGCTCAATGAACCTGGTGTGCAGCTGAACTGTGCAGTTCGGGGAGGCCAAGTCCTGGGTTACGATTAGGGATTGCAATAGCTGACTGTGGCAAGGGTGGAGCATCTCCAGCACAGAGCACTGACAAAGGGGCACCCTGTGCTGCCTGCGTGTCCCTGACCCTGATGCTCTGGAAAAGGCTGCCCACAGCCCGAAGGCTGTCAGACCTGCCACCTAAAATCTTTTGACAGCCCCCAGGTTTTGTTTCCACCCTCATAACTCTGCAAGGCCGTAGATCCAGCCCGTCTGTTCTCTGCCCTCACAAGCAGACTTTGACATTCTCTTATTGAACCAGCTGTGAACTGATTTCCACACTGGATCAGCACAGCAGTGTAGCAGACCTGCACGCTGCTTCTAGGAAGGCTACAGCTAAATGACACCTTCTATCCATGAGGCAGGTTTTCCTTCCCATACTCAGTGTAATACAGTTTCTTTTAAAATACTGGGCCATCTTAAAGATAACAGTTTAGCTAAAGTAGCATGTATAAAAATCGTATAAAAATCAAACTGTTTTCCTAGTAAGATTTGGCACCTCATAGCAGGTCTGAACAGCAGTTCCCCTCTTTGGCAGACTAGCAGGGCTGTATCCCTGGGTTCCACATAAGAATTTGCACAGCTTACTGTACTAATCAGTTTTCTGCAGGTCATGGCTCCTTCCACACCTTTTCACTTGTCACATAGGAAAACATATGGCTCTTACTCATTATTGCTTTGTATTTTCCAAATCCATGTACAGATCCCATTGCCACACCACTTGCAAGCTGTTGTCTATTAAAAGCAGTGAGACCCAGGTGTTTCTCCCCGCTTTGTGCCAGCATAGGCAAGCAAACTGTGCAGAGATGGAGTCCATCTCATGCTTCACTGCATTCTTGCCCATAAGCTCCTTGGGTTTTGTGTAACCTCAGTGCACATGTGCAATAAGCTTGCTGACTAGAGGAAAAAATCCCCCTTCTTGTGAGCGAGTTCTGCAAGGTAAATAAAGCTGGTCAGATGAACATTAAAAACATCCTGTGGTTCTGCATCTCTGTAATTAGTGGCTGGCAGACAATCACAGAGGAAGGAGTCAATGACTCCATGTCTTCTCAAGGCACTGTGCCTCCAGAAAGGCCTGGCAAATAAGGAAAAACCAAAGGAGAGCAGGAACACCAGGCAGAAGCACCCATGTTGCCTGTCATTTCCACTCTTTGCACATCGTTGGGTTCAGTAGGTTTTCCAGGCTACAGCTCTTCTTTGCCAGGGGGAAATCTCCTCTTTGCTGAGGGAAATAGGTGGCAGCAGTAGTTCAGGATGAAATCTGTGGGATTTAATGTGCTTTGCCTACTCATGGGCTCCCTAAGGCCCAAAACAGCGATTGTCTTGAGAAAACCATCAGAGTCTGCAGTGCTGCATTGAAAATGCCTATTAAGCAGCACAGTGAGAAGGAGGAGGGAAAGCACTTGGGAAAAGGGCTGTTAAGAGGGATGCAAGATGAAATGGATTACCTCTCTGTTGGTCTTTAGTGGTTCCAACTCCAATGTCACATTTTGTCCATTCTGGACAGGATGTACTGCAGGGAAGAAAACCCAGCTCTAATGGCTGATACATGTTTTCTATGGTTTCACAAGGTATTTTGCCTCAGTTGGTCTGGTTTTTATAGAACAGCCTGTCTAATGGAGTCATTCTGTTGTCCTTTCCAACAGTTTTGAACTACAGCATGTGTTGATTATCTCAGTTGAATGAATCTGAGTTCATTTAGAAGTTGCTTTGTTTTGACATATTTTTTTTTTTCATTTCTTTGTTTCTCCCTTCTCTGTCTAAAGGACACAAAATTGTTTGTAGAGGGAAAAAACATATAAACAGTGTGATTCAGTACAATAAAGAACAGCTTGTTAAAAATGTGCTTTTGGTGTATGTGGGACCCAAGCTTTTCCTCTTCCTATCACGCCTTCGTACAGAAAGCATTAGCTGAGCTTGCTCTGGGACTTCCATTACAAACCCCTCTTTTCTTCTGCCTGTAAAAGCCTGACAAATTCTTCTTTTCAGTTGGAATTTTGTGTGATTTCCTTTAAGCTGAAGACAACAGTTTACAAAAGTTTGAATCAAACTCATACGCCTATTTTTTAGTTTTATGAAAATTATGAAACTTATCAGAAACAAATCATGCAAAATCTCTTTATTCTTTTTTCTTTTTTTTGTTTTTATCCAGCTTAAAGGAAGGCAATGAGAGCTTTGCTATCTTTCCACTGAAACAGAATCAAATCCTGTCCCTTCAGCTGAAAAATCGTGTGTCACTCATTCTTATGAGCCAGGCCAGCCTGCAAACGCAGACTGCCATGAAAGTTGACTTTAACTCATCAAGAGTTGAAGCGACTGAACATCTGTTTAGTGCGCGCACAGTCATATGCATTCACTAAACGTCAACCTGTATGTCTGGGGCTACACGCTGACATAAATACATCTAATGAATGTTAATTATGAGGTAGTGTTTCATTCTGGAGATCTATCACTGCATAAGCTTCCTTAAAAGAGTACAACTGTCTCAGCATTGAGACTGATGTGTTTGGGCCTGCTTCTATGGCTTCACTTGCCCGGGCAAACTGCAGAAGCAAGAATGCTTTGAATAACAAATTCAAAACCAACATGCTTTGAATAACAAATAAATAATGGCATGCAGGTAGGGATGCAGTTCTGATGAGCAGCTTAGGAATCACCCAGCCGCTGGGAACGGTTTGCATGAAGGGGAGAGGCGCAGCGCTGAAGCTGAGGGCAGATCTCCGGGCTGGGGAGGGAGGAACGGGGGCCCTGGAGCTTCTGCCAGCCCTTGCGTCCCCCGTGTCCCCACGCCCCAGGTGCTTTTGCTTCCCAGGCAGCAGGACAAAGAGTGAGGCATTTGCCTTGAGCCACAGGGACAGGGTGTGGGGAGTGAGGATGGATGGACACAGGTGGATGGGGCGGTGGATGGACTGACCACAGGCTCAGAGGTTGTCCTGTGGTCGTGGCACTGCCTGTGGGTGTGGGTACACCATGCCTGCCCCTCTCCCTTGGCAGCACCTGCCAAGAAGATGCCCTGCAGGGGTTGCATCCATTGTGCAGGCGGGGCTGGGCACACAGGCCATGGGGAGCTGCGCTTCAGTGAAGACAGACGTTTCGTCTGGACCCCTGATGGCAGGAGTCAGCAGAGCTGGTGGCCACAGCTGGAGAGAGCGGGGCTGGGCAGGCAGGCAGGAGCTTGCCAGGCAGTGGGTAATGGCATCTTGGCTGGGCTGGGGAGAGGGGAACAGCGCTCCCTTGGCTGCAGAGTGGGGATCACAGGTGTTCTTTGCAGGGGAGAAGACAGGTTAGGTGTCAGATCCAGAGGGGGAGGCTAGAGGGTGGGATACAGAGCATCAGGACAGGCCAGAGCAGAGAGCAGATGCAAGGAGCGGAGGAAAGGATGTCTGTATGAATAAAAGAAAAGGGAACATGAACGAAAAATATTACAAACCACTGGTACAGAGAAAGTATTTCAGGGCCTTCTGTTCTTTCTTTTTATAGCAAAAAGGAAAAGGGGACAGAATCTGGAAATAACAAACCACATATTCCTGATGAAGGAATCCATTTCCAGCCACAGCCTAATGAAACATGTGGATGTGCCGCTGCAGGAGCTCCCAAAGGTCAGGGGTACTGCAGGATTCAAACAGGGACTAGACTTTTGCACAGCAGTCAAGGTGGTTCATGGGGAACTTCTGGTCTGTTAAGCAGCAGACATTTCAGAAATTTCACAGAAAAGATTACTGTCATGAGATTTTAATTTAAATTTGCAGACACAAGAGGCTGAGGTGCTTTATAGATACATTTTCAAAGAACATCTAATGTTTGGATGCTTATGTATATATAGCACCCTCCAGCTGGGGCTTTGCTCTTCTCCAGCAGAGCCAGTAGGATGAGAACAGCTTTTGCCGCTGCAGATATTCAAGGAAAGCAAACACCATCAGATTCATCAAGCTGTTCCCTTAGCACGGCATGAACTTTAGCTTTAGAGTTTCTGAGAAGAGAATTGATCAGTCAGTCTCTTGAAGATAGAAACCCTTAGGTAATTAGGAAGATGGCATTATTCAGAAGCCTTTGCTTTTAGTATCCTTTACCAAACAGTTGGGTTTGGGTAATTGTAGTCCCTGGGGTATAGGTTTCAGTGACTGACAGCCCCCAGTGATGCTTAGGTCTCATCCTCCCAGCTGCACAGGGAAGTGAAACTGCACACAGAAGCAGTTTTTGTTTGAATTTGCAGCAGCAGGGATTTGTGTGTGTGTGCATGTGTGTATGTCTGTGGTTTTTTCAGGTTTATCAGTTCCAAATCTAAGAGATAGGTTGTGAGCACAACATTTCCCTTACATCAGCACCAACACCACTTTTGGAATCTATGAGCAATTAAAGTAGTGTGATTTTTTAACTCCTTTCTTAATGATAAGCTGCTCTGAAAACTCACCAAGCCAAGTGCAAAATCCATTAACCTATAGGTACCATGAGCACAGAACATGAACAAAAGGAGAGGCTTTTATTCACCTGTTTAAAGGAAAGAAAAGCATTTTCCAAAATTAATGCATGTATGTAATTATGCAAGACTCCTGTATATGACAAAATGTGGAACTATTTAGCAATAACGTATTTCTCAGCACAGCACGTACAGCTAGAAATAAAGTATTATTGGATGCTGCTGCTCTGCAGTTTACTACAAAGAATTTTCATTTGGGGCAGAACCAGCTACAGTTCTTGTTCTGAATAGCCCAAGGTATTTCAGTACTTCTGGAATTTTCCACATCCTTTTTCTGTGAAAGAGCTAGGACTTTCCACATATTTTCTGTTGAGTTATTTAGTGTTATTCTTTTTCTTTTTAATTCAATCTGAATTCTGAATTCCCAAATGTCTTTCTGATATAAGATATTACCCATCAGGTTACTGATGTGTATATCTAACCTGAACACCAAATTAAGTAAGGGGATTGATTGGATTAGCAGCTGTTCATTAGACTTTCTCTTCTCATTTTAAACTAACATCTGTGTTTTCTTATTTAAGATTTTGTAATACCATAAACAGCGCACGGTAATTTCTTACCATGAAGAACTTTTAGATGGATGGATTACAGTTAATTGTGAGCTGCCTCTGGAGCCATTTTGAGATTTTTTATTTTAGGCTAAACTATCTGATTAAACAGTCATCAAAGTAAGAACCAAGGATTCAGATTCGTAAAACAAAGGCCAAAAATACCTCCAAAATGAAGTCTGTGGAGAGGTGGAAATTTACTTGTAGAGGCGCCTTGCAGGCTTTTGTTATGTACGGGCATGGCATAGGGATGCATAATGCAGAGGTAGCTCTGATCAAACGAGCTTAAGCCCTGGGAAAAATCCAGCCACGTTAGTAAACTATATTAGCTTTAGCAAAGCTACTGGCTGTGAGGGCAGTATTGTGCCGTGTGAATGCACCCCAAAGATGCACCCTGAGACAGCATGGAGATGGGGAAGGGAATGAGGAATTTGATCTGAAGATAAGTATGTAAGGTGAAATACTTTTTCAGCAATTAGGGTGAAAGACAACCGTCATACATCCAGCTTTACACAGGTGCCAACCCTTCAGTCCATACACAGGGACCATATGCGGGTTTCTCTCTCTCCATGATTTCCCTGCTTCACGCAGACAGCCTCCCTTCCCTGCGCTGCAGAATGCAAACTCTTCCCACCCAAGACAATTTTTTCAGGTTAACAGCCATCAGTACTGCCCAACCAAATGCCTCAGTGCTCCCCGTAGCACCTTCTGACCGTGTAACATAGGAATGATGTGTTATAGAAAGCTGCTGACGAGCCCAGGGACTTGCATACGCTCAGTGCTCAGCTTCCCACAATACCATTTTCTCTGCATCCATTTATCCCTTAATTAGTGTGATGCCACATGAAAGTCCATACTCTCCCACATTTTCTCTCCTCATTGAAGATGTTCCCAGTGTATGTAAGTCCTTCTTACAAACACAGCACAGAAATGCTTGTTTGCATTTTCTCCCCTTGAATGATATAAGCACGAACAAGGGATTCTGATTTGAAGCCAGGGCACCAAAAGAGCAGGAATGGATGCTGTAGCAAATGGTCAGTAGCCTTTAGGTTCACAAACACATGGCAGTTATCTGAATCTGATGGCTTTTGACTTTCTGAGGCCATCAAATGCCAGGGTCATGTTATGATGCAGGTCTAGCTACAAAAATTTTGTAAGCATATGACGGTTCCTTATGATGTTGTGTATGGTGATGCATACTGTGGTGCTCAGAGGACATGACTGTGGTCATTGCAACCACCAGAAAAGGCAAAGGACATCAGGAAAGAGGCAAAACAAGCTAGCAGGAGGTACTGTGTGGGCAGAGAACAGGTAGCATGCATAACCCCTCAAGGGCAGTCGCACTTGAAACAGAGCAGTGGGTACCTGTGCAGGTACGCTGCAGCCTGGCTGCTCACATGCATGGACAAGCAGTGAGAGAGGTGCTTCCAAAATGAAGAGAGACATGAAGTGGCAATCTGAGTTTCAGTCAGCTCAACGTTGCTCACTGAGGCTCAGAGCCAAGGCCAGAGCAGACACTGTGATGTGCCGTGGGGTAGGAGCAAAGCTATGCCCTTTTTGGCTTTGTGCTACTAGCCAGAGGGTGTGTGAGGGCTTGTGCCACTGTGGAAGGTGGTGGTGCTCAGCCAAAACAGGCCTTAAGAGTTAGTGACCCACAGCCACCTTATGCATAAAATAAAGTTTCTTTTGCCGAAACTTACTAGTGTAGATGAGGCTGGAGAGGAGGCAAGCAGTGAAGTAATGGGGGCAGGGGACAGAAAGAAAGAGAAAGGACAGTGCAGGAGAGAGAAAGAAAAAAAAAAAACAAACAAACAGAAACCAGGTAATCACCCAGGATACACAGTGGGGAGAGAGAGGCAATCTCAGAAGTAACATCTCACCAGGTCTGCCTAGTGTCTTAGCTGCAATCTGAACCCACAGCTGGATCCTCTCTCCCCAAAGCAGAAGAGATCAGCTCCACCTGCATGCCAGCACTTTTCCCTAGGGCAGGAGAAAAAGAAGAAGTAATTATTCAGCTGCCAGGCCCTGCCTGAGTTGGTTAGCTGCTCTGATTACCATGAGTGCTCAAGCCTGGTCCTGTTCCAGAAGAGCTCCCACTGCCGAGATGACCCAAGCCTACATGATACGTAATCTTTGAGGAAGCCCAGTGAATCTCCCTGATGAGTAATTTTGTTCGTTTGTACAGATGCTAGCACACACCTTAAAACCTCAATGTGGGATCTCTGGTTGCTGCGCTGTCTGATTTAAGAGGCAGTTGGTTTGCTTCTGCAAATTTGGTTGTTTGCTTCTGGTTTTCTGTAACCATCCTTTCAGCTGATCCCACATCTACAACAAACAACCAGTACTAAACCAGTGAAAGTTAAGCTCCTGACAATGTCGTACAGCTTGTTGGGAATGTATTCCCCCACAGGAATTTGATGTCCCACTTCAGACTACTAAAGCTGAAATGCAGTAATTTCCCTCTGAACAATTATTCCGAGTCTCACCTGATCCTTATTGATAGTGTCTGAGATCTAAACCACTGAAAAATGTTGTCCATCCCACCATGCAGTGTTTCTACGGCCTGTGTTAAAAGACTTAGCAGTAACAGTCAGAACTGAAGCAGGTGTCTTACCTTTTACTCATCCCCAGTCACCACTAGAAGGTACAAGAAACCTTGCTGGTATAAACCACATGCTGAGCCTCTATGCACTTCAGAGGACATCTTCTGGGGACTCAAATCACTTGTGAGCCATTACCAAAAGTGATGCAATTTATGTATTACTGCTTGTGTGGAAAATGGCTCTAAAAATTTTGTCATTTTTGGTGTTGTCTTTTTGTCAGTGGTTCTGTTTTCAGACAGTTCTTAAGCACTCTGGGAGCCACCCTGTGCTCCCATAGGCGGAGCGAGACCACTTGCGTGCACCTTCAGAAGAAACAGCCACACTGCATGAAAAGCAGATGTCTTCAGCTCATTCAGGCGTGCAGCACAACAGGCAGGACCAATACTTCTCCAGACAAAGTGGGCAATCTTGTTTCACTTATCAGAAGATGGACCAGAAATTTATCACATGACACTGGATCTTCTTTAGGCTATTGAATCATACTGTCTACATACTGTAGTGAACAGTGAATTAAAATGTAGAGGATCAATAAATACAGCGATTTCAACTGACATGGAGACCTGGATAACGTTCAAAGGATTTTGAAGGACAAACATCTATATATTGAAATAAATATTGGGCAAGAAAAACAAGGGATTTACTGTTACTAAATGGACTCTAACTGCTGCTGCTGTCTTTGCAGCAAATGATGGGAACTGTGAAATTAATTTAAAAGACAGCATTTCCCCTGTCTGGATTAAAGCTGCACTATCTCTGTCAACTTCCTTCATCAGCTTTTTGAGAAGCAAGGAGTTTCTTGTTAATCAAACCCTGGAGAAGGAGTGAGTTTCCAAGAACCACATATGCAGTTATCTTAAGCCTGCTACACTGCATATCCTAGCCCCCAGCCAACTCATCTGCGTATCTAAATGCTGTTTTCTGTCCCTCCAGTATAAAACCAGGCCTGGCCAGGCAGAAGCAGGAGAGGAGGGGTGCTGTTAAAGCGATGTCTCTCAGCCCATCCATATGAGAACGGCCACTGGCCATGGATGCTGTGGTGGAGGGGAGGCAGCAGTGAGGCTGGCCTGCAAGCCACAAGGCTTGCAGAAGGAATTTGATTTTGCAGATGGTGGTCTGTGCCATTTTCCCTCTCTCTGGTCACCATTCTGGAGCCCCTCGAGGGCTTGTGCAGAGCAGCTGCAGGGCCACAGCTTTGCTGTGATGTACGCAGGCACCGGTGCAAGCTGGTGGCATGGGGGAGGAACAGGCAGAGCTGTGGTCCAGTACCAGCAATGCCTGGCAGTGCTTCAGGGCACAACAAGGAAGCAGGTGAAAACCCCTGGAGAGGCCCCACAGGGCCTGGTGTTCTTCTAGGGCAGCAGTCCTGCTCCAAGCCATTGGAGTATGGGGGATCCCAATGCAGGGAAATGGCCTGCCACACACTGGAGGCAATTCCAGTAGCCATGAATAGCATCACACAGCTAAAGTTTAGCTGTCCTGACCCTCCTTTTCTAGATGCTCAGTGCTATAGGTGCTCTGCCACCACAGTCCCGCTCATGCCTACCTTATTGCTGTTTGCACAGTGCCCCGCATTTTACTGGAGCGCTGGTGCTTGCTTATGTTCCGGTCTGTGTTTGCTGCTGGCTCCCCTGCAGCCAGCCTTGCTTTCACCTCCTCAAAGCGCAGCCCCATCTCCTGCCACCACCAGCCACTAAATTAATCTATTGGAGCCAAGCTCTACTTCTTTGGATTGTCCTCCTGTCCCATGATGTCTATGGGAGCAGTGGCTCCTCCTGGGTGCCTCATGCCCCACAAATGTCGTTCTTTTCCTCTTCAAAAACAGGGGTTTTTTTCTCCCAAAGTCTTCCTTTATTCTTTTTGCTACTATTTCTTCACTTATTCTGTGTTTGGAGGAAGAGACAGCAGAGGAATACAACTGCGTTTGAAAGTCTATGCAGTGCTACGAACTAGACCCAAAGTGTACAAGAAATGCCCTCTTCACTTTCCATCATTGCATGACATCTCCCCTAGATTTTTTTTAGGAAGCATTTAGTACTTCCTATTTTAGTATTTTAGCCTGGTACAAAGACCAGTTAACTAGAAAAAAAGTGAATCAATCTCTGTAGGAACCATCTTTCTGTGCCTTGTTCCTCCTATCTCCTTGTGTTTCTACATCATAAAATAGTCTCCCTTGATATGCTTCAGATTCCCCACACCAATTCCCCTCCACCATGTTTCAGACAGAAGAAAGGACTCTGAATGCTAAGTTTTAAATGTAAATACTCTCTTGAGCACAGGCAAAGTTGCCGTTCTGGTTTTGGCTATATGGAATTGTAGCTAAACGTGATCGTGCATAGGTATTTCCTGTGTTGTTGTTATGCAAAACTACAGCAGAAAAGATTTGCTCTTCTTTTTGTCAATTTTCAAGTCTATTCTAGCATCTAAATTGATGAAAAACCTGATTTGATTCAAATAAAATTGGCTTGAGTTGGGATCAAAATTATTAGCACCATAGACTGTTTCATCTCTTCAGAGATGAAAGACAGTTTTGTTTACCTTAGCATCAGTCCAGTCTACTGAAGAAATATTTTTTTAAAAAATTATCTTGCTGCTTCTCTGTTCTGGGTCTTCTTACAACTTGTGTGATCCAGACTACAGGGAAGCACAAAATCCCTTCCCCTTTTCCAATGCTGTCCGTCACTCATCGTCACTACTTTTCTGTGCAGGCTCCCACAGATTCTAGTCTTTACTGTAAAGGTGCCTTATTAGATGTTGTGCACATAAGGTACTGTACACATCAGCAGTGTGTACATCAGCAGGCACATCTGACCATTAACTTGATAAAACCCTCCAAAAGAAACGTGTATAGTATTCAAATAAAACTCTGCTGCAATAGAGCAGTTCCAGCAAGAGATGGCTGCCTTTTGGCCTTGTATCTGACTGTGTGTGTATACATCACCAGCTCCCGTTGCTGAAGTGAGTAGTGATAAAAGATTTATTTTGAGACGGTACATTACCTTGAATAGCATCACAGTCCTGGGTACCAGTGACAAGTGAATAATGGAAGTAGTTTTTCTGCCAATAGCCTGTGTATTTGTCTATTGCAGCTCCTGCCAACAAGTTTCTGAACTAGTGTTTGTGTATCTAGGGCATGAATTTACAGAAGGTATGAGTAGATATTATTTACTATGGGTTGTTTTGCAGATGCAATATATTTTTATATTTTTATTTCTTAAACTGTATTTCTCAGAAACCAGAAAACAAGCAACCAGTCTTTTCCTTTGATTTTTAAACTGATGAATGCAAAGTGGCAAAGCTGATCAGTCCTATAACTCCACAGCAAATCTTCTTTTAGGTTTAGAACTTAATATTCTTACACAAGTCGTCTGCCCCTTTTGCAAGCAAACCGGCAGCTAACTTGCACACAAGAAGGAAGCAACTGCTGTTTCAGAGAGGCTACATTTACAGTTTTGTGACAGTAAACTTTTGTATCGATCCTTTATCACCCAGCCTATACACTGAATGAAGATCAAAAGGTAAATGACTGTTTAATTGAAGACCAGATATAGACATTCTGGGGTGCTGTAGGAGTTTAACCCTACCACCGCTACTGACCAGTGTCTGTGCAGTGTCTGCACTGTCTGCCGCATCACCTGGCTGTGGCTGTGTGATGGAGACTGAGGCTACATCCTTTCCTGAGGGCTGGATCATGAGGTGGAGGCAGCAGGGAAAAGATTAAGATCAGCTAAACCTTGGCCTATTTCCCATCTCTTTCTGGAGAGATTTATGCCTTGGAGGAAAGAAGGGACAAGTGGTCCTTACTTGAGGGGACGGACCTTGGCAAGGCCAAAGAACAGGTTTGGGAAGCCACTGTGCCTCCATGCCCCATCCTGTGCAGTCTGCACAAGAACTGCCTGCACTTCAGGCCTTGATAATTGAGACAGACAGAGACAGGATTTTTAGAAATGAGTCTGACATATCACATTCCCTTGGCGATGGCCAGTGCCAAGTCACATTGACTTTGACTGTTTCCCTCCCAGTCTGGACCTTACCCCAAGGTTGTCTCAAGGTTGGAAGGGACCACGCTCCTCACTTCTCCTAGCCTGTAGAGCTGATCTCTGTTCATGTTTGTTTGTGAAATGACTTCATCCCCAGTTGTAGCTGTCCTCATGGAAGGGTGCCATATTTATTTTCATTGAAAATTATTGGCTAAAAATCACCATATTGTTTGGGCTCCTGCATTTCTTGCTAGCTATCGGTTTGTGCTGGATATCCCTTTATGACTTCACCTCTGGCTTCCAAACCTGCACCACTGCCTTTCTGCTTCCTTCTCCTGGGCCATTGGCTTCTAGTTTCTGGTCCATTTCAATCACTTTCTGTCCCTTTCCCAAATGTCCACCCTTAGGCCCAAACATTTTCAGTCCTTCAACCAAATCCCAAACCAGACCAGAAGCAGCTCCACAGGAGAGAGGCCATGGGCCACCCCACAGGGATGGAGTGGGCAAGTGGCTGTCACTGAGCAGAAATCTTACCCTGCATGATCAGGCAATGCTACAGTCTGGTGAGGAGAAGCTACATGAAAATTTGTGTTAAGCTCCCATCCTAACCAAGGCTGTCTGCAGCACACAAACCTTGACTCATGTCAAAAGCTTTTATTACACACTTCTTTGTTACTGAGAGAGTTGCTAGGTCAGGGGATCATGAGACATCTGCTTTACTTGCCCAGATCTGCAGAGCTTTCCAGGATGCTGCGCAGCTGTATTGTCTCACTCACCTCCCCTGGATTTTTTTTTTTTTTCTGTATGAATTTTGGTTACACATAAACCAGCACACTATTTAAAAGACAAACACTGATGAAAAAAGAAATCAGAATATCAGTGGAGCTGACTGTACTGCACATTGATTTCAAAATCAGATTTTATAGGACAGCAGATTTGTGCAAGTCTCTTACTCCAATTAGATTTCCAGTTACAGCAAGCACTGTCGGCTGAAAGGAAATGTGTTAACAGTTCAGCAAATACTGAATCACAGTGGACACCTTATAACTAGCCTATCTCATTCCAATGTACATAAATTGGTTGGTGTCATTTTCCCTGTAGTGATGGGTGACATAATGTAATAACATCAAGACACAACTGTAAGAAAGTCCAGCTGAGAACACAATCTTAGCAAGTGTTAGGTTTGAGGAGGGGTTTATAAAACTGCTGCAGCAAATTCACTCACGATCTTCATTCAATCATTGCGCACAGAGAAAAGAATGTCACCAAGTATAGCAACGCCTCAGCCTCCACAGCCGTGCCTGATGACAGAGAATAACCCGGCCTGCAGGCCAGTGCTACGTATTAGTCACCAGACACCTTTATATTTGAACTATAGATCTGTGCTCCCTTTTTTAACAGCAAAGGAGAGTAATAGTAACTGAAAATGAGCAACGCTGCATGCATTTTAATCTGCCTGGCGCCAAAGACCTCGGTCCAAACTGCAAACTGTTAAACAAAACAGTATATTTGCTGCATAAATGAGGTCACTTAGTAGCGCCATCCAGAGCACAGGAGTGATGCTTTATACCTGTCTCAGGCCTTCAACACTGCCATCATCACAGAATTTCCATTTGTAGACAACTAAGGCACAGAGCAACTAAATACCAAGAACTTGTTTGAACTGAGGCAAGTTTCAGCCCTAAAGCTTGAGCTGGTAAGAGGAGCAGGGTTCATGTTCAGATCGTCTTCCTTACATCTCTGATCTAAACTCTGACCCCACTCACTGGCAAAGGATTTAATGTTTGATGTCTCTACTTCCCCTGTGTGAAAGATGAGGCAAGGTGCTCTTCCTCCTGTGAGGAGGCTGCTTCTGTCAGAAGAGCCCTGCTATGGCAGTGTGACCTGGCCTGTCCCCCTCCCTGGTGAAGGATGGGACAGCTGCACCATCTGCCCTAGAGAGGCTGTCTCACCCGGGCACAGGGCGGCCAAGGGCTGCAGCAGCCCAGCTACCCGGGTCCCCCTCCTCACAGGTCACTACACCATGTAAGCCCAGTCACCTCCCAAGCTGGTGCATGGGGGCAGCTGGGCCCCAGGCACTCCCTCCCCAGCCAGGCCATGAGGTCCTGCAAGGCAGCAGGGTGGGTAGCAGGGACACCCTGGGGGCTGGGACAGCCTGTGACATGTTCTGGAGAGCACAAGGGAAAGCTCTTTGCGCCCTTATCTTCTTTGCACATTCATTCAAGGATCTGGCTATAAAGCCGCAGATCTGTGTATCTGTTAACACATCTGGAGCGAAGAAAAAGATCCATTAAATTCCCATTAAACTGACAAAACAGCAGAGGGTCTGCCTCTGCTCAGAGTCTGGAACAAAACTCGAAGCTATCCTATCCTCTGCGCAAACAGTAAAACAACAGGCAGGATCCTGATCCCTTCTCCCCCTGCTCTTAGCCAGGGCTGCCGCTGGGAAGCTCGGTTGTGCTGCTGCTGCTGGTTTACATCAAGGCAACGGAGATCTGCATGAGATCCAGAGTGTTTTTAAAGGCTTAAAATAGGTCCCAGCTTGGCCAAAAATTAAATTAAAAGTCTGTTTCCAAGGTTTTGGCCAGCAGCTCCAGCTGTCACAGCAGTGGGCTGGAAAGCTGGGCGCACAGCTGTACACAGCTTCCCACGTCCAGGGCCGGAACATTTTAATTGGGGAAGTGTGGGGAAAGCTAAAGGGCCAGGAACACATTAAGAAAGAGGGAGGCCTGGGGATGCTGAGAGGGTTGGCTTGAGAATGCTGAGAGGGTTTTGGGGTTTGCTTTCATGGAGGCAGAGCGGTGGGCTGCTGAGCCATCCTGGCCCTGTTGTTACGCGAGGGAAGCATTCCGAGAAAACAGCCTCGCAGTAACAGACACTGTAGCACCATTTTACTTGCTGCAAGGGTGTCCCCTTCAAAACGTACATAAATAGAGTGAATGATGTGTAATGCCTGCCTAAGTACTTATGCACTTAGGTTTTTGCTTGCTCTTTCCCAGTGTTGCGCCCATAGCTGAGCTCATTGTCCGCACCAATTAAGTTTTGCCCACTTCTCGGAGCAGTGAATTTGGCCTGTTTATTGCTCCTGTTCTCTCCCAGATGCTACCCTTGAACAGACTCTTTCAGGGAAATATTTCAAGCTTCAATATCATACCGGCTGACTTCAGCTAGAAGTGACTGAAAGCAATGTTATGATAAGGGAGCAAAGTACACAGAGAGACCAAATTCTGAGCAACTGGTTTTGGTTTGCTTTTAGCTCTGAAGTCAGCTGCTGCATTTCAGACCTAGCAAAGGTGCCGTGTGCTAGAGACCTTGTCTAATCTTTTTCAGCTATGCCATTTAGTCTAATAAAAGACAGCCTGTGGGGGCAAGTCTCAGAGTTACAGAGAGCAGTGAGGCATCCAGCTCCCATCGCTCCTAAATGCCCCTTCACTGTGGCAGGGTGGCTTTCAGAAAAAAGCTCAGGGGAAGACATGAGCACAAAACAGGAGTGCTTATTTGTGAAGGCAGCTCTAAACAAGCACCTTGTCTTACACATGTCCTTGTATTACCATGGTTATAGCAAGACTCTCGCTGATACATTTCAGTCATGTCACCCACTTGCCATTATTCTGGTGAAAAAGAAAGAGGACTTACGTTTTCACTGCATGCCTTCAGCATAAGCAATTAGAAATAGCTGTGTACATATCAGTGGAAATTTCCAAGGGCAATACACAAGGTGCTTCCTCTTTTCTTTCATAACAAATGTATCTCTGGCAGCTTCCAGGCACAAAGATCTGTGTGACAATCAAAACAGTCAGTTTTTAACTCTTGTATGCTTTTCCTTTAATATTCTCAATAAAAGCAAAAAAGAATCACAAAAAATCTTCAATAGGACATAAACAATCCTTATAGCACGAGAATACCCCTCTTTAAAAGTGCAGAACTGTTACAACTAATCTGCTTGTACAAGAAGAATCCTTGAAAAGCAATAGAAGTCTGTAAAATGAGAGCTAGTGTTGAAAAGTAGATCAGCTCAAAACCTATGATTTGTCTCGTGCAGAATTTCATCCATGTCAGTCCAAATACGCACAGGCATGCACATGCACACACACACAAATCTAACTGCTTTTGTTAATATTTTTATGACTGAGTATTTTTCAACAGAAATATTCTGGACTGCTCCACCAAAGAGGTCTTTTTTAATCAGAGAATATTGCAGAGATCCTTGACAGTATGAAATGTGTTTGTAACAATCCTTTATTATTAATTCCTGATGGTACATCTGTTTCATCTATTCAATAAAGCCTTTTACAGATTTTTGGTCTTTTTCTTTGTTGCAGCAGGCTAATGCTTCTTGCTGTAGGCTTTGGACATGCACCCTTTTGTTTCCTTGTCCTTCCATGTGATATTGCTGTCCTGCATCCTTTCATCCAGGGATTGCTCTTCTTCCCTGCACCTTTGGTGAAGATCAGGCAACCTCAGTTTTTCCTTAACTTTGCCCTTAACTTTGTCTGTGCCCTTAGAAATGTCTCTAATATTGTACTTTATACAACAGCCCACTTCCATAAAACCTGCAAAGACCAGCGGGGTTTTCAGCAGTCACACCTCACACCTCAGAAATATATCTGACTGCCTTCCATGTTCTCTTTAACAAAACACTTCCCAGCCATCCATCTCTTGAGACCACTTAATTCTTTTGCTGTTTCCATGTTATTGCATTTTCATTAGCTTTCGGAACTTCCCAGGAGATGGACCATTAAAATCATCCTTACTACTTGTGTAATACCTTTGAAGGCCTCTATGTTAGCACTGCACCCCATAAATACTGGCCTTGAGATAATCTGCAGCTACTACAGTATCCTGTACCCTGTCTATATGTGGGAAAACCCAAGCTTCAACCACTGAAGGTCCAGAATAGCGTGGATTCCCAGGTGATCTTGGTGATAAACCCCATGTTTAAAAGGAACTTTAACCTCATCCCTGAGAAATCTTGAACATTTAATGGCTCCACACTCATAAGCAGCTCTTCCTCCAGGAAGGCAAACTCCCCACAGAAAATACACATAAACTCTCTTTCTGCTTGCTGCTTCGGTGTTAAAGGTTATGAACCTGCTAATTACTCTGGAAAGAAAACATGACCACACTGTTTGTGTAAGGGCAGATCTTGCTGATACAGAACGGTTCCCACTCAATCCAACCCTCTTTAATATTGTGAGACAAGTCGTAGAACCATAGAATCATAGAACAGTTGGGGTTGGATGGGACCTTAAAGATCATCTAGTTCCAAGCCCCCTGTCATGGGCAAGAACGCCTTCCATGAGACCAGGTTACTCAAAGCCACATCCAGTCTGGCCTTGAACACTTCCAGGGATGAGGCATCCACAACTGTGGGCAACCTGTTCCAGTGTTTCACCACCCACATAGTGAAGAATTTCTTCCTAGTATCTAATCTAAATCTACCCTCTTTCAGTTTAAAACCATTACCCCTTGTCCTATAACTACACTCCCTGATAAAGAGCCCCTCCTCATCTTTCCTGTAGGCCCCCTTTCAGATACTGGAAGGCCACAATAAGGTCTCCCTGGAGCCTTCTCTTCTCCAGGCTGAACAACTCCAACTCTCTCAGCCTGTCTTCATAGGAAAGGTGGCCCAACCCTCTGATCATCTTCGTGGCTCTCCTCTGGACTCACTCCAACAGGTCTATGTCCTTCTTACGCTGGGGGCTCCAGAGCTGGATGCAGTACTCCAGGTGGGGTCTCATAAGAGTGGAGTAGAGGGGCAGAATCACTTCCCTGGACCTGCTGGCCATGTTTCTTTTGATGCAGCCCAGGATACAGTTTGCCTTCTGGGCTGCAAGCTCACCATGTTGAGCTTCTCATCCACCAACACCCCCAAGTGCTTCTCCTCAGGGCTGAACTCCTCAGTCATTCGAACATGACAGAGGTGTCTAAGCCTCATACCCATATCTAAACACAAGTATTCATCCTGAACTACCTTACTGTGTCATCTGAGTTGCAACTAATTCTGGGGACTCAGCTGGATGTCTTTGCCAGACCAACCATGGTTTTCCTTCCTCCACCCAGACTACTGTCCATGCAGGCTTTTGGCATGGACACAGGCATGCTGAGCTAACCACTTTCAACATAATCATGAATCGTTACTGTAATTGAAAGGACTGTTCCTACTGTGAGCTGCAGTAAAGGCCTTTGCCACCAAAAGGGAGATTAGCTCATATTTACCCAGTTCACAGACAGCTACATCACTTGAATGATGCTCAGTAGCTCCACTGAAGAAGGTTATGTGCAAATCAAAGGAGCCATTTACAAAGCACTTACAAAACAACTCCAAGAGGTTGTTATAAATCTTAAGTCTCTTGCCTAGACAGAGCTGTGCTGGAGATGATTCAGCCCGGTTTGATAGAAACAGCTCTCAAGATCACAGCCAAACTGGCTGTTAAAAACAGCTTTTGGCAAACTCCATTCCCTGCCACTGAACTCCAGTCTCCCAGAGGCAGTGCTGCTACCGTTTGCTAGGAAAACTGCTTCTTCCTAGCCCACCATTAAATCTCTGGCCTGGAAGTCTCTAGGCAGACTGCACCGAGGGAGTGGGAGTTCTTTTCTCCAGGTCACTGCACCATGGCTCCTCTCCTACTCCCACCCCAGCCCCTCCAGGTGCCCTTGGCCCCCAAAAAAGCTGTTCTTCTGGCAGTGCCCTTTGTATCCGGGTGAGCAGTAGGAACACCTCTTCAGGCAGTATGAAAAAAGTGGCCATGCCTGCACATTTTAAAAAAACTGTATTTTCCACTGTTATCAATGCTGCCATCAAGTAACATGTCATCTTACAAACTCTTCTCTTTGGTCTTTTTTTTACCTGTGTTTGATAATGTGTTTTATTCCCTGAACCCCATCTTGCCTCAAGAAATTTTTCCTCAGTAATTTGTCCAAGAGTCATTGATGTCATTCACAGATGACCTTCCAAAGGTCAGGAATAAGCCTCAAATACAGTCACTGACTGTTTCATCATGAGTCAAATAATTGATGGTCTTAGTTCCTCCTTGGTTCCCTTAATTCCTTCCTCACTGCTCCAGTGCAAGGTTGAAATCCAATTGCTTTGCATATGCATTGCATAGACATGCTGCCAGGGACTGTGAATTGGACCTGGGAGAAGATGGAGATTACAGATCCACAGGATGCACCATCACCAGGGAGGCTTCCATGTGGGCCAAGCAGCTCTGACAATGTAGTAAATGGCTGAGACAGTCAGACAATGTAATTGTCTGTGCTAGACTGTGTAGACATTGATGAAAAACAATCTGCAAAATCTGTGTTCTGTATATCTCTAGGAGCACTCCCATCTTTTTGCAGCACTAGAAGCCAGCCCTCCATATTCAGACGGAAGGGACCAAGGACAGGGTGTTTCTGATGGTTCAATCATAGACCCACCTTCCCCACATTTGATATTTGTTGTGACTGCCCTCAAAACACATCTGTTTTCAAGTACATTCCATTCAAGCAGCTTTCTGACAATTAAAATGTCTACACAGAGGTTTCAGCTTACCCTAGCAAACTGCCCTTGCACAGATAGGCTGCAGTTCTGTGTCTGTGCATGTCTGTCTGTGCCTCTCCTGCATAAATGTGTCCCCCTGGCTCTGACCCCAAGTTTAGCTGCAACAGCACCAGGCAATCTTTTCTGTGCAGTTTCACAAAGAAGCAGTGCTTAAGTATTCCTGCAGGCAGCTGATGAATTTGGGGGTATTGCATGGTAAAAATGTTTGTGTTTTGTAAAGAGCACAAAGAAGCCTTAAGGAATATCCTTGCAGGAATTTTTGCTGATGCAGTTTGTTTTGTTGCTTCCTAATTGGAAGGAGGCCTTGTTATCAGCATTTGTGCCCAATTGCACAGATTGTTTACCTGCTGTGAGGGAGCCGCAGCTCTCTGTATTTTAGTCAGAGCTGCTAATACCATTATTTTCTGAGGATACAGCCAACAAAAATATCAAAGCTGCCTGAGGTTAACATGATGGTACCTCCCCTCAAATTTGGCCTTCAGCTATAAGAAGCTTTGTGGTTGCTCAGGGAAAATCTCCCAGTTCTTGAGATTTTAAACTTTGGTTTAAGTGGATATGAAGGAGAACAGATTTATGCTATTAAGGGTTATTTCAAGAATGATGATGGCTTCAAGAGCAGTGCCCTGGTTTTGCTTCCCAAACCCTTCTGAGAACCTCTGCTTAAACTCCAGCTGACTTTATCTGAGAAGCAGCTCCAAAGAGCTTGTGAGATACTAGCCAGTACACACCACTATCAATAATTAGGACAGACAAGAACAGGATTCTCTTTCAAGATGTTCCCCAACTTCTTCAGCAGGGTCCAGTGAGGACAGGAGCTCTCTGACCTGAGGTTGAGTGGAATGTAGTCAAAGAAAAGAATTCCCTGCCCTGGACGATGGGTGGATCTCAGACCACTAGGCAACAAGGAACAAGGGTCAGTGATTCACTGCATTTCCTTGGAAGCACTCGGCCTTATTAGGAATGACCCATTATAAGGAATGAAAGAAGTTATTTTTTGATATAGAAAGACAGGGAAGAAGGAAGCTGATACTCCCAGCAATTGAAACTCTAAGAGAAGCTGGAAACTCTCTTGTTTAAAGGGTATCCTCTCAAAAAACTTTGTTTAATTTAACATGAATGCAATCATCAATCTCTTTTTTTAATGGACCATTCTCAATAAATTGATATTTTCCCAAAAGCACTCAGGAACATGCTTGTATTTACATAGTCAATGCTTATGTATAAAATGTGTTTACTAACCCATTATATTACACTTGCAGAGTGAGGGGGTTTTTGTTTGGTTTTTTTTTTTCATTTATCAGGCTGATTGCAGCCTTTTTTTGTTTAATTGAGTACATGTGTGTTGTCTACATCTGTGATGGCAGAGCCCCAAAATGGGATGTGAAATAGGGAAGTGGCTGGAATTCACTGAAGACCACCACTTATTCACATGCTTCTGTCTGAAACAGGTGGATCTGGAGGGAGTTATTTTGAGCTTAAGTTAATGCTGACCTCAGCTGAAATAATTTGCCCCCTCGCTCTTCCTCCGATACAGAGTCAAGAGGGAGTTGTCTGACTGCTGCGTGTGATTGTACACATCTGTCAACAGAATTGGAGATCCGAATGCAAAATGTAGCACTCGGGAACGCTGTGTGGGTTTCCAACACTCCCTGAAGGACGTGAGGACCATAAACCAGTGAATGGATTACAATAAGGCATAAATAGAGCATTTTTATCTGTGACAGATGTAATCCCGCTCCAGCACTGCTTACGTTATTTAAAGGAAAACGGTCTCTATTTCAGACCAGCTCTCTGAATTTCGAATGAGAAAACAAGTCGTAAGTGTTTTTCCATGCGAGTAATTGTAAGCCCCCTTTGGAAGCGGTTTGGCAGTGTTGTTTTGAAGGGAACTGGCCGTTACCTCTCACAGAGCACCCCTTCCCCATGAGCACAAGACCGGGGAGGGGACCGCAGGCTCTTGCATAGCTTGCCACCCTAAGCAAGGAAAAGCTTGCTTTGCTGCCCTTGGCTTGCCATTCCAAGCCTGCAGCACCGGAAGCCAGCCAGGCTGTAAGAGAGTTATGAGGAATAATGTCCCAAAGCCAAGAAGCAGGTGTGAGACATGCTTCTTGCTTGTGCAGACATATGCTACAAAATGTTGCAACCTTTCCCGCATAATATCTTAATGTATAGTCATTAGGCAGGACAGAGTGGAGAGTGCACATATGGAAAATGTCTCTTCTTTGGAGACAGGAGCATGTACTTTCCCTTTGATGCTGGCACGTGCAAGGAAATACTGATACGCCAACTCCAAACTGCTGATCGCAACCTGATAAGGAGACAAACTTGAAGAAGGCAGGAATTTTACCGGTTTTAGGCTAGAAACATTTTTATATGAATAATTCCCAGAAGTGGTACAGCTGGATTCTGGATGACTGCATCTGGATGTCAGTGCATTGTTAAGTCCTACCAGTGAAACAAATTGAAAAGCGAAGACCTGGAGTTAAGGCTGTGCTAAGTTCAGGTAATGTGGGCATACGGCATTGAGTTAACTCATTCCTTTGGACAACCTCTAACATACTCTTAGCTTTTGAGTCAGGAAGGAAAAAAAGCCCAAATAGCTGGGCAAGGGGGTGCAGCTGACTAGAACATTCATATCAATAAATGGCTAGATTCTGACAGCTTTGAAGTGCTGGATTATTTTAGTTTTCCCTAAAAGTAGATCCTGATGAATTCCAGTGAAATCTAAGATATTCTGTATTCTTTAGCCAGCCAACAGGCAATCACAGACACTGACTTGCTGTGGGAAACAGAACCACAGAGTAGCTGGTGGCTGGATTTTAAGGAACTGTTGTGTTGTATTACCAGGCAAAAACTAGTAGAATTCAGGCAGGACAAAATAATTCTGTCACTGAAAAAACTAATTAAAAGAAACTTATTGGTAAAGGGCTAATTATCTGCAGAGTTTTGAAAGATTTGGGTATTAAGTAAGATTAAGAATGATGTGTTTATTTGCATTGAGATGAAGTCAGGAAGTTTAAAATTTTGACTGAACTTCCAAAAAAAACCCCAAAACCCACAAGTCCAGGCAACATGGTCTGTGAAGTAACATTTCATGGGAAGGGAGGAAGTTTCATTTCTTGGGACATTAAAAAACTAGCCAAAAACTAGGAAATGAATTGCAGAAAATGGACATATATTGTCATGGAGATGAATTAGATGAGCTGCATGACACAACAGGCATTTTTTCATCTCGGTCTCTATTCATCTTTAGCTACAGAGACATATCATACTGGTATAACAATCCAGTGATTTTGTAGACTTGATCTTTTGACACAGACACATAAATACACCTCACCAAATTCCTCTCTCTCTCTCAGCCATTGTAGCTCAGATTTTTATACAGATCACACCATGCACTGCTGTTCTGTTCCCAGCTGGGGAGATGATCAGTGACTTCCAGGTCAAATAAATTCAGCAGGGTCCAACAGCAAAAATAACACACTGACGCAAATCCGTGTGCATTTATTCAGCTGCCATTGAGTCCATGCTCAGGCTCAGTCCCCTTGCTTGCACTGCCCTTTCTGGATGCTCTGTGTGCATGCAGGAACAGAGACATGGGCACTGGAGCCACGCTGCTTCCAGCTGTCTCCCCCTGCTTTCTTAGACTTTCACCTCCGCTGCACACGCCCTGGACATGTGAAATCTTAGGCTTTCCCTCAGGGGTGCCGAGAGCAGCAGAGAAGATACTACCGAGGAAGCACATAGCTCTTCTGCTCTCCAAGGCAGCTGATGGAGACAGAGGTGTATCATTCCTTCCCTTTGCATGTTCCAGAGTAAGGGCAACTTGCAAAAGAGGGAGTTTTCCTCATGTCTATTTATTAAAGATCAGGTTTGTGCAGCGTGGGCACATTTTAATGGTGGTGTTAGTTAGATGTTACTGACTGTGAAGCTTTGATACCTAGTGCAATTGTGAAATTTCCACAACGAAATAGGTAAACCCTGCCATACTTGTCAACTGTGCAAGCTACTTCCCAGACTGTATCTTTAGCAAGTGACACCCCAGTGGCTTGTAGGACAAGGAATTTGCTGGAGAACTTTGTGGATGATTTTGAGAACTGGAGAAATATGAGGGCACTGTTGTGGCTTCAAGGGTAGCTCCCAAGCAGGCTGTCATGGAAGACGCGTGACACATACTGGTCATGGAGAATGATCTCTCCCTGTCCCCTGCCACCCATCCAGGGTAAAGTACACTTGCGTATCTGTCCCTAGAAAGCCAGCCCATACCTTGTTTTCTCCACTGTGTGTCAATGCACTGAACTCATCCCATAACTCTCTGTTGTTTGTAGTACTGGTGCATCTTTCCAGTCCCTGCCAGGGAGGAAAGGCTCACTGGACTTGCCAGTTTGTTAATGGCACAAAGCCTTTGATTTGTTCCAAGCATGAGGGCATATTCAGTACAGCCAAGACAAGCTGCAAAATTCTTCTGCTTCTCCCATGACCTGTCATCACCTGTCTTCTAGCCAAGACGTGGTTTGGAAGAATCAGTGGGTAAACAGCATGTGGAGCAAATTATATCTGGAAAGAGAAGAAATCTGAGGTAGTGCTGCACGCCCTGCTGTCTCTTGTTCAGGGATCTTCTCCCTGTTCTCTGCAGGTAGTTGGTGCAAACGGACTTTTCTTTTCTTGATATTACCCCGTGGTCTTTGTTTTTATCTCCCAACTGTACCTGCTAGGAAGCAAGTGATGATTTTAGCCCGCATGGCATGAAATCAGGTTTTGCAAGGGGGATAAAAATTCACCTCTCAGAAGGAAAACACTGAACCCCTGCCAAGTTTCCTTTAGTTTGTTTTCTGTTTGTTGCCGTGTGGTTATATGCAACCTGTGTATGTAACACAGTTATATGCAACACAGTAGCGATCAAACTGTTTTCAATTGTATGGGTAGAAATAATATGACTTAAACTCAAACATTTAAGTAAATTATCTACCCATATTACAAGGGACAGACAAGCTTTTAAGATCAAATCTCTTTTCCTCTGATTGATGATGTTTCTTTCTTTTATTTTACGAGTGTTGGGTGGGCTTTTTTTAGCTTGGACAGTAAAGACGGAGCTGTTTTCTTTCCTGCTTACTGAACATTTTGTTTTTTTCTAGTTCCTGTATGCCAGAGAAAAGAGCTGGCTTTGATTTCAAACAATGTAGAAAACCGTTAAAGTTCAGGATTATAGCAACAGAATTTTAACTGACATAGTTTTGTTAAATGTTATACATTAAGATCATAGCCTAGTCTGTAAAATCCACTTTAAAAACCACTTAAACTATTTAAACTGCTCAGCAGTGGCAGTAAGATAGGAAAGAAGAAAAGAATAAAAACAACTGTGTCTGATTTCCCTTGCCCCTCTGTGCAGGGAACCACAGTCATGAAGTTTCCCATCATCGCCCCATTATTGGGCAACACTTCCTTCCCCTCTCCAGGCTCAGCCTGCCTGGGAGGGGCTCCCTGCCTTCCCCCCTCTGCCCCGCTCCACTGCAGGGACCACTGCTGAGGTTGCAGGTTATTGGGGACCGAGTGGCCAGGGCTGGTCAGATGGATGGGATGGAGGACCTGTGGAGGCCAGCATGGGGGGCTCGGAGGGAAGCACCGGGCTCCATACGGCACGTGTCACTCAGGAGGGCAAGGCTGGTGGGCAGCGGATGTAGCCCTGGCCCTGCACCCAAAGGGCTGCGAGTGGGGCTCAAGGGAAGCACACTTGGTGCTCGAGGAAGGAAGGGGTGAGGAGAGAGGGCTCCTCTCCACCACTGTACAGGTGCTGTGCCTCCTGTTTCTCATTTTCTGCATGGCTATTTGAGGCCAAATTCTGAATGGCAGTATTGTTTTTCTACAGAGCTGGGGTGGGAGCTTGGCCCTCTGTGCTTAGATACCGGTTTCCCCCACCATGCGCTTGCGCTGTTCTCATCGTGCGCTCATTTACAAGGAAAGTCAATTAAGTTCCTCAGGAAAGGTGAAGATGCTCAGCTAAGACGAAGTGCTGGTCTTTCTCGAGATTCAGCTTCCTCCTTGCCCTGTTAGGATCGCAGCGGGAAAGTGACTTGCTCAGCCGTGCTCAGTGGTATGTCTGCAATTGCTCCTTAACCTCCCTCTACCTCCAGGACCACGCGACCAAGTAATATTGGGTCCCTGGGGAGAACTTGCTCTATGCAGCTTTGTCCTTTTAACCTTTTAATGCTCTTCCAGTTTAAGCTGTTTGTGGCAAGACCCAGACTTAAATTGCTGAACGCAGATGTCACAAATTGCTTTTCAGTATGCTCTGGCGATGCCTGGAGCTGCTGACAAGACCTGAAAGGGTGAGTTTTAAAAGCAGGTTTTCATTTGGACCAGCTTTAAACTGCTTTTTCCTAGTTCAGCATCTGGTCCTACATGAGTGATGAACTGACTAGTACAAAGGGAAAACAAAAGTGCTTTCCCAAAGAATGGGCTTGTAGCCTGTGAAACTCTTTGCCAAAAGATGAAAGTAAAAGTTATAAAGAAACAGGGAATTCTGAAGAAGATGGGAAGCCTCCTTCCATGGCAATTTTCAAAGAGATGAAGGCTAAATGTGGAGCAGGGCAGTTTGTAATTGCCTTCCACGGAATTACTGCTGTATCCCTCCTAAGCAGTCCATGGAGGGGACTGCCAGATATGGGGACCTGGGCAAGATGGACCCTCCCTCCAGTTCATTATGACAGTTCCTGTCTCCTGAGGGACATTGGATGGCTCAACCAGGAGAGAGGCAGCCTCCAGAACGCCACCTGGAAAGGGTACTGCTCCTGCAGTGCTACCGTCACCAAAACTAACAAACCAAAAACATGTTCAGGAAACATGTGACCACCCTGTGGTGCTCACCACTGGAGTGGCAGAGAACTGAATGGAAAAATCTTCCCTCCAGCACAGCCACACATTCCTCACAAGCACTGCCACAAAAATTCCCTATCACATCCTCTGGGCTTTAACGCAATGAAGACAAGTGCCAAAAATGCTTGAGGGCAATTACATCTTTATTTGTTTATTATCTTCTTTATAATTGTATTCATCTGGGTGTTAATGTCTGTGATTGGATATTCAGGTTGTGTACCTGTTTTAATTACTGGAATGCCTGAATCTTATTTTACAAAGAATGTTTTTTCCTTCTTCCTCCCTCTATCTTCCTCCTTTCACCCTAATTTCTGGAGATGCCTGGGGTCACTGATCTGCAGATAGTGACTGGAAGATTCTACTGTGTTAATTGTATTTGATGTTTAATTTTTATATTGATATATAAAAATATGTATCTGCTAGGCCTGATTCTGTTAGAGCAGGTGTCTAATTATTTGTCAGGTTTTGCCTGAAATGCTCCAATCTTGTTGACTCCTTCGCCATCAATCATAGACCAGTCCAGATGGGGAACACTTTGGTTGCAGAGCTCGGTGGGGAAGGTGTAAGTATTTCCCCACCAGCTGCTGCTGGTCCACCGAGATTATGTCTGTACTGCCAGACCCCAGCCCTTCCTAAACACGATGAGGAAGTTGGAATGGAGAACATGTCTACCTGCCTGTCACCTCCCAGTGCTGGCATGGCCTCTGCCAACCTGGGAGAAACGGCATCGCAAACGCATGTGACTCAGGAATTTGGGGCCTGCTGGAGACATTGTACTTAACAATTTTGGGTCATGCAGGTCTAGGACTGGGAGGGGGACACAAAATTATGTGTCTGCCCATGCCCAGCGGAGAGAGGCAAACCCCCTCCACAGTCACAAATTCCCAAGTTACCAGAGGAAAGACTTGGCTGTTTACCTGCTCAGTTTTTGGAAAGGAGATCCAGCTCACCCTGTACTCTCCCTCCGGGGCAGCCAGCCGCAAGCCTCCGGGGCAGGGAGAGGGAGGGCATCCCAGGCCCCGCACGCCACACAGCAGCTCACAGCTGTGCCCAGGCACCACCACACCACCTCACCGGCACAAGCAAGGTAGGTCTCCTTTTCCCTGGTGAAACTGGACCTCTGTTCTGATCGGACACAGTTCTGTACCTACTTCCTGACTGCTGCTCACAGCCTGCATGTTTATTTATCTTTTAAATTCAAAATCTCTATGATAAACACTGGGTAGCACACAATACCATGTTTACCGTCGCTCCTCCTGTGAGCAGATTTCTTAATTGTCTCGAGTGATGACTGTATATTGCACTAACGCTCCCAGTCCCCATGAGACCTCACGCTTGCCTGGCTTTTCCTGCAGGGGTTTTCTCAGAGCAGATGGTTTTGCTCTCAGAGGCTGCGTTTTTTTGTAGCAGGAGGAACTGTTACGGCCCAGCGGCTGAGTGGTCCCCAAGGCAGGTGGGGGACTGTCTCTGGAAAGAGCCTTCTGGCAGGAGCGGGCACAGATCATAGCTGGGGCTGCTGCCTACCGAGAGAGCAAAGGCCCACGGGACAGAAACGAAGCACGGCAGGCTGGGCCCAACCCGTTCCTGCAACAGCACATCTGAACCTTCAGCTAATTTTAAACAATATTTTGCAATAACAAAAAACCTTGATTAGTTCTCACTCCGTCTGAGCACTTTGCCTTCCTATCTCTCACAACAGTGCTAGCTAATCAGGCAATTTTTATGTTCAACAATGAACAACCCTTTCCCGTAATGATTTTCTGTGCTCCTGATGTGCTTTGCTTTGTTATATTGGACAGCACGTAGAAAGATGATTATTCCCACTCTGCAAATGAGGAAGACGAGATACAGAAAAGTTATGTGACCAGGTCAAGACCCAGTCACGTTCTCAGAAATAGGTAAGAAAGGGCCTGAAAATCCAGACAGCTGTACAAGATCACTTGTTCTTTTTTCATTGCGCAAACACTAGTTCATTCCCTGGCACACTGCACTGGACAGGGGCATTTATTCCTTAACTGTTCCTTATAAACTGAGCACTAACAGAGATCCACCAGTCTTGAGAAGGCACTGTGCAAATAGTTATTTAATCTATTACCAATAGTTATGCTCATTTGGGTGCATACACATTTGTACATCTGACATGAACTCTGCATATGGAAACTACTTTGTGAACACACAAAGCAGCTGTTTTTGAAGTGTTGTATTTTAAGGCATTTTTAAAAAAAGCAAATGTCAAAGCCCTCAAGCCCCTAAAAAAATCAAGTGCACATATTTGTCTAATCTCTTGCCAAAGTTTGTTTTTAATTGGCATTTTTTACATTTAATTGCCATATATAAGTGCATAAATGCAAGTCAAACCACAAAAATCCTCGTGTTTTATTTCACACTCACAATAAGTTGAAGTAAAATTGTCAAAAGCATGTATTTTTTAATAAACTTGGAAACCCCCTGTCTTAAGCAGGGAGAGTTATATTTTTGCATCAAGGCCATTCTGCAATAAAGCCATTTCTCAAGAAAAGAGCCTATTCTTAGACTAGGGGAAGAACTTAGTGAGACGCTTTTTCTCAAAAATAGTAACAACATGTGCTCAGTAAAGCAGCAGGGGTAACCATGAGGGCTTCCAGCAAAAAGATTTGACTTACATGTAGCAAAGCGTTTCCACCAACATTTTCGAGACAAAGTTTCAGGGATGAGTTCAACATCTGAGTTCCACAAACTCCAAACTTGAACTGCCTTTGAGTGCTGACCATTACGATGGGACTCATTTCAGGAGTGCCAAACACACCTTGTCCTGGGAATTAGGGATGCTTTCTGAAGTCTAGGCTGGCAGCATCTCAAAAATCAGTTGCCTGCTAATGAGTTGCCACCTCTGATGAACTGATTGTGAATTTTTTAAGTCCTTTCAATTATGAAGCTGTTGCCCACCTGATCCTGTCACTGCCTATAACATGCTTTTCCACTAACTTTAATGGCCTTTGGAGTGGCCCGAGGGAGTGGGTTCTGGACCTTAATACAAACCTCACCTCAGGGATGGAAAGGCACAGTCAGTCTGTGAGCACATTAGAGGTTTAACACTTTGGTGGCCTGAAGGCAAAGCTTGCTATGGAAGACTCCATCCCATGGCTCTGTGGTAAAGGGTGTATGGAGTGGAGGGCAGTATGATGCCAATGAGGGTTAAACTGGTGTCCTGAGAAAAAACAAAGTGAGAAACTGTGAGCCAGGGGTTTTAAAGAGGCAATGATATACAGTAACATAAATCCACCCGCGTCAGCAGCCGCCAAGGATGCTGTGAAGTGGCTCCTCTTTGACTCTTCCATAGCTCACCACCCTTTCTGTTCTGTGGGCAGACTGAAAGCCTGATGCAAATGTGGGCTTTAAACTGGTTGTGATGAGCAGTGCTCAGCAGCCACACACAGCTACCCCACCACAAGGAGGAAAAACTCACTGTTAGAGATAGCAGGTGGCACCATGGAGTATACCACGTGCAGATGGGAAGGTAGTGGCCTTGGTGGCATGCTTGCCTCAGAGCAGTGGCTTGGCCTCCTGCCTGAGACACAGATATAAAAATAGGCATCTTTTCCTCAGGGCCTCACTAGCAGTGGACTAAAACCTGCTCCCAGCACCAGTGCGTTTATTTTTTTCCCCAAGGTTTTAAATGTTTGTTTATTGTCATGTTATGCTGCATAAGAGAAGTGTAGTCCTCTGGCAACAGGACAGAAACATCGTGGGTGACAGATAAGCAGGCTTGCCTGCTCCATCCTCCCTGTCCTTTCTGGACAGATGAGCATGTCTCTAAATCCATTTCACTTTTACCATGTGCGCAGGAGATGGGCCAAGGCAGCTTTGATGAAAGACGCTGCAGGTAGTCTGCAAGAAGGGAGGATTTCTCCTCTTGCTCTGCAGCGTCCTGGCTGAGATCAGTAAGAAAGGGGTTTGAGCCACAGGGTCTGACAGAAGTTGCAGCAGTTCCTTCCCCTCGGTTCTGCGGTGCCATCGATCACCAGCACATAATGCAGGTCCCCGAATGGCAAGCAGACCCATCCCAGGGTGGGGGCCCTCGAAGGACTCCCCTGCAGCTGCCTTGTCCAGCCTTCCTCTGCTGGCTGTGATTTAATGTGACATCTCGACGTTGCCAGCTCTTATCTTTCATCCATAGTCTTGTGATAGCTGATGATTTAATGAGAGCATAGCTGTGGAAACAAATGGTCACCTGAACAGTTGAGGGCTATTTTTTCGTTTCTTTTTTTTTCAAACACACACATTTCTGATTTTCACAGGAAAAAAGAAAAGAAAAAAAAAACCACAAAAAACCAACCTGACATTGAAAAGAATGCAACTTTTTCCATTGTTTTTTGGGTTTTTAAGCCAGTCTGATTGTTTGGGGGAGAGAAAAGTCTGGGTGTCAAGGCAGTTGTATGGTCAAGAGGAATGCAGCAACAGTAAAAGACCCCTCAGGCTTCTAGGGAGAACTTCAGGGATTTTGAGAAACAAGCTCATTTCTCATTAACTGCCTTTGCACACTGCTTTTATTTATGCTACAGCTATGTTTGTTGATGCATTGGCTATCTTGTCTGGCCAACTGCTTAATCTCAACCTATCAAACGTGGGTTTGTGGAGATGTAGCAGCAGATGGATACCATTGTTCCAGTAAATATTTTTTACAGTGTTTGTCTTTGTTTACAGAGTAAAGGAAGGGATTCTGAAGGAATCCAGAAAGGCAGAGATTTGAAAGACTTTGCAGATTACTCATGGAACAGACTCACCACAAATCTGACTAAAGGCACCGTAGCTCCCGCAGCAGCTTATCTGGGGAGGTGGACTGCACGTGAAGGTTTGTACTGCTGAGCTGCTGGACATCTGTGTTGCATCAGGAGAGATGAAGAAGAACAAGCACAGTGCAGACAGGTAGTCCAGGTTATCTGCTCTGTTTGATGGAGAATTTTGCCATTAGATCAAAACCAGTTTGCTTATATGTGATTTTTTTTTTACCTCTAATCCTTTTTAGAGTCTGGCTGGAAATATTCACTCACTGCCCTGCATCCACCATCCATTCCTTTGAGACCTATGCAAAAAAGACATCACTGAATAGGTAAAGATATATAGACAGACAAATAAGAGCTGATTGCAATTGCTTTAGTATATTTTTTTCACTCTTCAGACTTTTTAAAAAGGGATTTTAAAAAACAAGGAAAGTAAATCAAGCTCTGCAGGGGAACTGAAATTTTTCAGTGGAAGCTAGCAGCATTGGTCTTAGCTCAGCCAAAATGGCCTGTAATAACTCCCAGAGCAGCCAGAGAAGACAAGAGCTGGAATACTCCCCTCTTTGCACCCAGGTTCATTCCAGATCCATGACTCCAGCTCCTCAGTCGCTGGTGTAGTGTGCCCCTGGGACCATCAGTACAGGAGGTCGTATCATTCTGTACCTGGTCCTGGCCTTAACAGCCAAGACCCTGAAGTACAAAACCAAGAAATCTTGTAGCTCTGTCATGGTTTAACCCCAGCCAGCAACTAGAACCACTCAGCCTCTTGCTCATCCCCTCTTCCCCCCCTAGAAGGGTAGGGAGAAGAGGGAGAAAAGGAGGGGAAAGGGAAAAAAAACCTCATGGGTTGGGATAAAGACAGTTTAATAGAAAAATAATGGAAAAGGAAAATAACAATAATAATAATGTTAAACATCAATGGTATGGAATATTCCATTGACCATTCCATTGTTCTGTCTATGCTCCTTCCCAACTTCTATGGGAAGCTGGAAAAATTTCCTTGGCTTGTATAAACATCACTTAGCAACAAGTAAAACAACATGCATTATTGACATTGCTTTCATACCAAATCTGAAAACACAGCAACCACTAGAAAGAAAATTAACTCTATCTCAGCTGAAACCAGGACAGCTTCAGAAATCCCAGTTCTAGAAAGATAAACACAATTTCTGGACAGGGTGCATATGATCCCAATTCCAGTTAGGATATGTACAGGTAGTGAACTTGTGTCTCTCAATACAAAAGCTGAAGTCGGTATGGCCAAAGCTAAAGGCATTGGTCTTTTCACTTTGAGGCAGTAACAGTCTATGGACACACTGGGTTTATCTCCAGCTAACTGGCATGCATACTGGCACATCTGTGATGCAGACAGCTATGAGGCTGGGTCCCAAAAGCAGAGTAAGTGGTTAGGATCTCCCCTGGTCAACAGCAACATGAGTACCTCTGCAGCATGCTGGCCACCAGTGCTGCAGAGGGTGCCTTGCTTCAGCACATGCCAGCCACTCATGGGAGCCAACAAGCTCCCTGTGGCTGCAGAGGTCATGCCTGCCACAGGCCATGGACTGGTGGAAGGTGATTTCAAAGAGGCAGAGGCTGTACAGAGGCCAAACACCGTTTCTAAGTGGATTTTCTGTTTATAAGCAGGTCACACAAATTTCACCTCAACATGCCCTCCCTCCAAGAACCTGGGAGGCTCATTTTAGAGAGATTAATGAGTGCTTTTACAAGTTGCTGAACTTGTCTTAGTGTGTCCTCGAGCTGGCCATGTCCTTTTATTTTGTTGGAACCAAGGCAGGTTCGTTCCTCCACCTGTGCTTGCTGAGAGCAACCTCGAGGTGTCTGACAGTACCACCATCGGGCTGTGTTCGTCATTCCCTAATGCAGCTGACACTGTGATACATTTTCTGTCAGGTGAAATTTAGAGGCACATTAACCTGCTTGACAGGAACAGTGAGTCACAAAGAGCTCCTGAGGACAAATGTCCACACTGTGGAAAATCTTTCAGTGTTTTTTAGGTTGCAGTTTGATACATCTACTAACTATATTTGCAGTCTCACAGATATCCCCCTCCCCCAAAAAAACCCAAAGCATAAAAACACATAACTTTCCTAGAAACACAGCTGACTTTGCTGCCTGAATTTTCTAGCCATTTCTGTCTTCTTTAAATAACCAAGAGACTCTCTCTTCATGCCCACTATTCTGCTACTAATTTCAGAGTTTTTGGTCTATATCATGAAGGCTGGTGGTGGCCAGTGCATCTGCTCCAGAGTCAAATCAAGAGTCAAGAAGAAATGACCTTTCCCTGGCTGTGCTTGCATATGCCTGTTTGTCCCGCCGAGTTTTCAGCGCTGTTGGCGCTGGCAGTGGAGCTGTATGTGTTGCTGTCCGGGGCTGTGCAGGGTCTTGGCTTGGCAGCTTTGCTCTTAGCAGCCCTGCAGAGCAAGAGGGGAGAGGATGTGGTGTCCCGGGGTCCTGGCCGTGGCACAGCGCAGGGACTCCTGTACCATTTTTCATCGAGGACCAGCTTTTTCTCAGTTGGTGCACGAGTGAGGCATCGCCACTCAGCTGGTTTCTGGCAGGCTTCCCTGGAGACAGACCACTTCCAACGAGACCTGAGAGGAGCCTGGGAGTGATCTGAGCACACCAGGCAGCTTGGGAAGAGCAATTGGTACTGGTTATCTCTAGTCATTTTATTTAGGAAGAGGAGTCATTCCTAGCTAGCTATTGACAGAGATGTTTGAAACCAGGGTTAACAGCACCGCTGGTATCTTTAATTTGAAAGTGACCATAGTTGGAAAGAAATCTTTCTGTCAAAATGTTGGGTTTGCAGGTTCAGTTTCAGCTTCTAGCTAGTAGTGTAGACGAGCTGCATTAATCAGTTCTTTCCTTCTCTCTCTCTTTCTCACTCTATGTACTTGTATGGCTCTTGTCACACTCATATCTGAGTGCGTCTCCCCCAGAGGAATCTAAGAGTAAAAATAACTCTCTATCTCCTTTCCCAGGCTGGAGAACTGCCTCCAGTTTATAGTTTCCTAAAAGAGTGTTGCACATACTTTATCCCAAAAGAGCTCTTCTCCTCGGCAGGAGTATGTGATGGGAAAGTTACATCAAACAACAGTTGAAGATAAACAGCACAGGGAGAAATCCTAGGACCTGGGTCTGGTCCTAGACATATAACAGGATTTCTCTTATGTTTGTGTAATCTTAAATTATACCACAAAAGGTGCAAAGGAAATAGATATTTACTTGCAGTAATATACCTATTTAATTCAAGTGCAGAGTGTTTTGGGATGCATTAGTTAATGCTGTAGGCCACTATGAAGACATAAAATGCTATGTATGTGCTAAATATTATTATTGTTAAAACTGAATTGAATAATGTAGTAAAGATGCAGAGTAATTAAAAAGAAACTGAATTTCTTTCAGTTGTTTAGGGGAACAAACACAAAAACATTAATGCTTCTTATAAAGAATTAGCAAACCATTAACTGCACTTGCTGTAGGGAGATAAGTTTTTCCAGCAAAAGACCTTTTTCTAGATAGCCCCATCCATTAGATACTTCCAATTAAATCAAACAACATGTTTCTTTTTACAGATGCTTTATTGCTTGATACTGATACTAACCATTTATATGAAAAGAATTGTCAATCCTAAGTACTTGAAAGTCGTGCCACTATAAAAGAAGGTATGTCTATAAAGTCACCTGGTAAGATCTTGAACAGGAGGATCAGGAGGCATTCCCAACTACACTTCCAATGTAAGGAAGTGCACTTTGATCAATTTATATCACCACTTTCCTATTTCTAGAGTCATTTCTGCCTTGTCACCCTGGCTTCCCAGGAAGTAATGGAGGCCTTATGCTGATCCCATGTATGATCCCATGTATCCCAAAATGACAAGTTTCCATTGGCATCAGTAGTATATACGGGGGGGCGGGGGAATGATAAAAACTTAATCCATGTAGCCGGTATTCTGTACTAGCAATGACACATTCTTCAGAGGAAGCTGCAAATAACTGTATTTTGGGTGTTTGAAACAGTATCTTCAGAGTGGCTGAAGAGACAGGCCTCTAGCTTGGATTTTCATACGCTCCTTGGTGCCTAACTCCATTGACTGCAGCAAACGGTGAGAAGTTAATGGAACAATTAACAAACGCTTTTGAACGCTTGTGTATGAAAAGGGTCAAAGAAGTCTAGAGTACTTGTTTAGAGCAAAACATATCTGGGCTATTACATACCATTTTCTATATAACAGAAATCCTATTTAGAAAAGCACGTGCCCTTGTGTATACTCCTACTTGCTAAGAGAAAACTTACAGCACATGGAAGAAGAATTTTCCTTAGACTTCTCTGATATGTAAAGTGGCAATATGCATTGCTTATAAGGCAGCCAAATCCCCAGGTGATTCAAATTTGAAGGAAACATCTGAGCTGACTGATGTGTGTTAGAATGCATCTGGAATCAAAGAGCTCATCCCGGAGAGCTTTGCGATGTATCCGTTTCAGGGAAGGCAGGGAGGCACCCGCATTGTTCTCTGGGAGTTCACAGCAAGCTCACTGAAATTGAATTAAGCCTTTGAAAGCAATCTTTAGTCTCTTATAGCTGAGTGGCTGAACTATGTGTGAGGTTACATACAGAAAGAAGTTATTTTGCATTAGCAAAGCAGATTAGATTTTCATATTTTACTCTTTGTTGTGACCTTGGCTATGCATAAAACAACAGCCAGGTGAGTCCTTGTTGGAGCTTGCTGCTTAGGGAGAAATGGAAAGAAGTGTGTGGTAAAACTCTTGATTCTGTGATTATCTGAGAGAAGACCGTCACAGCCAGCACCCCCCCACTCCCACGTGTTGTGGCTGTGGGCCAGAGCTCTCTTAGCCCCTTTCCTCGCTTAGATCACTTATAAAATCAGCGTGACACCGCACATTTTCAGAGTGGACTTGAGACTTCATTAATGTTGGTTCAGGGTCCTTGATAAAATGAGTTTTTACTATTTGCTACTGAAGTGGCTTGATGCAATAAACAACAGAAATACATTCAAGAGTAAGGCATAATCCGTAAACTCTCCTCAAGACTTGTCTACAAAAAAGCATTAGCTTTTTATTGCACCAGCAGACAGAGCAGAGCAGCCCCAGAGTACAAGGGTGGCTAGTCTGGCATGAAATTGTTACTATACCATTCCTCAAAAACAGCTTTTACCGAGGATCTTAGCACCATGCATCTCTCTTGGAGAATTTTGTGCCTCTGCCGGCTCCAGCCGTGCTCTGGATAACCCAGGCTAGCCAAGGGGGCCCTGGCAGCCAGCTCAGGTACCAATTCCAGTGCTGGGACTTCACTCTGCACTGAACCACTGGTAATTGCTTTTTGTTCATACATCATCATGTTGCAAGTATTCCATGCATCTGATCCTGCACCAGCAATTAAGCAAAAATTGCCACTAAGATCAGAAATGCAAGAATGCGTGCTTGTCTACTGTTTCTGTGTATGAGTATTCCTTAAACGCATTACTCCTTAGAATCACAGACTCATAGAATCGTCTAGGTTGGAAGGGACCTTTAAGAGCATGGAGTTCAACTGTTAACCTAGCACTGCCAAGTCCACCACTAAACAATGCCCCTAAGCACCACATCTACACATCTTTCAAATACGTCCAGGAATGGTGACTCAACCACTTCCCTGGGCAGCCTGTTCCAGTGCTTGACAACCCAAATGCTACTGCCATCACTAAGGGCAGTGGCAAGATGAATCTATGGCTGTTTAAACCTATCATGAAACTGCACCATCTGTTTGAAGCAAAGTCTGATTTTACCTAAAGCTTGTTTATGCAGGAAGATTTTATTCGTTACATTGGTAAAAATGTAGAGTTAAATAATATAGTTTACATCAGACTGGACTTTTTCTGTGAACATTGTTGTTCAGAAATAATAGTGGTAGTTCTTGATTTATCATGAATTAATTCTAAAACATTATTGACTAAACTGCAGGAGAAAAAAGAAGGGGAAAAAAAACCCAAGCACCATAACAAAACACATTCTTCTCTCCAAAGAAATAATCTCACACTAGGAATTATTCCAGTAAAACTAAATCAGTTTGAATTCATACCTTTGTTTATGCCACTATAAGTTTTCCATGTAGACAACCCCATATAGGGAAGTTACATTTTACATTATAATGAGGTTACAATGTGCTAATCCCCTTGGACTGAAGCAATTAGCACCTGCCTGCTAGGTGTTAAATGCTGCATTACAAGGGGATTATTTTCTCTTTTGTTCTGACTGAGGCCTGGTCTACCCACAAATTCGCACTGGTTAAACTAATTCAGGAGAGAGTTTGCATTTTACCTCCTCTGAATCAGTTACGTATTGCATTAATAAAACTGGACTCAATGACAATTCCCTTGATATGCTGTAATTCAAAGTAGTAAAATGATTATTTCTATGCTACCTGGTCATTTACCGTTATTCTCTAGCCTCAGTTATTTGATTTTACTTGTAGCACATTTTACTTTAGAGTTGTGCACTTTCTCTTCCACAGCCTAGCATTGAAGCACAGCTAAATACCATAAATGAGGCGAGTTTGGGACTTCTTCAGTCCCTGGAATGACGCACGGCAAATGTAGGTGCCACAAGAAGTAGGTCAACGATTGGCCTTTTTTTTCTCCTCTTATCACTCAGTGCAATAAAATAGTGCCAGGGGACAGCTGGCTGTCAGAGGTGCAGTCTTTTGAACAAACTATAAACACCTAACCATTTGTAGAGCTCTTCCAGCTCCCACGTCAGTCTTCACAGCGGTAATGAACGGTTGCTGCCTTGAGTGTCCTGGGTGAGTTCCAGTTACATTATTACAGTTTACATGTCTCAGTTTCCTTATAACTTACTTGTATGAAGCACTGATCACGAACCTTTTGTGTAGACATGCATCCAGTTTAGAGGCATCTGTCTACCACTTCAGAGCAGATTGTGGTTTAGTGATGCTTGAGTGAGCTGTACCCATGCACATATCACACACAAAGACACATCGCTCCTCATCTACAGTCTCACTGAACACAGACAAGGAGAGAAATACCCACTCCAGTGTGTGCCTCAGATCTTGCATCCTGAGCTGGCCCTTTGCCGCTTACTTCAAAGCTGGAAGATGTTTTTTGGCATGAGCCATTGCTCCCTGTTCTGCTGGGTGTGTTTGTAACGCTGCCAGGCACAGCTCAGACTCACTGCTCTGGGACCACTCTCCTCCTACCTTTTTCTCCACATTTCCTCATGGGTTGCAGGACAGACCATATTTCTGTAGCCAAGCAATTCATAGCTATGTACAGTTATATTGGACTTGCCCACCATTTTGAGGACCTTGCCGTATTTGGATGGAAGACATCACATAGTACCAACATCTCCACCATTTGTTAGTAGTAATGTATCCAGAGACTCCTTGAAGGCCAATTATATTGTGCCTGTTGTTTCAGGAACTTGGAGAAATTTATGCAAATTATCTCAAATAAAAAAAAAAAAATTATTGTGGCTATGTAAACGCTCTTCATGAGTCTGAGTCCTGCTGACACTGTCAAGAAGAAAGTTGATGCCAGAAATCTTTGCAAAACCATCTTGAAACCCACTTCATTTTCCTACTGGTAAGCTCAGTCCCACACTTAGTGCAATCAGTGTAAGACCAGCACATTTAAAAACAATATCTGAATTCAAATAAATCAGTACTCAGCATTTGCCTCACAGATTCCTACTGATTTCATGGTGCACACAACCCAGGGATGCTACAGGTGCTGTTTTTCCCCATTGGATAAATGGTACGGCAAGATTCACTAAGACTTCCTGATACTGCTGCTCTATGTGGTGACACAAAGCAAAGGCCGACCCAACTTAGGCAGCAGATTAAGATGCATTTACAGTTGGCTTGTACCACAGGAGTACTGCAAGCCTCCTGCACTGGCTTGTCTACCATCCTGAGCTGTGGCACAATAAAATTGAGTACATACAAAAACCTAAACAAGCTCCAATGCCTGGGAAGCCCTGAAGGGTGCAGGCCCATTCAGAGGGAATGCAGATGATGTTTTGAATAGGTGATGTCACTGACTTTTAGCAAAGGTCTAAAAGAAGAGGGAGAAGGGACTCTGGCTGAATTCTCAGTCATCTCCTTCCAGCACAGCTGCATCATGAAATAAGGCAAAGACTGTGGCCAGGTCCAGGTGTCATCACAGTAAGGCCTGTTTCAGTCCGGCCTCATGTCCTAGTTTGCCTGTGGCAGAGTCCTGAGGAATCACTGCTGCTGCTGCTTCTGTGGAGGAGAAGAGGGGAGAGGAGTTGCCAGCACTGAAAAGAGAAGGGTTACTCAGTTACCTTCGCAAGTCCCCAAAATTCTTGTGATGAAAGTCGCTCAGCCTCTCCTTCCTAGGAGGGCACAAGTAGTCCATATTCTGCCCCTGGGGAGAAACCTGAGCCACCTCTGGCCCAGGGTGAAGAGCTCCATCTAAACTAGCCATTGACTGAGCTGAAGTCAGTGAAGTCACGTGGCAGCATATAATCGAGAGCCAGCAATCCATCTGGATGTGTCCTCCACCTGCACACTTTACTATCACTATTATTTAATTAGGATCTTAGCACCTGCAGGTTTCTCACTTACAAAATAAGAAGAAACTATCATTATTTTTTCCACAACTATCTTGTTACTAGTGTCACATGTGGTCTAAATCTAGTAGGAAGCCAAAACTGGAACTGTCAGCACTGCTAAAGGATATTTTCTTCTGCTGATTAATGATGGTAAATGTAACCCTGATGAGATCCCTGCCTTCTGTCTCACAATAAAACCGAGTCCTATATATCGTGTGTGGCTTCCCTGAAGTGCTGCCCACTTGTGCCGCTTTAATGATGAATGCATTAGAGATGTTCTTTGGCAACCAAGCACTTACCAAAATCCCTAATTCCAATAGATGGCAGGGAAGGGAGAGGGTGGAGTAGGAAAGTCATAGAGCCAGCTGTCATGGAGGTGGGAGACAACAGCATCTCTAAGTCATTCACACCCCACTAGTTCAGGTCTTTGATGTTTTCCCTTCTGATTGCCGTACCCATGCCACCACCCTGGAAAACCAGTCTGGCTCCTGATGCTCCTGCCAGGAAGAGAAGGTAAGAGTGTACGAGGCAGTGGTTATTGCTGGGGCAGCCCTTTTAACAAGGGCAGTCATTGCCCTCATCCTGCCTGTTTCCCCAGCGGCAGGAGGAGCAATGAGACCTGCTTTATAGATCCTTACATGCCTGGGGAGCCTTTGGCTAATGCTGACTCTTCTTCCTCCCAGTGTTCCCTGCTTCCGCCAGCCATGCCTTAGAGCTGCTCCTAGACTCACTGGAGAACATCGCTGGAGCAAATTCTGCTGACTATGGGCTAGAGTTCAGTGGTTTTTCCTCTGGTTAAGAGCAAGACAGGTCATTAGCATACTTCTTTGCTAATGGTCCCTTTGGATGGCTGGAATTCCTGGCCAAAAATTGATAAATTCACGTCAGTCTGCACATGACAAGATCTCCTCAAAGGCTGTCATTTTCAAAATGGTTTTGGTTGCCTCTGAATGCCTGGCTTGTGGCACCCATTCTCTGACTTACAGGGACAATCTTCAACTTCAGTTCTCGTAAACTTCATGCAGACTTTTGAGCACTACTCAGAGACAGGCCATCATGCCTGAAATAGGGACCGCACAGCTGATGGTACCCCAAAGGAAGGAGTAGGTATTCATGGAAATGTGACTATAAGTGTGCAATGAGCCTTTGTCCAGGCATGTGAGAACAATGCTGCAGAAATCCTTGAATGGACAAGTTCTGCCTCTGTGGTGGAGCCTCAGACACTGAGTGCGGATCATCAGCTCATACCAAAAGGTGTTTGAACCTCATGATTTTATTTATTGTTCAGGAAAACTTGTCCTTGCCCTTTTTCCTTCAAAACTTGTAATGATTCAGTACTCTGTGACTGTAAAACTTTATCTTTTCAGGGTCATAAACTCTCTGTGCTCCTGCAATATCATTGAAAGAAGCAGTTTTTCTTGCTTATGTCATCTCTTGTGCACTTAGGTCTGGGTGAGGCGGCTTGCAGGAGGACAGCAAGGCAAATGATATAGGACTAAAATAAGGAGCTCACATTTAGCCATTGAGGTAGAAAATGGTCTGTTTTCAGACTGAAAATGCTTTTTTTTTCTCCAATATTGACCATTACAAAACAAACCACGCTGGGGCAGAACCATAATTGCAATTCATATAAATGTCTATAGTGATGAAATTCCCTTCAGTTAGACAACAAAGAAGAAAGATGAAATCCTAGGCTGCTGGTGCCCCCAAATATTAGTTGAATGAACAACTAGTTTGCATTAAATTTCAAAGGCCTATCACATCGCAGTATGCCTGAATTCAGATCTTTTTTCCTGTGTTATTATTCCTCATGAAGTATCACCTCAATGCCTACATCTACAGCCCTTTTGCAAGAAGGCAGCCCCTAGCCAGAAGGACGTAGTTAGTCTCCAAGGACCTAGTTTCTCAGAGGAATTGGCTCTTCTGCAGTTCTCACAGGAATGGTGCTGTGGACCCTCTCCAATTTTTGCTATGGGAACTGGGAGCTCCATTGTGGTACCTAGCCCTGATCTTCTCAGGCTCTGGTTCAACAGTGACTGTTCTGCACCATTGGACAGCATTTGGATCCGCTCTACGACTAAAAGCGTGGAAGCCCAGAGAATGAATGAGGAAATGGCAAGAGATATGGCATTGTTATCACCTTCTCTGGGACTCTCAAGGTTCAGGAGCGCTCCCTTTCAGACATGTCTGGAGGTTTTCTTTTGTGCCTGCTTTCCAGGAGGTCCTTCTTCCCTGGTAAGCCCTGAGAAAACAGATTCTGGAGGGACGAACACAGATTCTGTGATCCTGAGCCTTCTCTTCCTGAAAGGTCTGTGGTGGGTAGCAGGATCCCCGTACCAGGACCCTTGCGCTATAGGTCACCAAACTTTGGCTGAGAAACATATTGTCATGTGTCACTTAACTCTGGGTAAGTTTAACTATTAGACAAAATTTAAGGGAAAAGTATTTGCAATAATGCAATAGGATACAAATAGATGAAGTAATAAAAATCCCACTGTTAAGATTATACTTACTGGTAAAGATCCTGTGTGGATCTCAGCCATTTTATGCTTTTATCTTATGTTAGGCACCAGAATCTCCCTTTATTTACATAAGACAGAGTTTCTTTGCCAGAGATGGCTGCTGCAGCTACTGTCTTCCTTGTCATTCCCCATTTGCCCAAGGGAGGGAAGGGTAGAGGGCAAAAACTAAGATTGTGTTTCTATGCCATCCAAAGCTTAAATACCCCAGTTTTCACAGAGCTTACTTGAGAAAACTTTCTTCTCAACACTTGTGATTATTTTCTGGACTCCACATGGCATCATATAAAGAGTTACCTTACTTCTGTCTTCCCTCCTCCTCAGGATCCTTTGATTGACATTTTTGATCTATATCCTAATTAGCAAAATCCTAGCTCTGGAATACTTGTCTTTGTCACTGTTTTCTGCAGATAAACAAAACACTATGCCTGTCTAACAATGTCCAATCTTCTCGCTAGACTTATAACCATTGGGTTTTGGTGACTATCTTGTAAGGAAAAAAACCACTACTACAGATGATGGTGAGCAATACCAAACACAACTCTCTACACTTCACAGAGACACTTTTGACAAACAGTGTCACAGATATTAGGTGAAAAGCCATCTCAATTTACACTACATATAGGAAAGATGAAGCCATCTCATTGTCTGCAAATGGATTTTAAACAAGATGTTACATCTGACATTGCATTTAAGCAAGCACTGATTTTTATGTGAATAAGAGTTACTAACAAGACGACAGAAATTGAAATCTATTAATACTCTTTCAAGAGTGAGATGTGCAGTCACTGCAGTCCTCCATTCCATGCTCTGACACCTTTTCTCCTTCTCTTGAATAATCTAATAATAACTGAAGTTTCCAGTCCAAAAAACCCTCTGCATTAATCTTTTGGTCTGTCGAGATCTCAGCTCAATTATTGTCAGCCTGCATCTCTGCAACTAGGAAATTACATTAAGAGTTACTCCAGAGTGATGTCAGAGTGCAAAAGTCGAATGGAGAAGGGGTAGCTGGGCTTCACTTTGGCAAGTGTTCTCTCCAGGACACTGCTGAGCTGGTATGCAGTACTGTTTCCAAGCAAAAAAAAAGTAAAATTAATGCAATCAATTTACTTCACGTTTTGCCTTGTCTCAAAAATTATTGAGTCATTAATCTTAGCAATGTCATGGTGTTGTCATTCACCAAATTCAATTAAATAGGAGCTCAGCATTAGAAATCTGTGTGTTCTTCACATGCAGTAATATCCTTCTTGACCATAATGAGTGGAGCTCCGCTTGTTGAATTAGGAGGAATTTAAAGGAAAGGAGCTAATGAAGATGAATAAGTAAACTGCTTCAGTATACTGCACATTGTACACACCTAACCCTGGTAGTACCGGATCAAATGCTTCTTATATAGGCATTAAATGGAAATGCAAGTTCACAAGCTTCATTTCAGGGCCCCTAGCTCTTGTGCTCTTCCATTCTCTAATTTCTGTTTTCACCAAGATAATGCAGAGTTTCTGGACCAAGAGGCCAGGAGCTTTCGTGGACCAGGGCAGCCAGCTGCCTTCCTCAGAAAACTGTGCTGTGAAGTGGCTTTGTGCCCTTGTGTCATAGTAGCCACTACTGAAACAGCACAGTATTGCCGTGCAGAGAACTGTTCACCAGAGGAGACGACTGCTGATGGTCTGAAGGAAAATAGCAGCCCTGAAGAGAAATTGGAAAAGACAACATATGTCAAGAGGTTAATTGAACTGAAGCTAATTTACGCTGCATGAGCAAGCAAAAGTTTCTGTGATGCTAGACAACAGTGGAATTAATATGGGAATATCAATGAAACTGCAGTACATTCGATCAATAGATCATCAGGAAAAAAAAATCTGATCATGTCTAAGGGAACTGCCAGAACAAAAAGTCATGTACGAGACTTGGTTTTGTCCATCAGGTTGAAATTACGTCACTGGGAATGCTACAAAGGATGGCACCCAGACTCTGATGAAGAGAAAGCGTTGTTGCTGACCACTAGGGAATGCCTGGGGGGGATCTTGGGGTTACGCCTATTTCACACATGAGCGCGGTGCCAGGAATCCCAGGCTACCATTGACTGGTCTCAGGCCACCTTATGACATGGGCTGCAGGTTATTAGCAATAACAAATGTTAGTTTGATTCCCTAAGGATGTACATCTGGAAGATAACAGGGCTGCACCTAAGGTAATTAGTCTTGCCTGTCAGCAGAACTAATCAGCTATAGCAATAGTGATAGCATAATGATATGACGTTTGGGCTTCTGGCTTTGGAGCTAGAATGGATGGGTACCTGTGTTCTACCTGCCATTATGCAGCATTCGTGCCATTTCACATGCACCAAATTCGGCCTTAACTCCAGTCCTGATGCTTGGAAGTGCAATATACAAAATGTGTGCTGGTTACCATATGATAGACTTTCTGATCTGTTTCCCAAAATTACTAATATGAAACAGGGTCACTGCATGTATTGGCTGTACTTCTGTAATGTCATGGGGTAGGCAGTGTATACGCACATGGTGAAAGAGGGTTCTGGCGTTGACTCTGAAGATCTCCCTTCGAAAAAGGCAGAAGTGGAGGAAGGGACAGAGCATACAGGTACACATGGAGCACACCATGGCCATGTAAACATGGGACATAGTCAATGACTACAAAGTGATTCAACTCAATGTGTTATGTTAATGAGCCTAAATTACAGGGTGTAGATTGTGTTAAATCCTCAGGTGAGTAGACTCATTCAGATGTGTATTATATTTTCACTGCAGCATAATCCTCTTCAGGGGATTAATTTATTCTCAGACAAAGGCATCTGCATAGGAGTTTAATGCACTTTAACTTGTGATTATTGACTTTGCATTGACTTGCTTTCACTATCCTGAATGCACTTGTGACAGACCAAAGTTTGTAGCGCTGCAGCTCTAATCTTCACAAATATCTAAAGATTCTTTGGTGTTATGAACTAAAGAGATGAGGGCAAGTTATTGATCAGACTGTGCTCCTGTGGACAAGAGGTATGACTTCAGAGTTGCCAAGGCAGTGGTGGTGTTGTCACTGATACTGCCCCAGTCCTGTGTTGGAAAAGGAGCACCAAGACTTGAGGAGCTTTGCTCTATCCCTGATCAGGTGTAACCACAGGAGAGGTACCCGAGGAGTGATGCATGCATCTTCACCTCTGGTCATTTCCTGGCTTCCTAGACCAGGCCTGTCTAGCCCTGTACCAGTTACTCAGTGCATACAGTTTCAACAGGCTTTGTAATGAATTACTCATGACACTCACTGTTGTTCATATAGTAAACAGTTATAGTGGCTTAACTCCTTACAATTCCCCATCGTTTGATTAATGACCCTTTCTTGGAGATAACTCCTTCATCAAAAGAGAGTAAGTGTCTACCTTTACAATATATGAGTTCACGCCATCTTTCTTAGCACAAGCCAGCCTTCAGTAGAAACATCACTGAATTTTGAACATCAGAAGGAAGGCAGGTGTCTCGGCAACAGCTTTCATCAGTGCCCACCAAAGTCTCGACTAGCTCAGGACTACCCACCAGGACGCCTTGGTCAGAGTCCTGCAGTCCTGGTGCAGCAAGTGATCAGTGGCTGGTGCTCACCAGGAAAATAGTCTTGCAGGGAGCTCTGTACTCTGAAGTCTTTGCTTTATTAAGAGGAGGAGTGCTTGCCTGGTGCAGCACTAATTTGCTGAGGGACAAAAGTGGTCTTTATTCACATAGACGTGCTTATTTGTAGCTCATCATTTTGAGCAGATTTTTCAAGTAATTGGAAATACCCAGTGCTGTATATTGTTGTTTTTATCACCTTACCCATTTTTTTCTGCTTTCTGCTCTTGTTTTATCATTGGGAAAATATCTCTGACTATGAAAATAACTAGAAGGAAAAAAGCAACAAATGGCCATATTTAAAAAATGAAGATGTGTTTTAGTTTACATGCTTGCACCTTCCCTTGCCCTTCTGATAAGTTCTTAGTTTGCAACACATCTACCACAGACAACTTTTACTATTATTGAAGTAGCCTTTGAGTTCTCACAGTGCATGGCAGGAAACAGCTTGTATTTCTGTACCATTTTAATAGATTAGCTAGTTTAGTTTGACTGTTAAGGTGCTAACAGCAGCAGAGAGCTACCTCTGTCCTGCCCTGGGCCCACTGCAGTACTTCTGATGCTGAAGCCAGCAGACCATGCTAAGCAAAGGGTGTCATCCCACCCCAGCGTGCCACAGACAGGCTCATCCCACACCACCTTTATCGTGGGAAGTGGCTGGTGTGATGGCCGCTGCCCCTGTCCCCTTGTGAGATGTTGTCTGAGGTGAGGAGCTGGGGAGTGGAGTGCGCAAGCCAGGGAGAGGAGGAGGAGGAAGGGAAAGATGGCACCAAGCAAAAATGGGGCTGGCAAGGGGAACTGGAGCAGAGCTGGGGAGGGATGGCCCTGCAGATGAGGCGAGGGTACCAGGAAGGAGTAAGGTTTGCCAGGACCTGGGGAGAGGGGAGACTGGGACTGGGAGAAAGTGAGCAGCCTGAGCATGAGGAGAAACCCAGTGAGGAGAAATTGGGATGGGATGGGACGGGATGGCATGGGATGGGAGGGAAAGTGGATTTGATGGAGAGGGGAAGACTGGGGAGGAGAAAGAAGCCTCATCTGCTGCAGAAATCAGGAGGTACAGGGTGAATTAAGCACTGAAGTACAGGGAGTAAAAAGCTTATCTCAAGGTTGAAGCAACTGATCACTGCTCTGAAAAATTCAATTCTGATCTTACAATCATCAAAGAGATCCTGTGTCATGCCTGACACTCCACTTAAACCAAATTTGACATCGCTGATCACTGCTACTGTGTTTCTTTTTCTATTTTTTGGTGTCTGACTTGAGACTGGAGCTCTCCCAGCTGCAGATTCTGACAATGGACAATGCTAGTAGGTGTGTTTAGTGATGTAAATTGCCAAATATGCCCAAATCATCATCACACCCTCATCGCTTCAGATGAGGTGCTGAAATCAATGCTACCTTTTGACCTTACCCTTTTTATACCTCAGCTGTGAAACAGGAATCAGACAACCTCCACCCCTCATAATGCTGCTGTGGTGCAAAGTCACGCACAAATTCAGCAGGTCCTGAGGTGTGAATCAGCCTGCAGGGAGGTAGGTGGGTGGCCCATGGGATGCACCACAAGGCCAGGAGCCTGGCCACAGAGTTGAAAACAGGGCACGGAGTGAAGGAAGAGGGGTGTTACAGGGCTCGCTAGGAGGGCTATACTGGGAAAAGCAGCTTGGGAATTGTTGGAACAACATTTGAGATGGGTTCAAAGACTTTCGTGCTCAACTGACAGACAGCCAGATGAGGAAACACCCAGCTTTCTGAGAAGGGTTTGCATAGTGGCAGAAAAGTAGGTTTCATTTGCAGAAAACTGTGTTTGAAACAGAAAATATTGAATATCTGCCCATCAAGGGAGCACAATCCACCATGTAGTCACTGCAATAGGCTCTGTGACAACAAAAGAGATGTGGGCAAGCTGATTTCAGACATGATGCATTCCTATTTACCTAATTTTTGAGCATATAATTTGGCAACCTTAATAATGCTTTTCAGTGCTGCTTTTCCTTGCAGTGACTGGCATTTTGGAAAGTTTCAGCACCTGACTAGGACAAAAGCAGAATATATTCAGCCTCACTCAGCAGGGCTCACTTGAAAATGGCGAGGCTTCAGACAAACAATGCCTGTGTTGAGCACAGTTAGGCATTTATCACCTTTGGGTTGGAATGAGGTTAAAAGTACTAGTATCGCTGAATTCCATGTTAAATGATCTAATCTCCTAATGAAATTCTTGTTATTAATGACACTGTAACAGGCTTTAAGCTGACATCTTTGGGGACAAAGCAAAAACCCACCCGAAGAAATGTCTTATGGGAAAGCAAACATTTCACTCCAGATCCTTTTCTCCTGTGACCTTTGGCATTAAACATGAAATTTCTTCAAAGTTGCATCTCTCTCACAGCAGGGAGAAAGAAATGGACCGATAGGTGGGAAACTTCTGCTACACAACTAAGGTAACAAATTCTAATTGGAACACTGTTAATCAGGATAATTTCAGAAAAAAGTAGTTGGGTCTGAGAACTTGTGATCTTGCCAGCTATTTTGTCTCTGTACAGCATGGGATGGTGTTATGGTTTGAGAAACCCACAACAATTTATTGTCGTTTAGAAGTATTCTATCACCCGTTGGCCCCTCCCCACCCAGGAAGGGGGAATCAGGAAGAAAACAAGGAAACCCGGGGGTATATAAACAGATTTAATAGAATAAGACTAAATAATTAACAGTAATAACACTAAAGAACCAATAGTGATCCTGATACCAATATAAAATGTACAAGGATTATACTCAGCCAATTCTATGAGTAGGAAGCTGTGCACTCCCAGCAGTGGACAGCAAATGTCGGACACTGCGAGCTCTACAGCTTCAGGTGGAAGGGAAGGCCTCAAGGGTCCGGCACCGGGGCAAGGAGTTCTCTGGATTGCTGCCATCAGGGGAGAGCCCCAACTCCTCAGCAAACTTTCTAATTTATATTGAATGTGATATTCATGGTATGAAATAATCCTGTTGGCCAATTTGGGCCAAGTGCCTGGGTCTCGCTCTTCCTCATCCCTGCACCTGGCTAGCTCGCAGACACCGAGACCTTGAAACCCACACACCATAGCTGGCTATAAAGTAAATATTTTCAGAAATTCAGACACTAGAGTCTTCTAAAAGTACAGTTTTCCCAAGCATTAGAAAAGAAATTAGTCCTGTGTCACTCAAGTCAGGACAGATGGCCAGCTAACTAGTCTTTGTGGCATCTGTATCCACAGTTCCTATTAAGTGCAGAAAAAGGAAAAGTGAAGACCCAGCCAGTGTGGCAGCAGTATGATTGTCTTTCAAAATACTTATTATAGACAGAGTCAACAAAAGCTGAAAACCCATTATAAAAAAAAGTCAAGTCAGGGGGAAAGATTGTCATGTGTGCTCAGGCCACATACTGAAGTGACGGTATAACAATCAGAAAGTAAACAAAATTAAGCCTAGCGGTGAGGTAAAGAAGCTGGTTGTTGTGACCATGGTATGGCACAGACAGGGAGAGAAAAAGTCTCTCACTGTATATCCTGCAGCAGGAATCACGGTGTCACCGCTTTAGCAAGTAGCTTCTCAGGAGCCAAGGGGGAGTGTGGTGAGGCACATGTGAGAAACCCCCAGATTTGTAGGTGAGTGGGGTTATTTCTGAGCACCTCACTGGAGCAAGTAGCCAGTGGGCAGTGCCAGTGCGCTCCTTCCCAAGCTCCCATTCCAAGACTGAGAATTTCAGTTTCAGCCAGTCAAAATGAGAACAATCCAGCATCACTTTTTAAAATATTTTTTTTTATTTTGAACCATTTATATTTATAGTTTGTGAATAACAGAGAAAACCAGGGATGCTACCATGCCAAACAAAGCAGTCAAAACACTCTGCTCGTCCTTCCAGCCTAGAGGAAAATAAACATCATGGCATTTAGTGAAGAAGCAACACAGTGGTAATAATGAACTACTTCTTTTTTAAGGCAGTGATTGAAAATAACAGGTTCACAAGCAAAATAGGTGGGACCAAACACATTAGACACGCAAACCTAGTAACAGTAATTAAGGTTATGTTCCTGGGTGGAAAAGTGTGACTAATCCAGATGACATGCAACTTTTTTCAAACAATAGCAAATTGTTAAAAAGCCTTTAAGTGGAGTAGTACAGCACACTAGTGATCCCATCTCTTATTTGTTGCCTGGCAAACTTGATTAAGTTTAATAGATATGAAAGGCTGCAAGCAGCTACATGATCTTCCTCTACAGTTATGTAAGCAGGTTTTGACTTTGCAGTAACCTGTGTGCTCCAGCAGAGAATAACCAAAACTCAGCTTCGATTCCTGTTAGAAAGAAGGGGATAAAAACCTGCAAAACTGATGCAGAATGTTTTCTGTGTTAGCTCCCTTTGAAAGGCAGAAGCCTGGGGCAAGATCCTGAGCGGTTCCCGAGTGAGATGGCTCCACTGGCTCCAGCTGAACTCTCAGCTTTCTCGAGGTTGCAGACCTGGCTGGGAGTTTTGCAGCCCATGCCTTTCTTTTCAAACTGCCTTTGAAGCTTTAAATAAAAGCAAAAGCAGTAGCCGTATAGCCTTTCTGCCTGCCTTTTTAGGTGCTCCATTTTTGGTACAAGCAGTGCAACATATGAATAGTGAAGGTCAAAGAAACGAATTTCTTTAAAAAGTCGGCAGAAAGCTGCGGGTGGCCCACGTGAGGTCTCGTGTCAGGAAGCTCCATCAACTTGGAAGCTGGGACACAGGGGAATATTTTATTTTTGAACGGCATATTTTTGGCGAGGCTGAGTCAGTGTGACTTGCTCTTGAAAAAAACTGAGATGTAAAAGTGGAAAGGTGCACCTCTATTAGTTGCTAACACATTTGGTTCCCCTGCTATAGATGTATGACCGCCTAGACTGGCACTTGCGTTTGAACCGTGCCTACAAATTGCACCTAGGAGCAGAAGCTGGCCTTCTGGAGATCAGCCCTTCACCAGTGTCCCAGTGTCCCACCACCTCTGTGTTTCCCAAGGGTAAATTTTTCCTCTGCAGATTCTTCAGGAAGGCTTCCCTGTTTATGTTCTCATTCAAAGGCATCTAGCTAGGAAGATCTAGGCTTCCCCCATAAATTATCAGGACAATCTAAATTTCTTTCTTAGAGAAACAAAATCAGGACTCTGTTTCAATCTTAAACGCTTCTGACTCACATATTTGGTATTCAGCGCACTGGCTCTCAATATATAAACAGCTATTCCACAGAGTCATATCAGAGAGAGATTTGACAGTTCCCATTTTATTCTTAGCTAATTTGTAATAAAATGTCCTTAAGTCATGGGCCATAGAACTTCTGATTAATGTTTACAGAACAGTTTGCCTCTGTGCCATAAAGAAACCAAAATAAATTACTGAACAACTAAATTAACACTTTTGCTCTTAGCTAAATAAGTAAACGCAATTTGTGATTAACATGGGAACTTCAACGTCTCGTCCCGACTGCCATAACAACCACCAACACCTGCAATATCGTTGAGCCTAGTTTCTATAATGCGGACCCACTCTGTGACCTGGCTAGGGAAAGTCTCCTGGTAGAAAAAAAAATCACAACTGACAAATAAACAAAGGCTTTCTCCCTCCTTAACAGCCTCGGAAAGGAGAGGGGAAGCTGGCGACAGGCTCACTGCTGTCATGAGTGAGCATAATGTACATACCTCGACAGGCAGAATCTGAGATTTTGACAGATGTAACATAGCTGCAAAGCAAGTAATAACTGAGTGTTAAACCCCTGTAGCGAGGGCGCAGCCCATCTCTGCTGGCTTTCTCCTTATCCTCTCTCCCCCACCTCTCCTTTGTAAGATCTTCTTTGTATTTTATAGCTCTTTCTTCCACCTCTTTTCCTCCTTTCTTCCTTTTGTGCTTTTCCTCCCCCTTTCTCCCCTCTTGGGATCCGGCAGTTTGGGCCCTGCGATTCTTCACGGTTCATTGGTTTTGCTTTGCAGGGCTTCATTCCTCCGCGTCAGACAAAGATTGTGAGGAGGAGAGCAGAGGCTATAGAAAGGAGGTTACATCAGGCGTGTTGTAGACAGCACTGAAATGTGTTTGTAACCTTGCCAGATGGATGGACAGCCCCTGCTGCGCAGGGGCTCTCGCAAGCAGATTCAAAGTCATACATACCAGAGGGTGGGAGTAGAGGGGGACGGAGAGGCAGGATGTCGAATTTCCATATATTTCCATGAGCTTACTGTCATTTCTGCCTAGCATGCCACTAGCAGCATATTACAAGGTTTTCCTGTAGTAGTCCTGCCTACTGAAAGCATACCCTGACCTAGATGCTTCATTTCCCCCTCAAAACAAATACGTACTGGGGAAAGATCATAGACACTGCCTGGAGCTGGTCGGAAGCATCCCTTTTCATGGTTTGCTTGTTTGTGCTTGTTGCAGTTGCTGTTCTAAGCCATGCAAAGCAATTCAGCAGCTATAAGCAGGGATAGCCCAGTCGCCCTTTGAGTGTATCGAGGATTTGATTCAACATCATCCAGGTACAAAGGCGCGTTGTGTAACCAGGCAGCCGCTTGTCACGCCAGCAAGTCTTACAGGTGTTACAGCCTGCAGCTGCAGCCCTGCACGGAAACCCACGGTGCCAAGCTCCATCCAGAGGGCAACAGGGAAGAGCCTGGGCTGGTGACCTTAAATTGTAAACGCATCTGAACAAGTGGCATCGTTCAAAATAACAAGTAAGGAGCTTTCAACACTTTATAAAAGGGGCTTCCAGCAATGGCTGGTCCTTGATACTCCCCTTCTGCCAAAGCCCCAGGGAAGAAGAAGCCTCAAAGATACTTCATCCTAAATGCAGGCACCCCAGGCTCAGCCCTCCGTCCTGCCACCACTGAGCCAACCACCATCAGCTCTGCTCCATTGAAAACCAAAGGGATAGATCTGTCCAGGGAGACTTGAGGACAGGGTTTTCAAAACAGGGCTTACTCTAAAGGTGCATTTTCCAGTACTTCAAAATGTGCCGTAGCGACCGAATCCCAAGCGGATAGCTGGACTACTTTGCAGCCTGTGCTGAAGGCTAAGCAATGCCCTGCCTGCCCCAAGAGCTAAGGCTTGTAAGAGACAGACAGAAATCTCCTTTTCATCCTGCCAAGCCTGTGATACCAGTCGTCACAGAGAGGACAAATCTCCTCTGTCCCGAGAAGCCGATGTCAGCAACGTTTCCTGTCACCGCAGTGACTCACAGCTCCATCCCTGGCCTTTCAGGATGGAAACTGAGGAACCAGTTTTTCTATTTCTCATCCCCCAGAACAATATAAGGCGTGTCCTAAATCACACCCACCAACCTTGGACCCTACAGGCTCATATGTCGATTGAGCCTTACTGAGTCGTGATGCCCAGAGGCAGACGGTTTAGCTGGTTCAGTGAAGCGCTCCCTGCGCTTGGAAAGGCTCAGCCAGACTCTCAGCCCCCAAATGCTGCCCCCGTCTGGAGAGATGCGTCAGGAGAATCCAGTCTCACAATGTTCATGCCCAAGTAGGGCAAGACATTTTGGGAGGAATTCATGGCTTAGAAAGATTGTAACAATTTTTAAGTATCAAAAAATAAACCATATTATATCATGCCTATCTAGTATCCACTTTAAAATCAAGTTCTAGTCCAACTCTCTTAATTTAGCCACTTACAAAAGCTAAACTACTTTTGAGATGTTTTTTCATATATTTTGTTTTATGCCAGTGACGACCATATGTAAGTGCATGTGTGTGTTTTTAGTTTAGCCAAAATCACCCATTTCTTTATTTTAGAGGGAAATAAATAATTTCTTTTCTCCCTGTTCCATTGTCTACCTCCCTGTTCCTACCACTGCTCCCTGCTCCAGCAGCAGAAGGCCAGAAAATGTTCACAGAACTTTCAGAATCCTCAAAAATTAACATGACGAGCCTGAAGACAACAGGTTTGGTGGCTTGAGAGGGGTCAGCTGGGGCTCCAGCCTGTCTTGCCACTGTGCGTGGCACTGCAGCCTCTGGTGTGCTCTGGCACACAGCAAGCTGCGTAGTTGTTCGACCACTTCAAGGAGCTTAAAACCAGACCTTCCCTTGGAAGCAAAGTCGGTGGCTGAGAGTAAGCAAGAGCATAAGGATTTGTCCCAAAGCATTGGAATGAGCTCAGTTTTGCTCTCACACACAGCGGATTTCCATTGCTTTTCCAAAGGCATTTCTTCTCTCCTTGGCACTCTGTAAAACAAGGAGTATCAGGCCCCTCAAATGCCTTCAGATTTGTCACCCAACCTTAAAGCTGTTGTTTAATCACTTTGCTCACAGCCAGATTCTTCCTTTTGTTTATAGAAATTTCTCCAGTCTGGTATGCATTTTCAGAAAAGATCAAGCTGTTTTCCAGCAAAAAGATCTTTTCAAATCTGCAGTCATGTCTTATTTGAACTCCAGCTGGGCTCCTTTCTGAGTGCAACTTGTCATGGTTTACAACACAGCATCTCTTTCCGTAGCTGTTGTTTTACCACTCACATTTAAAGCTGACTCTGAGGTTCTGCCATCCTGTGCCCGCATTGTCTCCTGGTAGGAAGCACTGGGAAAGGAGGGCTGCCACCATGCCATGCTCAGTCTGGTGTAATGCAGGAAATACATAAAGATGTTACATTACATTACATTACGTTATGTTACGTTACATTACATTATGTTATAGGCAGAACACTGCAGCCATCTGTGCAGGGCTATATCCAGTAATTGTATGGCGCCATGCCTGATAGATAGCTGGTTTACCCAAATAGCTGCTGGACACTTGATGGTCTACTAAGATAAGTTACTCTCTAAGCACTGCTTCCTACCCCATTAATTTATTCATTGGTTTTGTGCCAGTAATGAATAATGGTAACATTTCAGGGAATTAACATTTTTGAGATTTTTTTTTACCTCACAGCTCAACATTGTCTGATTTTGCAAGTTAGATTATCAGCTCAGGGTCTCTCAACCTACTGTCACAAATTTGACATTCCTAATCTTATTTTCTGTGTTTTGGATTTTTTTTGTCTTGCCACTTGAAATAAGAAAATTCAACCAAAATAACCACCTAGGAAACATTAGGTTAGGAATCTTTCAAAGATAGTTTAAATGATCCTTTTTTTCCTCTTCTTAATTTCTAAATATTAGTGATTTAAGAAACCCTTCACCAACCCCAGTGGGTATCAAGTGTAGAAGTAAATTGTCATATTACAAGAAATGCTGTCTAGTAAATGGCAATTCTTTCTAGCATGGCTCTCATGTGAACATTACAGTGTTCAGAGTAACCAAACGTAGCCACAACAGCTCAAGTACATCCCAAATATGAATACAGAAGTGTCAGCAACCGATCTAGTGTTTAATGGCTGTGCACAGCCCATTTTCACTGAACACAGAAATAGTTTGCAGAAAACTATTTGGTCAATTATCTGCTATTTCCCTATTTGGCTGCATGCATAAGGGGGAATAAAACAGAAAAAAAAAATATTCAGAATACAAACCGCTTAGATATCAATGCAGTAACAGGACAGGTAGGATGACTGCTAACAGTAGCTAATTTCAGGGCTCACAGATAGCATGATCTGTTGCTTTACTTATGGCTGCTATCCAGCAATAGTGGTAAGCGTGGTTGGATGGAAAAGGATACAACAGGAAAAACATCTACAAATTTCACACTAAGTTTGGCAGTATCAGCCAACAAAAGGGACCCAGTAGAGCTGGCCACAGCCAGGTTAGCTGCAGGGTGCCAGAGGAGGGCTGCCCAGCACCCAGCCGTTGCTGCTTCCCACTGCCCAGACTGGTCCATTCAACTATGGGTGTCAATGCGGGGTGCAACATCTCCTTCTGTCCACCAGCAGATCTACGTCTCATACGAGGGGATTTATCTTTTTCCACATTTCAGTGAATACTGCTTGAAAAAAATCATGGAGTCTACCAATTTTTCCCTCAGGTGAAGATTTAAATCTCGCATTTATTTACATGTACAGAATAACCAGTCACTGGAGAGAGAAATTAAATGAGTACCAAAACCCCAGCCTTGGAAGATCTCAGCTCCTACTGAAATCACTGGGATTTAGGCACCCATTTTCCTTTGAGGTGATGAACCCAAGTACATCCCGCATCTCCAGCAGTTACATGAATTCCAAAACAGGGACAAGGCTGGAAAGCTCAGCTTCTAAAACCAGCAGCGTACCCCATTAAAAACCTCGTGTTATGTTTCATTCTGTGGCTGCTCCACAAATACTCTCAGCAGCTGTTGCAGCGTCTTGGTTGGGATTCCTCTCACCTAAATTTGGTCTTCCCAAGTGAGGCCTCCAATCTGAATTTGATCCCTTGCCTCCCTCCCCGAGCGAAGCGGCTCCTCCAGATGGCGATTCAGAACTCCAAAAATTTAGTAAGGGGAATTTCTGTGGCTACATAGTTGAAATTATTTTAAATAATCATCTGGTTTATAAAGTGCTGCTCTGAGAAAACACCCTTCAATTCATTAAAAACCGCTGCATTCTGCATTCTGTTACATGGAATGTGAGACACACAGAAACCTAGACCCAAAATAAGACAACCGTGCTTACTCTCAGAGATTTCAACTTTTCCTGTAAATCATAAGCTGTAAACCAGGAGGGAGCTGGCTAGGGATGGCCCTTGAGAGCAGGATGCTGAGCTCCCGAGATCTACCAGAGACCCCAGAACAGGAATTATGTAATGGCTTTGGCCTCATTTCTGTCTCCAAGGGTGGCAGGGCAGGATGCTTTTATTTCAACAGTGTTACTTTTGAATTGAGGGTGACAAAACCTGAGGTATCACCCTAGCTAGAGCTGCAGTCTTCAGCATTACAGTAAAAAGGCCTTTCCCAGGCACAGAGGAGAAATGGAGGAGCGAGGGGATGGCTCTCTGGAGCCTACAGCAGCCTCCCAGTGCAGCAGAAGTGGCTCTGGAGCAGCCATAAGAGCTGACACAGCTTCCTGGGAGGCTGTAAAGAAACGCAGCCACTTCCCCAAGGAGCGCTGGTGAAGTCCTTGGTGCTACAGCTTTGTCATGTTAGCAGACTCTACTTAAAAACAGTTCATTTCTCCAGGTAAAACACAGACCTTCCCAAAACAGAAAGCTCCTTCAACTCTGGGTAAAAAACAGTATCTAGGACATGCAGATTTTACTCTTTTGTTACTCAGAGACATTGAAAAAAAAAATGGGATTAAGACAAGCATCAAGACTTCTGGTAAACTGAGCTATTAACCTGGGCTGCTACCATTGTCCTATTTCTAGAAGGTTTGGGGTTTTTTTGGTTTTGTTCCCTGTGCATGGGGGTGAGGGCATTTCTGCTCATTCAGGCCACCTGAAGGAGGTAATTGAATTTGCCAGTGTGGTAGCCAAAGCTGTAATTAATCTCATGACTTGCACTGGAGCCTGTGGTGGCTGCTCATCAGCTGTGGCTAATGAGGACGTGCCTCTGCAAGGGCTCTCTGGCCATGCAGCCTAGAGTAAGGAGGTCAGTCCTGTTGAGTAGCGAAGTGGGTCCTTGGTGGCCTTTAGGTGGCTGGTGGCGAAGTGTTGGGAAGCTGTGTCTACGGTAGGTGCTGAAAGCAACAAAAGCAGTTTTGTGGACTGAGCTTCAGAGTTGTCTGCTAAAAATTACTGGTGAGTGTCGATTCCTACCTGTTAAGCCTCTGTGCAGCAGCTTGGCTACACCTAGCAGAATGGAACATGGTAAGACATGACTGCAGAAAGTGTCTGTGTTGTTTTTAATTATATCTGAGCATCCCTTTAGCTGCCTGATTGCCAGGGTCCTTTGAAAAGTATTGCTTTCAGAGGAGGTAGTTGTATCTTTGCATGTTGCAGCTCTGGCGCTCTGCTGTTTGAAGTTTGCAATAGAGTTGAATCTGAGAGTTACCTTTCTTGGTCAGGCTTTTCTTGACCCTGCTGAATTCTGGGCACCCATCTCCTTTGCTCAGAGGAACTGGTACCAGCTGTACTGAAACAGGTCTGTGGGAAGAGCTGTTCTTACTTTGGCCTGAGGTCACTTCTCCTTTCTCCTCTGAAAAGAGAACTGCTCCTTTTGAACTGATTTTTAATCTCTGCTCTTAGGTCTGTTTCATGTGAAAAGCTTGTGTTCCCCTGGGACGGGGCATTTCCATTTCCTCAGACTCTGGCTCCTACAGTCTCTCCAGCTGGTGCTGCTTCCAGAATCCAGCTTTGTCCCTGTTAGTGAGGAGAGGTCTCAATTTGTTTCTCAGAAAGCGAAACTGCCCCCTCGTACCTGGGGGGTCTGCTTGCGTAAATCATGTGACAACCCCCCCTCCCCCCAAGTTGTCCCAAGGCCACGTGGTGGAGGCGTATTTCCAGAAAGGCTTTAATTTGGGGAAGGTGAGGCATGGAGGTGCTGGTGTGTGACCGCTGCTGCATCTGTGCTGTGCGTATCTTGGCTTTGTGCTGTGGCTTCTACTCTGTTGGTAATTGAATTGAAATCAAAACATAACTGTATTGCTCTGATGCTCTGGCTGCTAAATAGCAGTATTGTGAATAAATCAGAGTTACTTCAGAGAATGGCTTTAATGTGGCAGAATTGCAGCAATCAGGGGATAAAGTTAGATTTAAGAGTATCTGGTAAAGGAGCTGATTGGCATTCAAGGAAAACTGCTTTTGTTCGGTCTTTCTGCAAGTGGGGGTAAGCATTGTCCGGAGGAATTAGCAGTGCTTGAGGGCAAGGGTAACTCCTTGTTCCTGCTCTGCCCCCGATTTTTATCCTGTGGCTTTATGTAGACAACTTTGCTTCCTGCCACTTTTTCCTAGTTTTAAGAGCACTTACTTCCTTGTCTCTTAGCACTGCATAAGGCTGCTCATTTCACTGTACAAAGAACTACACGGGCAATGAATTACCTCCCACTCCCCAATACCAAACCAGCCAGGTTGAAGGACAGGGAATGAAATTGCTCGATAGCTGAAACTGCAGGGCAGCGGTTGGAAGGATCTAGTGGGATTTCAAAAAAATAACCCCTCGAGATAACCTTATGTCTTGCCTTCCACAATGATAAATGATGCCACAGTTCAGTATCGCTGCTGTTCAGTGCTCCTTCGTGTGATCTCGTGTGTATCCTGCCATCTTTGCTGTCATTCCCATAACGCACCTTCACCGTCTGCTGCAGCCTTTAACAAGACCATGCTCTACAAGCCTTGAACAAAAGAATTAGCCTACCAAGAGAGGGGGTAAGGGGAAAAAAGATAGACGAATCTCAAAAATAAAAACCACTCAGGAGACTGTTACTGGTTGGCTCGTGAAGGAAACTTGTGCTACAGGCATAGTAGGTTTGGAAGGGTGGGAAGGGCAGGAAGGGGTGTTGGCTCTCCTGTCTTCCACTAATGATGACAGGCAACAGATGAGCATTTGGTGAGGAAGCCTGAGTCTCAAGGGGCTCAAGTACCAAACTTTCTGACTTCAGACTGCCACAGCCATGCAAATGGTGAACAGGAAGGCTGATCAGAGGCGTATCTGACCTGGGTTTACGAAACCAGGTTATCTTCTAGGTATTCTGTTTAAGTTTCTGTTAGTTTTTCAGGGAGGCTGAGTGTCTGTGACTTCAACTTAATTGAATGTGTCAGGTTTTAGAACCTCAGGAAACTTTCACTCTAAGTCTATGTGTCAATGATTATTTTTTTTTCTTTATTAAACCCATGGACATTTTTTTGTTTTCCTCCCTAGTTTGAAATGGGCATGGGCAAAGACTTTCCATGTAGCATGAATTGGCAGAGGGAAGGAAGTCAAGGTTCAGTCATGCTATCATGGACGCTCACATTTTAATAAGCTCTAATAAACGGCCCTGTGAACAGATAATAAAAGTACAATCTGTTTTTCCAGCCTCTTTCATGATGGCAGAAAAAACAGCCCTCAACTTGCCCATTTGAAGATGTTTTTTCTCAGCTGAGCATATGCAAATTAGGATTTTGCAGATTTTATCAAGAATTATTCTAGTTTTACCCAGAAAAGCCTTTAACTATTCTACAACCACACTAACATTGCAAGTCAAGAATAAGGTCTGTAACTAGATATCCCCCACCAAAAATGATATAATGTCATGTTTTTTTCTTTTTTAAAGTAGAGATAATAGATATCTGTGACAACTTGATTTATACATTCATTATCAAGCATATGGATGAACTAATATTTGGGTTAATTTCTGATGCATCTTAGTTGCATCTACGTAAGTTGTATAAAAGAACCTTTCCATGTGTGCATTATTTCAGTTTTGTGATGGAAAGGATAGCCTGTAGTTTGAGTTCTTGCTGTGGTATGTTGGCAGTAATCTGATTCAGTCTAGATCAGAACAAATGAATCTATTTTTGCTGATCTGTAGGTCAACTCTATCGCCTCTTATAATTGCCTGTATGATAACTTCTGTGTAAAAGGCCTTTATGCTTCACAGGCTGGTTAAAGACACTGAGAATAGATATTTTATTTTATTTTTTTCTTTCTTAAACCTGTTCTTGGGATCTGGCTATCCATAACACAAAGGCATTTCTTTCTCTTCCTGTAGATGTTAACCTCCAGTTAACATCTAGTTGACATCTGGAGCATTATATGCTATGAAGTATGCGCTGTTGTCCTTAGTGCTGTTCTTAAAGATACAAGGTAAAAAACACAAGGCAAAGGTCTAAGTGGCAATTACTTGAGCGCTATATGGGACCACCTACAGAAGTCCTCGCTCCAGGATATTCCTGGCATTCCCCTCATGTGAGTAAAGGAGGGAGGAAAAGCACATAGGGAAGTAAAGTTCTGCCTTATCAGATTTCCTGTACAACTACAAAGTAGTATGACAAGTAATTTCCAGCACTCTTCTGCTAGGTCAGCAGTTTCAGAAGTCTTTCCAAAATGCCTTGGTTATAATAGCAGCTGTACACCCTGGTTGTCTGCCTCTGCTGTTTCAAAAGCTCCTGCCTATCAATACAACCATTTCCCTATGCAAAGCTGCCAAACTGGTTTTGTCCTGCTGCAGAGTTCACTTATTTCAGCTTATGAAGCCAGGCGTGAGCTGGAAGAATGTCTGAATTTGTGTGGTGTGAAACTCCCTCTTGAGTTTCATAAGCAAGATGAATGCATTTGGACTGAAATACAGTGGGAGTAACAGGCTGGGGCACTTTCTTACCTGTCTATGATAAGTTATTTCCTCGTGAGATACAAGGTATTTTGCATAAGCCTGGTGATCTCTCACACTTTGTTACCCGGGACATGGTTTACAAGCAAACTAGAATTATCTTGTCAGCATGATAGAAGGCTTTTTAGGTTTTGTTTTGGCAGTTTCCATGGCTCTGAGTTACTCACAAGAGGTGCTCCGTGACTTCCACATCCCAACCCAATAGCGTATGTCAGGCTCCAGGTGGGTTGCCATCCTGCAGGGTTATTTCAGGTTGTCCAAAAATCCTGAAAATGTTGTCAGTGAGGTATTAACAGCCTAGAGACCCACGTGATTATCAGGGATGTAGAAAGAGCAAGACTAAAGTCTCTGTGATTTGGGGAGATCAAGAATTTGAACTTGATTCTCCTGTACTCCAAAGAAGTGCACAATTGCTTGTCTACTAGCGATGGTGGGAAGCACAGGTGGTTTCTTAATTGCTGGGATTCTTTTGTTGTTTTGTTTTCTTTCCTTTCCTTGAGTAAGAAGACTGACAAAGCCTGATTTCTTCAGGAGGGATACAAAAGGAACGTTTCTTTTCATAAGCTAGGAAAAATATTTCCTGCCCAGCTCAAATACCAATATTCCATTAGTTCAGACAGTATTTCAGGTAAGCAGTGTCTCTAGGTGGTTGGGAAACTTCTAGGAAGAAAATATTTCCCCTTAAAAACATCTGTTTCCAGCATTTTCTGGCTCCTGCTCAAGTCTAGAACTAGTCAAAGATGGTCTCTCATCTGCATCCACCCCCTACTCTCGCAGGACCCGGAGGGAGGCAGAAGGTGCGCAGCACAGGAAGGGAAGGCTTTGTCATTCCTATTTGTGGTTAACCAGGCTTGAACAGCAGCTCAGCCTCAGTCTGAGCTGAACTTTGTTTTGGCCAATGGCTCTTATTCTGTCAACACCAATTTCCTTATCCAGGTTCATCAAAGCAAATTATAGGAGCCTGTACTTAGGTGCTCTTGTCAGTGGAGAAGAGAAAGCCATCAGCTCCCTCAAAGATTAGAGGAACTTGAATCTTGCCTCTGGGTGAGAGTAGCAAGTACCAGCAAAGCAGAAAGCTTTCCAGAAGGGCAATGAGTAACGGGGAGGAGTCAGGATGAGTTGGCACTTGGAGCATGCCATTGCCTCTGTCCCAACCTTCTCTGTAGCTTGTCAACATGCTGTTTTGCTGCTTGATGCTCCTGCATTGCTGTGGGGTCAGCCTACCACAGCACAGACTGGAGCATTATATGCTGGATTGCTCCAGCCAGGTAAGAAACCGTCTTTCTAGATGTTCGTGTGTGGGGGTTGGTTCAAGCAGGCATTGGCATCCTATAAACCTGCAAACAAATCCTGTGCCTCAGTGCTTAGCTGTGGAGATCCTCCTTAATAGAAAGTCCTGTTGCTCACAGCAGTGCCCCAAGGAAATGTGGTTTTGTTGCTGAATTTATTTTTTTTCTCCCCACTTGGAGATTAGCCCTGTTAGCTTTCCCCCAGACAGCAATTCCTTATGCACAGCAAAAATGAATATGAAACACAATAAATGTCATTAAAAAGAGAAGTTGGAGCCTCTGCTGATCTAAGCTGAAGTATTAGATGACAAATGAAAGCCATTAAAGGTAGGCCAATTTACTCAAACCGTTATCTGCTGCCTGTCTCATTCTGTGTAAACTGTCACATGCATGTACCTTGTAAATGGTGATACTACTGGTGGTGTATCTTTTGGTCTTGGTTTTTGGTTGTTGTTTGTTTGCTCTTAAGTGTTCACCATGTGCTTCTCTGCAGTCATAAGAGCACGAACATCTGCACAGGGTTACCTCTTGGCCTGCTGGCCCTGGCAAAGGAGGATGAAGCCTCTCTGCTCTTTGTCGAGCAGTTTTCCACCTATGCTGCACTGTGAAGTGCTGGGCAAGAAGGAACTCCCAGGTTATGCAAGGTTGTACTGGAGAAACAGCCAGGAAGGGCAAGTGCATGGAGGAAGCATTTGGAAAGCAGAGAGTTTTTTAAGTCTGAGACCCCGCATGTGCTAAAGGAGCAGTGTGATTATCGGGTTTGTTAGACGAAAACCCACAATGGGTATTCCAGACCCTTTGCTTAATGTTTGGACTTTACTGTCCAGGCTTCTTCATTTATTTCAGGCTAAAGTAAGTGAAAAAACTTAAGCCCTATGGAGCCCTGTAACCACAACCTTGAGCAAATTGTGATGCTCCAGAGTAGCAGTTCCCAATGGTGAAAAATGAACCTGTGGACAGAAGCAGAGGGAAGGGCACATCCCTCAGCCCACCCCAGCACCCTGGGGGTGGTGTGCCGAGCTCTGTGCCCACACCCTGCTGGGGAGACAAGACCACAACAAGGGGGTCCTAACAAGTGGGTTTATCAAGGCCAGTTGCTGTAGTGCTCAAGAACATCAGTTGGCTTGGTGTGAGACCAGGTATTAGAGGCAGCTCTTCCTGCCCCATGGGTCTGAGCTCACAGCCCTGGTCTCCAGAGGGGTGCTGCGTGCCACCACGGCCTTCTGGCAAGTGAGAACTCTGATTTATCCTGGTTTTAGTTTTTGCTCCTCTTCCCTGTCCTTCATTAGTTACTTTTCTGCCTTGATGACTCCTCGGCCACCTCCCATGACAGCACAGCAAGAAGTGTCCACTCTCCTGGAAAGGGAAATCTCATCCCTCTGGCATGTAGTGCTGGGTGAGTTAATTCCTAGCTGGAATGTGTTTGCAGCATGTCCTTGGGTGTTGCTCTGAGCAGGTAACAGAGGAACCCAAACAAGAGGTGCTAACAAAGGAGGAAGAGCCTGTCTGCAGCAGGAGGCTTTAAAAAGTAGGAATTTAAGTGATGAAAAGTCATCGCTGGTTGACTTGCTGTAACTCACACCAGTCTCTGGCAGTTCTGTGTTTATAGATCTTATTCCCTTTCCCTGTTTACATCAGGTTCATCTGAGCTTTGCATCTTGCGTGTGAAAGGATCTTCAAAGGTTGACGCTCTCTCTGGAATTCGTGCTTTAAGCTACGTTTTTGTTTTGTTTTGTTTTTTTAAAGAGGGGGGGAAAAAAAACCCCAACCTTTACACAACAGTGCTTTTGGTGGTTTTCTAATGTGCAATTTCAAAACCGTTGCTCCTTCATTACTCCTAGCTGCTGCTCTACAGCAGCAAAAACATGTAGTACATTGAAACTGTTTACAACCTACCTTGGGTTTGAAATGGTAGAGACATGTATATTCAATAAACAATGTTGCATAGTAAGGACTTAACCATCCAGCCTCCTTAGGAAGATATAATGCTTTTGAAGGGATGTGGGTCCTTTGAAGTTTTGTACCTAGCTTTTCTTGTAAGAAGAGCCAGGTTCAATTTCTCATCTGAACAATATATGAAAATTAACATATTGGTCTTGTCTTGACTTTGGGTTTGAAGATCCATCTTGTATCCAGTTGTGAAAACCTTTGAAAGTCTGCAGTTGTAGGCGCTGTGACGACTGGCTGAAAGCATGCCACGAACTTGTGAGGAAAGGCAGCAGATGCTGAGCGCACGGTCTGTGTGCAGCCAAGGGGGCTGCAACGCACCAAGGGAAATGAATTTGTTGCAGATGCTCTATCTGTGACTGAGCCAATGGAGGAAGGGGGAGAGGGCCATATTGCCTCTGACCTCCGTGCCACAAACGCATGTTTTTTTCCCTTGCCAGCTGCATTTGCTGTGTACGTTTGGGATGGATGGGAGCTTTCATTCGAAACCTACTACTATTCTGTGTGGTAAAGAATTAGGCATCCCCTGCATTCTTTCTGCTCTCTCCTCTCTATCTGCCCTGGTCTCTATAGGAGTAAGACAGACTATTCAGTGTCTGAGAGCCGAATATAGCAGCTAAGTAAGGGAGAAGCTTGCTGGAGTCCTTAAAGCTGTACAGCAAGCATGTACTTTGCTAACCTTAGATGGGCTTTGATGTCAGCATTTCAAAAAAGCTGCAAAGGATCCCTTTCCACTATAACTACAATAAAAGAGAAAATATAGGAGATGACTTCTGAGACAGAACAAAAGCCTGTAATTGAAGTTCTTTTCCAGGTGCCGCATGCAAGTGCAACAATACCTGGAAATTCAATCTGAAGGGACTTGAAGCCAGATGAGAAGGTTGCAGGCACTTGCAGGAGTTTGCCATCACTAATTCATTGAGTATCCTCTATGAAATAGTCCTTAAAAACTGAGGTGTTTTCAGTGTGACACTGGATGGTCAAAAATAGGAGCTTGTACTCCACTCGACTTCTCTCTTTCCCAGCCTTTCTGGGGGATGGCTCTTCCTGGGACTGCCAAGCCTTTTTCTGCCCTACCATCATTTTGTTCCCCTCCTGAGCCCTGATCCAGGCTTTTAGTAAATTGAACAAACTTGACTCGAAGTACATATGTAAGCACCTGACCTGAAGCAGGCCATAGCGCTTGCAGTTCCCACAGAAACTGGTGTGAAGCCCAAGCACCCCTCTCCTTGGAAAACTGGCATGACCTCTTTGGCTCCTTGAAGCCAGACAGAAGGAGATAATATAGGAGAAACATAGCTATCATCCATTTAAGGGATAGCTACATCTTGCTGGTGTCCGAGATCCTGAGAAAATCTAATCACAGGTTGTTACTGTTGTTTGGAGGGAGGAGGTGTCTTTCCTCTTTTCTCTTTTTTTTTTTTTCTATTTTGTCTGTGCTGTCCCACTTCCACAAATAAACGATAAGCAGGGCCTTTACTCCAGCCCCCTGGTCATGCTGTTACGTTTGGCAGCCTGAGGTACAGAGGGTAAGGAACTGCCGTATAGGACAAAGGAGGTCCTGCTTTTTCACTTGAAATAGTGCTGTCTGAGTGAGTTCTGGACTCTGGTTTTCTGTTGTTGTTCATGCAGAATCTGGGAGGCGGTAGTAGCCCAGAGTACCAGTGCCTTCTCTGGTGCTCCTGGGTCTATAAATGCTACCTGTTTCAATGTACTGTCAGGCAGAAATGTTGAGCTCATCCTCACGGGAAAAACTACACTATTCTGGCTTAAACAGAGCTATATGGTTGTCCCAACCTAGCTACCTGGAAAACTGGCATCCAACATCTCCTTTTCAAAAGAGCAAAGCCCTGCCTCAAAGGGGAAAGCAAACATGTTGCAGGTGTTGGAAGACAATGAATGGAGGTAAGTCCTGAACTGGAAAAGGACCAGCTCTTCAGAGACCAGAAGCATTTTCTGTTTGGTTTGTGCCGAATGGCTCGGAGGACTGGTAACTAATGAGCCAGTGCTTGGATGTGGTCCTTGCTGATAATGCAGCATCAGCTGTTTGGGACCTGGCTGCTCAGCGAAGCAAGGCAGGCTGTTTGGTTTCTGCCCCGAATGCACATGTTCACATCAGGAAGCAACATCAGAACCCGTGCTAATTGGCACGGCAGCTGGCCATCTGTGTGCAAAGGGAGGGCGAGCAGCCCCTTAGCACACGGGCTGGGAGAGGATGGCCCTGTGCTGGGGACGCCGCCTCTGCTGCTGACCGGACTGAAAGAAGCGGAGAAGTCAGGCTGTCACTGAGTTTGCTTTAATAGCCATTGAGGCTTGCTGGAGATACGATTTATCAAGTGAGAAGTGAAGCCCTGACTCCAGATGGGGGAGGCCAGTAGAGACTGGGAAGACGTAAACTGTCCTCAGCTGGAAGAATATGTCAGTTTGTTGAAACGAAGACCTTTCTGCCTGCAGAAAATGCTGTTTGCTTAGAAAGAGCAAGTCTGTGCTAAAGAAACACTCTGCACTGGATAAACTGGTAGGGAATAAGACCAGTTTTTACTGGGTCCCAAACCTTTATTTTGAGTGAAGCTTACTGGAAGTGAGGTGTTTATTAGCTGGAGGGGAAGGTGGGAACACTATCTGCAATTACACCTATTGGAGTATGGAGAGGAGCTTTAGAGCCAAGCAAATAACACTTGTGGCTTACCTATTTCCACTGAATGCATGGCGTTTCTTCTGTGTGTGCAACGCTGCCTCTTCTCCTAGAACCCATCTGGGAAAATGAGTGAATCATTTCTCATCAGGCTGCAAGAGTTTCAAAACTCCTCTCCAGAGTTCCTTCAACACTCTTCTACGTACATCTTAATTTCCTGTAACAGTCCTAATCCACTTCCCATAGGTACCCATGGGAGCCTTGTTATCGACCTCTACTGGAAAAAGGATTGTTTCTCTCCCTCATTATAATTGCTATTAACTGGCATAGTTCTTGTCTGTCTCCATCACATGGGCCATTAACATAATAGGTCAGCGAAAGCAAGCTATGCCCGTGCCTCTCAAAGCTGTCCCCGTTGCGTGGGGATGGAGAGTGGTGGCTCTGTGAGAGGGAGCTGGAGTAGCTCCCTGTCTGCTCTGGGAGCGCCGAGACCTGGGACTGTCAATAAGGGCATCCTTTGCCAGCATTTAAACCCATACACACGCGTCTGGGAGAGTGATATGGGTGACACACTGGAAGCTTCCCCTGACTGCAGTTCTTTAATTACCTGTTCCTGAAGCAGCCTCTGGGGCGAAGCGGTGCTCGGTAACTTGTTAGCTGAGCGGCCTCCGTAGGATTCCTGCAGAGCCAGTGGGTAAAAGAGATGCTGAATTGCCCTTGGAGCTTGCCCTTCTCCTTTGCGTTCCCAGAGTAACTAGGCACCAGAGCTAGGGTGAGCTGCCAATTTGAACAGCGTGCTCCCTCCTGCGTTGGTGTGACAGAGCACGCTGAAGTCTCGTCTTCCTCTCCGGCACTGGGATTACCCAAATTTCAGGCCCGGGCTGAAGTGGAGGGACTGGAAACAGATTTGGTGGAGAAAATACAAACATAGTGCAGTTCCATGTGCTTGTTCTAGGAGCAAGTTGCAGGTCCTACAAGGAAGATCCTGGGTTAGCTGCGGCACCTGAAAACCCCACAGGAGTTTTAGCTACCGAAACTAGGTGCATGCAGGGGCCAGAGGAAGGTGTAGCACAGGCTTGTCCAGAGGGTGTTTCAGATGATGGTGCACTCCAGAGAGATCCATTCCTTCTGGAAAAGCAGCCCCTTTCCCCCCCGACTGTAAAAGAGGAGAGGGACGCTGGTTCTTCTGTGCCCATGCTCTCATGTTTGCGTTGCCTTGAGCCAGCCCTTGCACCAGGCATTTGAGATGGGGTGGCAGGGCAATGAGACAGTCCTTCTGCCCTGTACAGCCTGCTGGCGTGGGCCAGCCACAACCACTTCTGTTAGGCTAGCAGTCCAAAAGTCCAGCTCTTGCCAAGTATATCCACACGTGGCACTTAGCCTGAGAGGAGCACGGTGTCTGTGCTAAGTCTGGGACAGGCCTGTAATTAAAATCTGGTGTTACAGACCTCATTGCCTGATCTCTGCCCTGAATATTTTCTTGTGGCCGTACAGACTAAAGGGGTTGTTGGAGGAAGATATAAGAAAAATAAGCTTCTGTACTGGGCAGCATATAGTCTTCAGTCCCAACAGATCAAAAGCATCAAACTTCAGTCTGGATAAAGGATGACTTGGAGATGTTCTTTTGGGGAAAAAAAAAATAATCAGAAAATGAGATTAGAGAAGTACTTGTAGTTCTGCACATGGCCGGGTATGCAGAGTTTGCTAAGAGCCATAAAGATCTGTAATTACATTTGTATGGATTACACTAATCCACGAATTTGTAACCCATGGGACTTGGCCATGTTGGGCTAGAGAGACGCAGAATTATCAGACACTGCTTTGTTATGTGCTAGTATGCGTCTTGTGGCTTTTTTCCTTAACCCCAGTAGGACCTTTCTAGTAAGGTGCTGCTGCCCTCCAACAGTTTGGGTTCCAGTTGATAATGACAATGTTTTTCTGTCTTTTAGGGAGTGTAGCCTCAATTGTACATTTAGGAGGCAGAAAAACCTCACCACCCTTTAAACTTACCTCAAGGGACAGGATAATCAGGGGTTTATTTAAATATAATTGAGGAATTTACTTACGTGTTCTTATTTTCTTACTGTGGTGTTAGATATGCAAATGCAAGCAATCTTAAAATCACAGATCACAGTTTACATTCTTCGCCTTTGAGAATAAACTCACCCCAGCTTCACCTGTTTGACTCCTAATGTTTCTCATTCTCTGGCTTAATTTCGGGGTCCCAATCTCCACAGGGGATGGCTCGGCTCAGGCTGCTCTCTGGCAGCCGTTTGAACCATAGCTCTCCCCCTTAGCTTTGGCAGCTGCTCGGCTATCTCTGACAGTACCCTTTTAAAAATATTTTATCTGATGTAATTTGCTAATGCCTCTGCTGGGACAGAGGGAACGCTATTTCATACGCTCTTTAAAAACTACAGAGACTATTGAGGAATGTGACTGCTTAAATATTCACCTGTAACCTGTACTCAGAGGAGGTTGTGGCCAAGTTGGAACATCTTACACGTTGTTAGATGGGACTGAAAGATAAATTTAAAAATCGTCAACCTCAAGGGATCAGGACATGGGTTAAAGTAACTGACCCTTCCACTAAGCTGTTGAGCATCCTCCATACCTCCTGAAACTGAGGATCCTGGAGGGGCTTGTGATGTGAACTTCTAACACCTGTAGTATTGAACACTTCATGCTTAACTGGGGAACAGCAGCGATAACATCAGCTCAATATTTGTCTGGACTGTGTCTTGTGTTACAGAGTTTGCGTTACTCATGTGGACTGAAGCCAACCTATGGAGGTGACATTCCTGTGGATTCTGCAACCATAACTTTTTGGACCCTGGATCTATTCGATATGTTTTCTTTAAAGACGTACAAAACTAGGCAAGGCAGATGAGCTGTGCTGTGGAGTAACTTGCCCTGCAGAGTCTTTCTGAAAAGTTATGTGTTTGTAGGAATCCATGTTGTGGGAGAAAACACATAAAAATGCATCTTCCAGCTACTGGGGGCAGGGAAATAGCAATATAGTCATGGAGGGGCAGCAGGTCTCGCAAGTGCCATTTGGGAAGTGTTGGAACAGCAGTAAATGAATTTCTGAACTCCAGTGTGCTTGTGAACTACTAACCTGACGTGACTGCTTCCTGGCACATAAAGCACTTTAAAAAAAAAAATGCTTCAGCATGTGATGCTGCCATCTGCTATGAGATGGAGGCGTCTTCATAGTGGCTAATAACGGGGAACACAAGCTTCATGTGTTCCTCCAGAAATGTGGATGGGCCCTCAGTACCCTGCCCAGGCTCCCCAAAGGTCCTTTGTCAGGCCAAAAGGCAGGAGCTACTCCAGAGCATGGCCAGCCTTTGTCCCAGACACTAGCTGTTGCAAATTGCCATTAATTTCAGTGGCACTGGGGTGCGATACCTCTGGTGGGGCGTATGGGAGGAGGGGAGAGACAGATGTCATGTGGCAGATACCCAGCACAGGGGTGCAGGCAAACAGCCCTGCCCTGTTTGGCTTAGCAGAACCATGGCTGGACCTGTCTGGTGCTTAATGGCCTCCTAACAGCCACGCTTCCTAATTCAGAGTGTGTGAACTGATGGGTGGATAGTGATCTTTTGGTCTTGGCTTGCTCCAAGATAGTCAATATTCTCTATCCTGACAAAGTTTAGAAATACTTTCCCTCATTTTAAGTCACACGGTACGGTTGCACTGGGCAGAAGATAGTGTCTGTTCCTCAATGTTATCCATTCACTGCTGACCAGAGAGCTAAGAGAAGTACTGAAACTTCATTAAGAAGTCTGCAATCTGGAAATAGGGAGGAGGGCAATATGGCCCTGAGGGTAGGGAGCAGGGGGAAAGTGAGGAGAAATATCATGTTTGTGCAGAGCTTTTGATATTTAAAACTCAGTAGCATTTGCAGAGTAAACTGATATCTGTGGTTCAAAATGGCATGTGAAACGCTGCTTTGCCAGCACTCCTGGGGCTGTGCATCCTCTTCCCTGGTTCAGTGGGGCTTGATGGAGCTGTTACTCCTTGTCTACAGACTATTTGGCACCACCACCCGTGACATGGCTACTGAGTCAAAACAGGCTCATAGGCTCTGTGACTCTCACAAAGCTACTTTTAAACTGGTTCAACATCATCTGACACAGATGCCAGAGCTCTCAGACAAAACATGTCTGATGTGTTAGAGCGTGATCTGGCTCAACAGGATGTCTGGGATGCACAGGTGGAGTGATTTGAGGCAGATATGGACTTTCCTTTAGTCCTGCCGTGTCCCCTTGCCTCTCCTGACACAGAGCACCCTGTCACCATGTGCACAGCAGCTCTTCAGCATTGTGGAGCAGCGCCAACGGGGCGAGCCACGGTGCAGCAGGTGTCACGGCCACCCAATATGTGCGTGGCCACTGCCTGCAGATTCCCTGGTGCAAGAGCCACGGCATTTATGTGTTAAATAAGAAAACGTAGACCTACTTTTACCAGTTAATTACTGTGTCAGAATTGGTTAATTAGCCCATATCACGATGAAAGCAGGGTCTTGTATGTGCAGATAGGAATGAGTAGTACCAAAGTCTGAGAGGTGGGGAAGGAGGAAGTGACCCTGCAGATTAACTGGGGATATTGTGCCCTCCAAAGAAGGAATTGCAGGGTTTGCCAGCCAGTCCCGATTATGTTGCCCTCATCTAGATAATACCTGCCCTGGTTGCTGCTTGCAGCATGGTACATCTGTCTGTGAGCTGATGTTTGCTGACCTCTGCATTCACTTCTCTTGGTATCCGTGGCTCAGTGGTGGGACAATCCCTGCCCTCCCCTCCCCTTTCAATATGAAGCTGGTGAGAGCCAGTGGTGGGAATGGCGAGCTCCTTACTCCTGCCCCTGAGCAGGTGGCACGGGGGGCTTCTTTGCTGCCTTGGAGTGGGCTGCTCTTTGGAAAGTGCACGTTAGTCATTTTATCGAATGGGCTAGAGGATATGCAGGGAGTGAGAAAGGTGTCTCTGATGTGGAATCCAGAACAGAAAGCAGCAGTAGATGGAGGAAACACTTTCAGCAGGAGCTCCCTGTACAGACCAGGCAAGTGGTGGGGGACCCTTGTTTCTTTGGATTAGCTCCATGGTTAGGCACAGGTTTTCATGTCTCGGTCTGTGAACCTGGGTGAAGGAGGCTGTTTGGCTATTTGCAAGACTGCAAATCCTGTGAGGGAGAAAGAAGTTACTGTCCTTGGTTTGGCATAAAGCACAAAATTCATTCCACACAAAATAATCTGGCATGAATAGTATTGCTGTTAACTCTAGGTGTGTGAGGAGATGGTTGTTGAGCTCCTTACCTCACCTCCTCTTTTCACTAAGGCAGCTAGGTTTTTTTGGGTGGGGTGGGGTTTTTTGTTTTTTTTTGTTTTATTTTGGGTTTTTTATTATTATTATTAGAATCATAGGATCATAGAATGGTTTAGGTTGGAAGGGACCTTAAAGATCATCTAGTTCCAAGCCCCCTGTCATGGGCAAGGACATCTCCCACTAGACCAGATTGCTCAAACCCTCATCCAACCTGGCCTTGAACGCTTCCAGGGATGGGGCATCCACAGCTTCCCTGGGCAACCTGTTCCAGGGCCTCACCACCCTCAGAGTGAAATCTAAATCTACCCTCTTCCAGTTTGAAGCCTTTAACCTTCGTCTTATTGCTACATGCCCTTGTAAAAAGTCCCTCTCCAGCTTTCTTGTAGGCCCCCTTCAAATACTGGAAGGCTCCTATAAGGTCTCCCTGGAGTCTTCTCTTAATCCACAAAACACAAGGAATGGGACGTACACAACCTTCTGCACTGTCTTGCTGTTAACACAGTGATGCTAGTGACTTATGCTGTGGACAAGTGTAGGCAGACATTACGTATGAATATGTAACAACCTCTGTCATGATAGGGCTGCTGAGAAGATGGGTCCGTACCCCTTTGTGGCTGTCAATATTTAATTAGGCTAAAGACAGATCCTGTTTTGGAAAAATAAATTCCTCGTTCTTCCCAAATGATCTTTAGCGTTGCTCACTTACATTTTATTCCCTTATTGTGCTTAAAAATGAGGACTGCATCTTTGCTTTTCCTTTTTAAAATGGTTGTTCAGCATCATTAAGTTAGAATGTCTCCCACAACCTTTGCACAAGGGACTTTGTTTCAGCTAGGGGGAAAGCGTTCCCCACATTTTTTGGATGAGAAGTGAAATAAAAAAATTTAAGGTAGTATTTTCCTTAGAGAATGACGGCAGTGCTGGCACCTTGAAATGCATGATGGGCTCTGAGGTGTTACAAGCCCTTACATAGAGGGAACCATGAAATAAGCTATGCGAAATTGTGCCTTGGAAGGGACCCGCCTCGCATCTCCTGCCTCGCTGGATGAAAAATGTCAGACTCGTGGGTAATTTGTAGAAATTCTGCAGTGTCTGGCCTGAGTTTGTTTTCTGTTTGTTGCAAGAAGAGCAAGCTCCTTTCACCCTCTGAAAGCTTCACATCTGTCTCTGAGCTGGAGGAGCCAGGCTTGTACTTTACTTCTGCAATATCTACCTTCTGGTGCAAAGCTTCAGTGACAAACATCGTCATTCCTGTTACTTTATGAGCAAGAAACAGATGAACTGAGAGGACTGTCTTATACGAGTTTCAAAGGGGAGAGACACACGAGGAGCCCTAGCAGAGTTCGGATGCTGTAGGGATATGCTTGCAGACGTCAGAGCTCTTTATCTTGTTGTCACCATAGGTCAAGCTTTCCTTAAGCAGCTCAGCTGTTAGTTCAAAAGGGGCAGTAAATTGCTCCTTGTGCTTAAATCTTATGTTTGGGTCAGTGCTGCTTGTAAAGATGCAATTCAGAAATGAAATGCACTTACTAGCTGCCATTACAAGCATCTGTCTATTCTCAGGTTTTCCTAACATTTTAAGAGCAGAATTTAGAGCCACAGCAGTGGCAGGCCTCTTGCCTCAGTTTTTCTCCTGATAGCACTTTGTGATTCTCCTTGGAGAACTCTACATGATTCTGCATGCTGTAACATTCCCTCCAGCAAAACCTCTTAAAGGATTACTTTGACTTGTGATTAAAAGTGGCAGGGAACACTTGGCAGATTGGAGATTCTCAACAAAGCAGTGCAATTTGCTTTCTGGGCTTTTTTTTGCCTCTTATTTACCTTTGAAAGCTGTCAGATTGCCTACGAGGCCTGGGAGAGCAGGTGGGTTTCGGTTCAAGACTCAACATTTAGTCTGTGAGAAGGTGGGGTGGGAATGTGTGTATTGAGGCGTAGGCAAAAGTTTCCCTTTGACAACCATTGATATGAATTCTTATACCATGTCCCCTGCTAGACAGGTTGGATTTCTGCAAGGACAAACTCTGAAGAAGGAGGCAGGCTCTCCAGAGGGCATCAACAGGTGGAAAGAGAAGCTGAAAACCAGCATCAGGCTCTTAGGGAGCAACTGAGGCTGTGGGAAGTGGAGCTGCCTGCTGGGCTCACCCGTGTAAGTGGTGCCTGCCAAAACTCAATCCAGGTCTCTCCCAGCTCAAGATCTGCTCCAGAGCAATGCTGTTCCTCCATGTGAGCTGTAATAAAACTTTTACCTAAAAATAGCATGGGGGAAGTTGTTTCACAGCTTGGTGAGATGATGCTAGCACCGTGACCCCTTGGCCAATAGCTGGGGGTTGAAGTACTGGCATTTGATGTTGTACTTGAGGCTCCTGCTGGGCCAACTTGTTCACTCTGGGTGAGAACTTAGCTGCATTCAGTGGCATACTGAGAGAGATTTACAAGAGCATATGGTTAAAATCTTGTCACCAAGTCATGAGGAAGACTTGGCCTCTAATGGGTGCTGAATTTTGCAGTTTGCGTGGTCACACAGAGCCTGTTTTTTCCTACAGCACATGCTTTACGCAGGTTGTCGTCAACCCAGGGGTTACACAAATCCCTGCCTAACTATAGATGATCATGATGCTTTTTCTTTTACCTCAAACTTCCTTGAAGCACTATAGGCATTTGCAAAATCAAACCAGTACCCCACATCGGAAGAGATGTAGACCCAAAATAAAAGGGCCTGATGAACAGCCTGTGTCAGGTGCACAGTGCATCCTTGCAGAGGGGCTTCCCACAGACTGGCAAGGAGACACGATTGCCAAGAATAAAGAGGCACATGGATTTAATCCTAGCAGTAATGAAACAAGACTGACTAGAAAGCTCAGCATGGACAGCCTTGCCATCCAGCATGCAATGTTTTTACAGCGAGGAGGTTGGTAAAATTTGCTAGGGACTTGGGTTTACATCCTCAAAATCACTGATATGCTTAAAAGCCCTGAGGGACAGGGACCTCTGCCCTTTCATCTCCCTTTAGCCAGGATAGTGCTGAGCAGCACTACTAAATATTTGAGATACGTTGGAGTTGCCTATCGAGTATGAAAGGTTCCCTTCCTCTGTTCCTCTGAAGTCCTCCACAACTATAACTGAGGTACACAGTAACCCCACAGGACTGGTACATTAACTCTAGCAGAGCCTGGTGCAGCAAGCTGCAGAAAGCCTCTGATCCCACAGCAGAGCTTTGGTAGGGCCAGGTGGAGAACCAGACTATGCTTGACTCTTGAATTTGTTTTTTGTTGTATCTCCAGGCAGGTGAGTGTGCTTTGGCCTTGCAAAGATGGGAAAGAAGGTGTGTGTGAATGTATTACTGCAGCTGATAAGCCTCCGTGAGAGCCTGAGCTCGGTAGCTCAGGTCTGTGTGGTGCCGACGGGATCACGCAGCTCTTCCTCCTCCAGGGGAACTGCCAGGGCGAGCCCCTGCCTGTCCAAATGTACCTTCTGCCTCCCGCTTCAACCAGCGGAACTAACCTTTCTTGCCTAGTTGGTGGTGTTAAGTCAGTGTATTTTGCAGTGATAGGGAGACTTGTAGACACTTTGGGCATGTGGTTAGAGACAAATGGCTCTTCTCTGTGCCTGGCTGGCCTCAGCCTCTGAAGAGGCAGATGTTTTCAGCTGAGTCTCGCACACAGCTTTCTCTGAGCTGACCCCTGGGGATCCTTATCGCTGACGGGCATGCCTGCCTCCCCTGAGCATCAGGCTCTCAGCAGCCTTCAACCCAAAGGAGTCAGGGTGAAACATTTGGGCTCTTGTTTATTCCCTTGGACCGAACGTGTGTGCAAGGAGGCATGTGCGTGCACGTGTGCAGACTGCAGGGGTGAGGACTGCCACAACCGCTCGTATCTCAGAGCTGAGGTGCCAGCCCATGGCAGAGGCAGGATGCTGGGCAGAGAGGTCAAAGAGGAGAGCTGAAATGAAAAGATGACTAGCAGTGGGGGAAAAATCCTTGAACTCCAGTATGAATTTTGCTCCTTTCTTTCAAGTGTGTGCACCATTTATGACATGCATGAGCCATGTGTTAGAGGGATGAATGTGGAGCGTGTGTCTGCCTGAGCCTTTACCCAGGGGTGGACTGACTGGAGGGAAAGAAAAGCACCTTGGGAGCTCCTGAGCGTGAAACATCAGCCACTTTGCTTAGGTCGCTGTAGAGGACTGTCTGTACATGGGACTTGGGGTTATTTTCTCCTATTGATTCAACTCCCAGCTAAATATCAGATTCCATAATAAATGGTCCAGTAATCATTAATAGTTTTAGAGTCAAAACTTGAAGCTTACCAATATCTTTGTGAAAGATAAGCAGGCTATGTTACCAATTTATAGGGAAAGTGAATAAAGAAATCCCTGAATGATTGTCCCCCTGGCCTTAATATATCTTCTGGAAAGAATTTTCTACAGCCCAAGAACTAAGGCTGCAGAAGAGGAGACATTAACCAGGCCTGGTGATTTATTTATCTTTCAGGAGACAACATTGCTACTTCATTTTTTTTCCCACTACAGAAGATCTTCTTTATATTAATAGGATTATTAAGCATTGACATTTAAGCAGACCAAATCAATATTACATTTCCAATTTGGGATAATAAAAAAACCACACGCAGTAGAAAGAAGGAAATAAAGGTGGTGATGCCTTACTGTTCCCATGTCCTAACCAGGGTGTATTACTGTGCTGGAAGAGCTGCTGTGTTTTGTTGCCTTCTGTCCATGATGCCAGGGACAAGTTTCAAGGAGACTTGGGGGTTTGGTACAGCTGTAGCACATATGCATTCAAAGAATTTGGGGCACTTGATGGGAAGACAAAGAAGAAATGTTTCCTGTCAGGATTAATGGAGAGAGACTGGCTTCACTTGCTACAGCTCATTATAGAAAATTAGCAATGACAAATCACGTATGGCTGTGAGAGGCAGGGTGCTCTTTTCACCTTTTCCTTCTCATTTAATGAAAATAAGTGGCAATAGGTTGATCAAATGCCAGCACCACGAGCCGAGACAAGCAGTGCCTGATGGCTACAGTGCTGGTTGGGTTTCCTTGGGTTTTCCTCTTTCGCAGAGGATGTTGTGCAGTGGTGCAAGCAGCTGTGCTGCCTCTTGGCTGGAGTGCAGTGCAAGTGCTGCAGCGCTGCCTCAGCTCCCTGGCCACCGAGTCCAGTGCCAACATCACCCTGTCCTCCTGGTGCTGCACTGTGAAACGTGCCCCCGGCCCTGTTTAACCTGCCTGCCCCTGGGACGGAAGAAATACAGCTCAAAACTCTAGGTTCCTGCCTAGTCAGGCTCTGGACCATTTTGTAATAGCTTCAGTCTTGTCATCCCAGGAAAGAATGACAATAAGCCCTTCCTTAACGTTTGGTTTCACTTGCCCTTTTGAGCTAAGGTCAAGATCAGAGAGTAGGTAAATAGGCTTTTCCAACTTGCAGACACCCAGCTACCCTGTCCTCCCTGTCCTCTGCAGCTAAACAACAGTTTATCAAACCATTTCTTCTTTCTGTGCCTTTTTTTTTTTTTTTTTTTAAGCCATTACTGAAAATGCCTGTATTTCAGGCACTGTGACTATTCCTCAGTGCCATACGTATCATGCAGACTGTACGAACCTGCATGTTTGCACATGTTGTGGCATTTTCTGAATCAAGCCTATTACATCTGGGATGCAGGAGGGCTTTCTTCACAATTTCTGGAAAAAAAAAAAATCCAACCTTGCTTTAACTTCAAGAGACAGAGTTTCTTCTTTCAATGGTCAATTACTTTCCCTGCTAGAAACGTCTTATTTTTCTGTTGTGGAAGATTCTGCTAGATGAAACAGTCAGTAAGCATTGGAAATCTTTCTCCATGTAAATACTAAAGGACATGAGTGGGTCACCTTTGGGTGTTTAGTTGGCCAAGTTATTTGTACTGAGCTTTGCTGGTCTTCTGTTGTAAGGACGTTAGTTTTTCCTAATCTGCAACCATTCTTGTATCTCTTTTTTCCTGAAACCTTGTCCATTTTTACTTTGTGGGGCAGCAGAGTTGGCAGCACTTGTAAAGTCTTGTCAGTGCCTTGTGCGGATGGCAATGCCATGCTCCTGCTGTTCAATGTTGCCCATCCAAGTGGGGGAAATAGCCTGGTCAACCAGTCAGCTGCTGCTCCAGGAACACACGTTATTGAAAGTAAAAGACGTAGACCGTCAGCCAAACTCAAGAGACAATAGTTGAGAACCGATAGGTTTCATTGCTTGACCTTACTGTATTTGAGCCAGGAGAAATTAAACGATCCTGGTCCTTTTACATTTCAGGTCATGGAGCATGCACGAGGAATTTTCTGAAAATATACTTCAAAGCAAAAACAATAGGAAAAGAAAATTTTTGAAGTTTCTGAAAAAGCACAGAAATAGTAAGATGGATGTGTTCCTGTCACCACCTCAGCCCCCAAGGAGTGGGACAGGTTGGCCCTGGTATCTGTAACGCAATCCCTGTGACAAGGACTGCCAGCACAGTCCTGGAGGAGCTCCTGTGTGCAGAGCTGTGCCTGCCTCCAGGCTGCTGCTCCCAAGTCTTGCACTGGGGCTGCTCCTACAGGGAAGGCTGAGAGTGGGTTTTGGGATTGAGCTGATACACTTAAAGTCTTAGATTGTCACTGTGGAAAGGCTTCTTAATTTTCCACTTCTCCAGTGAGCTCTACCATGTGTCTCCTAGCTGTGACTCTGATTATTTTAATATTCTCTTTCTTTCTCTACTTAGTATTCCTGTGCAGCTGCTTATAAACTATTTGTTGAACTTTGCAGGTGATTATAAGAACAAATAGCCTAGTGATGTGTTGACTTTGCATGTGTCTTTGACTATGCCCCAACATCCCCTTCCCTAAGACACTGCTCTTCCAGACAAGGGCAGAGTGACTGAGTACCATGCATGTGAAGAACTCAAGACATTTCCTTACTCAACCCCAGATGTTCTTTTCCCAGCCCTCATATTCAAGCCTTCATTAGAAATTTGTGAGAAACGCTTTACTGTGGCTGCTGGCTTGGCTGCTTTTCAGGTTCAGAAAGACTCCTATGTGCACAAGCCCTTTTTTCTTTCTCTTCTTTTTTTTTTAATAAAATCTCTCTCTAGAAACTTGTATTATCTTCCTTAGCAGTGCAGAAAAATATCCACACGTGCATAATATTTTAGAGCTTCTTTGTAGCATGTTAATCTGAGACAAAAAAACCTTTTGGTCTCAGTCTCATTTTTAATAGGATAGCAATCTAAGAGGATAGATGAGGATTATTCTAATCTCGCCCTGGAGCTCTCTCCAGCACCACCGCCTATCTGGGACCCATTACCAAACTGCTTTCTCCCGTGCTCTAGAAAAGATGTGCTTATCTTGATTTAACAAGTAACGATAGCAAAAGCAAAATCCTGAGCTGTCACGCTTTAGAAAGAACGGATTGGCTGAGTGCGAAAATAAATACCAGGCTGGAGCTAAACACCCTTTGGAGTGCTGTCCCCTACTCGCTTTCTTCTTTAGTCCCTTGAGAACATGTTTGTACACTGTGTGTGTGTGGGAGGGGGAGGGGGGTGCGTGTCTTAAACACAATCAAACTACTCCTCCTCCAAAGCACATGCAATGGACTGCTCAAGCAGTCCTCATCTGCTGCTTCCTCATCTTGCAGCTCTCCTCCAGCAGGCCCATTGCACGTGTTTTGAAGAGCAAAGAAGCTGGTGAAGGGTCTAGAGCATGTGTCTTACGCAGAGCAGCTGAGGGAACTGGGGTTGTTTAGCCTGGAGAAGAGGAGGCTGAAGGGAGACCTTAATGCTCTCTACAATTGCCTGAAAGGATGTTGTAGTGCAGTGGAGGTTGGTGTCTTCTCCCAAGTAACAAGTGATAGGATGAGAGAAAATGGCCTCAAGTTGCACCAGGGGAGGTTTAGATTAGATACTAGGAAAAACTTCTTCATTGAAAGGGTTCTCAAGCACTGGAACAGGCTGCCCAGGGAAGTGGTGGAATTGCCATCCCTGGACGTATTTAAAAACGTGTAGATGTGGTGCTCAGGGACATGGTTTACTGGTGGACTTGGCAGTGCTAGGTTAATGGTTGGACTCAATGATCTTAATGGTCTTTTCCAACCTAAATGATTCTGTAATTTCATTGCTGTCGCAGAGGTTTCTGCACACAAAACCTACATGCCTCTCTGTGTAATCCTCAAATGTTTGAGGGCTGGGGTCTTGGGGAGAGCATGTCCCAGGCAGAGAAGGGACTTATTTCTGGTGAGATTCATTGTTTGCAGGTAGTGGGAGACCAGCCCACCTGGAGGTGACAGAGTTGTAGCAATGAGGGTGTCCGAGAGCATGACTTTGACCTCCGATATTGCTGTAACCAGTGCACAGTCGTACTTGCCTCCCATTGACCCTTCTTCATGAGTGAGGAACTGAGGGCGGGCAGGCAGGAAGGATTCGGTTGCACAGCAAGACTGGCTGAGTCAAGCCAGGACTTGAGTGCAGATTTTAGCTGTCTGTGTAGCTCACTACATGATTTTCTCTCCCTTTCACACTGAAAATAGGTACATTTTGCTGTGAGACTCTAGTCTTGAATGCATTTTTAGACTGTTTCCAGTAGGCATCACAGAATTTCCCAAGCAGAGGAATCACTGCTGTCGACAGCACAGTAATAGTCATACACATGGTTTCTCCTTTCCTTTTCTCCCTCCCCATCCACCCCCCCTGCCCCAGGATGAAATTTATGAAGTCTTGTAGACAGCACAGAATGTAAACAGACATCGGGCTAGTTAAAAACATAGTTCTCTTTATTTGAAAGTTTTCTATCCACAGATAAAAGGCAGCTCATACATTGCTTTTTTTTTTTTTT
>VYXH01005675.1:1223074-1273363 GCA_013397275.1 Burhinus bistriatus
TTTTTTTTTTTTTTTTAGTATGCTTATTATTCAGCACATCTGAGAAAAGGAATGATTACTGGCTCTAACTTCCCACAACAAACAACAGTGAAGTTAATGGAATAATAAATTAAAGTAGTAGTAGTCCACATTATGTATAAAATATATGTTAACAGATACAAATATGACATGAATGATGACTGATTCAGTTTCCCTTCTCCTCAGGAGTTCAGTGTCTTTATTAGAGTGGTTGCGTAAGTTGAGTTTTTATTAAAATGCAGCAGTGCTCTGAAGCTGTGAAACACAAAAACCATGCAGGTTTTCTAATTGAATGGGAATGCCTTCAAGAAATCTTGCTAGTGAGAATGAGGATGCTGTTCTCCCGCTCCTGTAATGGCTGGTTATTACGCCTGTTGTTAAGCCCTTGCCACTGCAAGGAGGAAGGAAGCCTTCATGCTTCAGCTGTGGCTGATGCTGGCTCTAAGGCACACACAGTGCCCACCAACTATTCACATTAGAGGCACTACCTATTCACAGGACAATCCCTCAGTGTGTGGAAGGAGGGGGGGTCATGCAACCTTAGCGTATTGGCCACCCTCTCTGGGGTGTCCTCCTCATCCCATATAAATGTTCATTGCTGCAAACTCAGTACCCAGGCCCTCTGTGGTGTTAACCCACGAGCGGCTTCTGCTGGTCTTAAGGAAACAGCTGTGAGAGAGATCTATCACGTCAGTGAGCTTTCTTTTCTGTTTACCTGAACTCATGTGGGTTTCCATGACTGCTTTCTGCCTGACAGTTATCCCCGGGCAGCCAGGCTACGTGTGCCCAGCCAGGGCTCCCGAGGGGAGCCAGTCCTGTGCATGGGCTGAATGTCAGTGCCACAGGCTGCTGCCCACGCTTATAGGGCTGCCTAGAGCTGGGACCGAATGTCTTGATCATCTGTCCGGGGGAGTTTCAGAAAGTGCCAAATCGACGATGGGGAGGTAGGTATTGAACAGGGACTGTCCAGCAAAGCCTGGAGAAAGAAACTTGTCAAACAGATCAGCAGCAGAACAGCAAGGTATCTCCCTTTAAGACTGGGGCTGGGAACAGAGTAGCAGAGTCCATGCAAGGGAAAGATCCAAGAGTCTTTACCACAACATGGATGCTGACCCATATATCATACAATAAGAAAAGTCAACCATGTTCTCAATAACAGGGTTGTAATTCCACCCTGAGGATCTGATGACTACAAAAACCACCTGAGCTCTGCTCCCCTGGTTTGACAACTGTATACTCCTGGATGCAATTATCATCCCATTGTATGTCTCAGCTGCCAGGCACTTTTATTTTTTTTCTCCCTCTGTATGTACTTAACATTGAGGTAGAAGTTTCAACTACTGTGAAAATGCACAAAGAAAATGAACACAATCTTAGTGGGCTAGTAGTCCAATGACCTTCAAAATTTGCAAAAACGTTCAGAACGTGGCTATAAAATAATTGAAACAGCAGAAACAAAGTAATCCTAAAAATGTCAGGAAAATAGTATTTAAAAGTACAGTACTGAGTTGCTTCATCTACTGGCTTAAAAAAAAAAGAAACAGATTTTTGTTAAATTCTCCCTCTGCAACAAATGGCAGAAACAAAATTTTTTGTGATATCAGAGATATTCTGGTATCCAAGTCATAGCACACAATTAATTCCTAAAGGCATTAACTGTTGTGAACAATGTTCTACATACAGGTCATTTATACTAGTTGACTTCAGTTGAACATTGCTTTTATTTCCTATAAAAATACATGTTTAAGTATGTGTGTGTGTATATATATATACACATATGTCTATTGCAGAAAAAACTGCATTTCTACTGAAATTTATAAGGAAGATCAAAGTAATATAATAGTAGTAATAAACTTTAGAAGGAGATTTAAATGACTTACTGTTCATAGAATATTTAACTATAAGGAACACAAATCGGCAATATAGTAATTATTTTTGTGCTTTACAACCCCTGTAATACTAAAGCAAGTTTATAGTAATACCTAAATGAAAAGAGTTAGACCACTGCTATAGGGGCTGCTGTTAGTTAACTCCACTGTACTCAATACCACTGAGTAAACGAGGTCCGAATTTCAGTTGAAAGAACTTGGTTAGCTTGAATTTCATCCTATTGATCTAATTATTAGCAGGAATGTGAAAACACATTCAGTGTAAGAAAGCTGTTTAAGGCAAAGGAAAAAAAAGTTCTTATTATGCTTACAACTATTTTTCAAGAAATACTAGATGTTCCAGCTTTAACGCTACATTTTTAAATCAGGGGAAAAAGAACTCAGGAGTAAGGAAGACAGATACTGTTTATGAGTCTTCAAGAAGAACATTTCACTGACATTAAAGGCAACTTTGCAGACTCACTTGAAATGTATCAATTTGTAATCTACACATTTAGAGGGGATGCTCTGCTCTGAAAGCTGTTTCCCAATCTGTGCCAAAACATGTGAGGCTGTGTAGAATACTTCTGACGAGAGACCTCCAGGCTCTGTTTCTCCATAATTGATTTAGTTATTAGTTATGCAGGGACAGAAGAGATCCCTGAGGCTCGGTGAAACAGTATTCAGTTACTAAAAGCAGCCCTTTGTGAATTAATGTCATCCTACCAGCCCTTTCTGCTCATTATTCCTTCAAGTCTTGTTTTCCTGGACACCAGCTGTCACAGAGGAAGTCTCCAGCCTTTTCTTCTGCTGCCTCCCTGGCTGGCTGAAGTTGCACCAGCACAGTCTGGAGTGTCTCCTTCACCACCTGGATCTCCCTCTGCAGAGACTGTGCAAGCTTTATTAAGGAATAAATCGATAGGTGATTGGCAGTCCCTTTTCTCTTTCCAAGTTATTTAATAAATTCTTGTTCTGCTGCTCACAACAGATGGCTATGGCTATCTAATTGTAGCTTCAAGTTCTTCCAAATTGTTTGGATTAAATATTAATACATTTCTCACACTTGCTTTAAAAAAAAAAAAATCCAGGCGAACTGAAGTCCTCAAGTAGCATTATTTAGCACTTTAAAAAAGGGAGGGGATGGGGGATACTGCTTGGATACCGTTCTCATGGGAAGGAAGGAGATGAAGAAATTATACCATAGAGGCAGCAGCACCTAGCCATGACTTCCCTGCTGTATGGAGGGTGGAGCTTTAAGGCAGAGATGCAGACCTGGGTGGATCAGACCCATGGTGAAGGCAACAGGGCAGCAGGAGCAGTCTGAGACCTAAGGCAAGAGACCACAGCTTGTGTGGCATCAGGGAGCTCGGCAATGTGTGCCTATGCAAGGCGGGGTGGGAATCTGGGTAAGCAGCAAAATTAGCTTACAGTGGAGAAAGTGCTTCGGCTCTACTTACCTCCAGAAGGCTTTAATCTTAGCTGAATTATCAGTATAATTATAGCACAGAAAACACAAATATAAAGCAATACGAGGCTCCACAACAAACGCTTTGAACAAGCTGAAAAGCAGAGATTAGCAGTAGCAAGGTCACACTGTCATGCATTAAAAGGAAAAAGGCCACCTGAAATGCATCTGATAATTCAATAAAAAAACCTTAATTTCCTTAAGAAAGGAGAGTTTCCCACATTTTATTTGCCACTGTCTAGTTCAGCTTTCCTGCAAGGCACTCAGGAAGAAAATGATGGCTAATGGCTCTGCCTCTTAAAAGACTTTCCACTACCCTCTTTCCCCAGCTCCAAAATAAGAGAAGGAAGGTGTCAGGCAGTGGCAACAAGAAGATGAGGGGCGCAGCAGTGAGCAGACTGGCAGATGAAGGTAGGACATGCATGGAGATAGTCCTAACTGCTGAGACATGCACAAGTTTTTAAATGGCTGGATTTCCTAGGCAGTAGAGTTTTTTGTTCTGATGACTAGTCTCTCCTGGGAATAAGCACAGTTTGTACCATCAATACATCAGCCTTTCTGCTGATAATCTTGTATCAGTGAGACTATGCACTGCTGAATCAAGTGCAAGGACCGGGTATAGCTCAATGAGACAACCAACCTTATCTTCTCTTCCATAGCTTACACTACACAGAGAGCAAAGCGAGCGTGAGCCAAGTCAGAGCCTGCTGAAGCTCTAAACTAACAACCAAGTCTACATGAAGAAGCCCTAGGGCCCACCCCACTCACACTCAGGCCTCCTGTATGGATATGGCTGGAGGGCAAGGAGCCCAAAAGGCTAACCCAAACGGGTCAAGAGAGAGAGAAATAAGTTCATCTCTAGCAGTAAGTTGTCAAATGATCTCTGAGAGACCCAGAAACTCACTTCACGTGAAATGCAGCAGCCTAACACCAAAAACACTCAATTTCAAAAAGACGACGCACAGGAAGGGTAACATACAAGGACAGGCTTTATCCTTTACAGAGCTCATCCATTATGTTGTTTTACTCGACCCCGATGTCAATGTAATGTCAAGAAAAAGAGACACCCTCAGGTTATGTGACTGTAAAAAGAGAGGTGCTACTTTTGAAAAATTGAGACTAGAGAGGACCATGGGAAAGCTATACAAATCACTGCGATTTCAGGCAGCCACACTTATGCCTTTGAAAAGTTTTTTGGCTGCTTTTCACTTTGTCATCAGTTCCTCAAAATTTCACCTTTGTGTATTTACATACATTTACTACGGTGTTTTAATACATTCACGAGGAGTGTTCATGCATACTTCTAATTTCTGTCTCTGATTACAAGTAATTGCAGTACGCGCAAAACCGCTCCTATCCTAGGATCTCAAAGCACTGTACAAGGACAAATTAATTATGCTTTGTATCTTCTCTGAAGTAAGAAACATTATTATCCTCTTATAAGCAGTCCTGGACTGTCCAACACTCTGCAATTTAATCATGATGCTCTGCTGAAAACCTAACTGGTAGAAGAGAAATTCTTCAGTTTACAAACACCATGAAGCCTCTGAAATTTAATTACTTCTGATGCACAGTCTCTGACTACATGTTGTTATTTGTAATATCCCAAGCGATTACAAAATTCTTTTCAGATAGAGAGAAAAAGCAAAATTGTAATGTTTCACTGCCAGTGGATCAGAAATCTTGAAGGACAGAGGAAAAAGAAGGAGAAGGGAAAGAAACTCTTAACCAACAGAAAGATGGAACAACAAGAAAGATGACTGCATAATCTACCTACAGCAAGTCTCAATAACCTCATAAATACTATCACAAGCAGCTGTAGACCAGTAACTATCAAATGAGCCTCTATGCCTAGGCAAAGTATATCGTATAGGGCTGAGCATGGAATCTCTATCCATATACAGAAGTTATGTCTAGACAAACAGCTTCACCTATTTAAAAAAATGCAAAAAAATTTAGTTTTGCATGGGTCCACAGGCAAATGTGTCCTTCATGCTTAAATTCTCTATCCAATGCTGCAAATATTGAGCCAGTATCAAAGGCAGACATCAAAAAAAATTTCAACTAGGAACATTTTCTGGTCCTGCTCTCTCCCTATAAAAAACTGGCAAAAATCTCTCCAATAGCTCATAAGCAGTAAATTAAAGTACTTGGGAACAGCTTCACAAAAACACAATCTGTATTCTGCAACAATGCTGTATCTTTGACACTGTCTCGGTTGAAGGTTTTCACCTATTTGACTTGCTCTCTTTAAAAAACTTGAGCATCATGACAGAGTCCATGATTTACAAGGAGATAAAAAGCAGAACTAATTACTGTAGACTTACTTAATTTTTTGAAAAAATGAGCTCATCAATGTCTTTTCTGTTCTCTCAGCACAGATGTTAATGGAAAAAAAAGACAAAACATATTAAAAACCAGTTGTCTTCCTATTGGAAAGATTAGAAACTAAGAGTATATTAGTAAGACAAAAGGCCTTGGAAGGACAGGCAAGGACTACCACAGGGCTGAGGTAAGGGCCTATGGGATTTTGGAGAATAGCAGCAATATTGGACATCTAAAGAGAAAATTAAGACTTGAAGAACAGAAATAATCAGAAAGAGGTTGGTTTTTTTTTTTCAACCTGTTTAACTATTCTGCTTGTTTCTAACACCTGAACATTACAGTGGCTGGAGACAGCAGCTCAGCTAGATCTCCCACCATGTGTCTCTCCTAATCCCAGACACCAATACACACCGGGGGAGGCGGGGGGGTGCAGCCAGCTGGAAAGTAGCTCTGCAGAGAAGGAACTTGAGGTCATGGTGGACAGCAAGCTGTACATAAGCCAGCAATGCATCTTGTGGCAAAGGCGGCCAACAGCCTCCTGGGCTGCATTACAACAAGCACTGCCAGCAGGTGGAGGGAGCTGATCCTTTCACTCTGCTCAGCACTGGTGAGGTCCCATCTGGAGTGCAGGGTCCAGTTCTAGGCTCCGTGGTACACATGAGGAGATGCTGAGAGAGCTGGGACTGTTCACCCTGGAGAAGAGAAGGCTCAGGGGAATCTTACCGATGTATATAAATGACTGAAGGGTGGGCATGAACAAGCAGGATCCAGACTCTTCTTACTAGTGCCCACTGACAGAACAAGCAGCAGCAGGCAAAAATTCCAACATACAAAATTGAATCCAAATACAAGAAAACAGGTTTTTTACTGTGAGGGTGGTCAAACACTGGAACATGTTGCACAGAGAGGCTGTGGAGTCTCCATCCTTGGAGATACTCAAAAGCTGACTGGACGCGATCCTGGATGTGCTCTAGGTGACCCAGCTTGAGCAGGCGGTTGGACCAGATGATGTCAAGAGGTCACCTCCAACCAAACAATTCTGTGACTGTGTGTGCTATGTGCCAAAGGACCAGCGAAGAGGGAAGACAATTCAGTGTTTATTGGGAATGACCCGGGTTTCAGCCTTTCAGAATTGCACTCTTGGGAACGAAGGAAAGACACCAAGCAAGTCCCTACTGATCCTACGTGAGGCCTGTGTGTTCTCACAGCAAGAGAGCAAAATGGCCTGTGGAAGTCCATCATTTACTTTTCCTTACGAAATACAGGAGTGCTTGTGGTACTGAAAGCAGATTAGAAATTTCCCATTTCCCCCCTCCATTGCCGTCTCCCTCCTTTACATCCATAAATGTGTTTCTACAAAATAACACAATATCCCTCCCACATAAAAACAAAACACTCCCCCCCAAAATGACTAATCAAAAAATCCAACAGAACAACTGCAACATTTTGAAAAATGGATCATTTCAGGGGTCTGGGTATCAGCTGTCTCCAAATCACTCGTTCCAGCAGAAAATGAAAGGCAAAGAAGCTGCAGCACATGGATGGAAATATATTGATTTACCTCCACCACAGCATGAACAATACAAGTGGAACCACGTTCTCTTAATATGATGCACATTGGGAAGGGCTCACCTCCCTGTCATCCAAAATAAAATCAAAGAGAGCATCATTGCCACCTCTCACGTTTGTGGGATCCCAAAATTTCTTACAGGTTCACCCAGGGTGAAATTCATCAGTGAGGTACCTTCAGGGGCTAAATTCTACACTCGCAAGTCTGTCAAAAACCTATGCCGGTGTAATGTATGAGAGCCTGCTGTATGATAAGGGTGAAGGGTTAGCAAAGCGACCTGCAGTGCCTAATGAATGTTTAGGCACAAAATAACTGTTTAAAATGCCCATTTTTAGGGTGAGGAATAGAGATTGCTTTTATAATAATGGTCCAGCCAGGTTTTCTTCCAACAAAAGCATTTTCACCAGGAGGAACCACTACATGCATTCAAATTGTCTATCAAAATGTAACTGCTAATTAAGAACAAAAATGACTGTGAAATTGCAATATAGGGTCCATTTAATTTTACTGGGGATTCCAGGCCTTTACTGTCAGGAAAGTAACACCTCTCATCAGCTCTGTAGACACCAGAATGAGTCACCTCGTCCTTTAGTTTTTCCAATTAATGATGTGGACTGCTTTCATACACTTGCCAATGATTAACCATAATTGAATGTTTTGTGGGTTTATTTGGTTATACTACATAGAATTTAGCAAATATGTCATAGTGCTACAGAGGAGCTCTTTTCCCCCTCATCATTTGATGCTTTTTATACAAAAGTACAGTTTAATATTTGCTGTGAAAGACTTCAATAATAAATGAGAATCCCAAGTGGGTCTGTGCCTATACTGAGGACCAAGAAATATCACTGGATTTTCTCCTTTGTTCAGGTCGTGCTGGCAATTACGAGCAGCACGGCTGATTTAAGTGTTCCATGCCATCAAAACGTAGAATGAAAAACAATGACATCTGGGATTTTTCTTCTAATACAAACCTAATTATTAATCAAAGCTATGACACACACTAAACATTGGCAAACGGCTCGAGAGCATCAGGAATTTATTTTTCTCAGTGGAGTCTTTAAAAGTCTTTTAATAATCAGATGACAGGACTAATTTATGTCTGTGCAGCCCCCAGTCAGATTTTTGACCTAATACAGTTTGTAACATTCATGTGAAAGGCAGTTTTTTGGGGGATGAGGGGAAAGGCAAAAATAACCAGTGAACAAGAGTTTGAAAAACTTATCCTGCTTTCATTACAATTCAAATCTTTTAGCTCCTGCTTTCAGAGTTCTACAGATTTTTAACGAAGACTGCATAATTGTCCCATATTTGGGATAAAGAATTGTTTTATTTAAAACCCAATAAACTACCATGCAAACAACAGCTCCATCTATTAATCATAAAATCTTCTACCGAGGCTAATTATTGGCACCAATCTCAGTGCTAGTTCCTGCAATATAGGTAAGTTATCAATGAGTGAAGTTTTATTTTATAGGCACTGACCAGTTGTTATTTAAAAAAAACAATCTACAGGTCTGTAGCACTGTGGTAGCTATTTTTCTCATTCTTTTTTGAAGTATACCGCAGCGATTACATGTACCAGATGGTAACATTTTATGCACATTGATCTGGACTACCTCTGAAATAGCAACTGAATGTTAATGAGGGGTAGTTGAATTGCTGAACTGCTTCTCTGTATGTCTCTATGTTTTAAACATGGTTTCTTATTTTGTGACTGCTGGTCTTGCTAGGAGGACCAGGATATCACACAGTGATATTAGATCACACAGTGTATTTAGATAATGCGAGCTGAACTTCACTGATAGAGGAAATCAGATCTATAGCAGACAACTGGGGCTTAGACCAAGACTAATCTACAACTCTTCTCAAACTTTCAATGATTAGATTTCATTTTTTCAACTAACTCCTGCAGTTTCAACAGCTACAAAGAAATATGCAACGTCCATAGAAAATACAAATACTACTATTTTATGTACCTGTAGTGTATTTTCATCAGGAATCAAAAAAGCAGGTTTTCAGCTTCTTCCACCTTACCTAGTAAACTGTAACTATGATCAGACCTGACTGTTTGGTTTGAATATGAACCAAGTCCACTGCAAAGAACCCTTGACTCAAACCCTCAGTGTTCTTCTATTAGGGTCAAGGAGAAAAGCTCTCATTTGAGAGCAAATACAGGTAAGGGAGGAAGGAAGTAGATGCTCTGCACACACATCCATATAGCTCTGAAAAGAATGCTCACAAACAGCACTGGGGAAACACAACTGCAGCTGACCATGCATGCTGTAAATATAATTAAAAGAATATTGCAAACTGGCCTGTGGTAAACACAAGAAAATAATCTTTCTGCACACTGAAATGCTTAGAAAAGAAAGATTTGAAGTAGCAACAAATTAGTGACTGGATTTCTCTCCTCGGATGCAAAGCCACCCAGCACCTTCCCCACCCGCCTCCCCTTAAAGTTTATCATTCTGATACCTTTAAAGAAACTAAGTTTCTAGAATAGCAATTTTGCAATGAGTTGGCAATAGATGTCCAATTACCTAAAACACAGTGGTATTTCCACACACTCTATTTATTACCCTTTCTCTAAACTATCTCCTGCAGGACCACCTGCCTCAGCTTAGGAGGAACTAATCCCTCCTACCACCATCATCATCTCAACTCACCTTCAGGTGTCTGTAAGGGCTCCTCTGCTAATCTCTCCAACCTGAATGTATACATTTTTCTTCATTATGCCATTGCCTGCCACCTCTTCTCCACTAAAACCTAACCAGCTAAGTATTCTCATCTTCCTGAGCCTCTCTGGTGCTTATTCTTTCCCCTTTCTTAGAAGAACAAAATCTCTTCTGTGGCAAGTTTTACTATGAATGTTACAAATGATATAATACTCTGTGCTCTTAACTTTTGAAAAAATGTTCACAGACATAGGCCCAACAAATGCCTCATAAAGGTTAAGCAATCTTCAATCAGACACCGAATGACAGATGAAGCGCAGAAAGAGATAAGGGTGCTTTATAAGACAACATCTCATCTGGTTACTCGCACTGGAGTGTTAGAGGCAGATTAAATTGCACAGGATGCCACATGATGCATCTGCTGCCCTTTTTTTTTTTTTTTAAGAGGAAAAAAGGTCAAACTACATGTGACAATATACACAAGTCTGTGTCAATTTATGTAGCGTTCATTTAGCTAAATCATGTTGGGAAATGCAGGTGCATGGATGTTTATATCCATGCAGCTTTTGCTGCACGAGGTATTTACTTAGACTAGCATTACAAACAAAAGGATTTTAACAGTAGAATAAAGGCTTTTCAGTGCCTAATCTCAATTTACAAAGAACTAACTTCTGTTTACATCAGTTAAAGCTGTATCAGACCACAGTGAAAATGCACTGTAGGAAAACTCGCTACAAGAACGCCCACTTCAGCAAGACAATCAATTCTCCCCTTCTTAATGTATTTAATCTACATTAAGAACTAGTACTCCATGTGAATCTGAAAGGCAAGTATTTCACATACATACTTACATAGATTGATACATATCTATGGCTATATCAAAAAGGATATGAATAACTCCTTCATCAATTCTGCACGCGGAAGTCTGCAGTTGATCTTCCAGATGCACCAATTTCTCACTTATTTCTTCACATTTTTCTCCCAACTCTGCAGAAAATATGAAGAACTCCTACGGGAAGTTGAAAAGAAAGCATGTTTGCTGCTGACTGTTTCTACATCAAATTTGCATCAAATTAAGGGGAAAATAAAGTATTAATAAGGGGATATGATACTTTGCAGTGTCAAGACACTGCCTGAAAGCAAATTCCCATTAGAGGGACAAAAAGTTGTTACTATGGAACAATTTGGTGATTTATATTAAATGGAATGAGCTTGTGGTCTCAGTCTACTTCCCAGCAGAAAGAAGTCATGATCTCACTTTCAGCAGAGGATTAAAGGGGTGTGAAGACTGAACTGCTCTCCCTCTTCCCTGTTGTCTCACCACAGCAGGGGAGGGAAATCTCATGCTGACTACACCATTTAGGTTCCTAAATTTCAAGTTTTTCATGTAAATATGATTTACACTTTTAGGCCATTTAAATATTTCAAGCAGCATCACTTTTGGTACCTCTTATAAACAAAAAATGTACATACTTTTTTTGAGGAAAAATCTGGCTAGAATACTTAGGGACTTTGCTCAACTGATCAGAGAAAATGCATCAAAGTCTTACAAATTACAGGATGAAACTACATGTTTTAGCGTGTTATCATGAAACAAGACTAAATTTTCAAAAATAATACTTAGATACTAATATTTAGAACTTATACAGACAAACACTTTTTCTATTTTAAACCAGTTGCAAAGTCCTTCCTGTAACTTTGTCTGCTTTCAGATACACTGCACAAGGGTAATTTGTATCTTTTATATTTTGTATTGAGTACTTCTTTGAGAAACGACCCAAATAAGCAGCAAATATGAGGGGGGTGGGGGGAATCAACCAATTTGTGCAGCACTGAGACAAGCCTCTCCTCTCCCTCCCAAGGCATCACAGTGCTGTCTACAGTGAAAGATGGGGGTTATCTGTAAGGAAAAGATTATGATGCCAAGATGAAGTTCTGCTGGAGCCATGTTGAAAAAACTGGAGTCATTCATCAGCTGGAATCCAGAAAATTGGATTTTCTCTAGACCTAGTCTATGCACTCGTCCATAAAGCCAGCTGCACATGTGGCTATATACTATCTTCAAAAAGTTCTTCTCCTTTCACAAAGTATTTGGAGTCCTTTGTACTGATCTGTTGCTATAATAGCAGCCATCAGTGGTTGTTTAAGAGAAATCAAGCCTTCAACCAAAGACCCTCCACAGAAATCGTGCTAATACTTGTTGGAACACTGCCCATTGTGAAACAATCCGATTTTTGGTAAACACATTTCCCAGACCTCAGTTCTGTGCTATCCTTACTTTGCGTCACACAGTGCATACACAGACTCAAATGTCATAGGAGCTCCGCTTGCTGGCACATCCTGTGTTACAGCACAGAGCTTTGACCTTTCTGCCTTCCTAGGTCTTCTGCCAGACGGGGCTATCCAGCAGATTGCACAGGTACGCAACCAGATGCAGTTCGAACTGTTGACGAGCGAGCTGTTTGAGAGAGGTTATGTTGCAAACACCCGCAGCTTAGACACAGAGAAGCACAATGTGAGAACCAGCTGGCTGAGTCCCTGGCTCTGTGCACGAGACCCGAGCAGCCATCTTCAGCGTCATTACCAAACGTGAGAACCTACAGAAGCACTCCACAGAATTTATAGATGTAAAAACAAATGAACCATTGTTTTTCAGATGAGCACAGGGGAGAAGGTGGTACACGTTTCTCCCCACGGCAATGAGGAATATCCTTGTCTCATGACCAGGGATGGAAGATGAGGAAGAAGTCTTCTATCCAGCTGATAAATCATTATTCAGTACAGCAGCAGGACTCCATATGCTTTTAGGGAGTGGGATAACCCAGGCAATTTGTATCATTGGAAAGCTTTTAGGAAATCATTCTGTGACACGCATGCAAGAACAGATGACAGTTGTCTAAAAGAACTTAGGTCTCAGGCTACAAGAGTCAATAAACTGTAAAACCCTAGTACTTTGAAAACACATCTAAAATTATGACCACCTAGAGGAAGCTCCACCTCTGAACAGATTTTTCTGTAGCAGTTAATTACACATAAGAAAATCAGGTCTTCACATAACCACCATCTCAAGATGATCAACAAGAAAAACAAGACAAAAACCACTCAGTGCTATACAATAGTTAATTTAGGAAGAACAGCTTTTGATTAACGCACAAACTCTTAAGTATTGCTCTGACAGACAAAAGCCGTAAGTGAAGTTTTGAAACCAGACTCTTTCTACAGACTCTCTACTTCGACAAAATGCATTAGTCCTGTACAGATCCTGAAGAACGGGCCTCTTACAGTGACACATAAAAAGCAGTTTCTTGCTCTTATAACATCACTATACCGAATATTTTAGTCTGATCCAGTCACTGCTTTTATCAAGAACTATCACTATATGAGATTCTGGATCACATTCATGCTGTTGAGAAGGATGATGCTTCTAGTCCTCATTTGAAATCATCAGTTACCACAGACAGCAAATAAAAAAAGTACATGTTACAGTACACTCCTTAATACTTGTGCCATTAAGTATATTTAAATATATAAAGCATTATAAAGATATGCATTACAGTAGGGTATCTCTTTATTTTTTAGGGTATTGTTGATGGCAGGAACGTTTATCCAGATAACTGGTCACCTAATTAGTACTATCATTAGCTGCTGTAAGAGAAGATCCATTTCCTGCACTTTAAAACCGCCCTTATGGTTCCTGTCTTGTATGTGCAAATACAAGGAGTTCACTGAGCAGCTGATCTAAACAATAAGCACACTGGCTGGATTTTCCAGCCCTGCTATGAAGATCCACAGTGGAAAATTTTTCCCTGTTCACCGTGTCAGTGAATGTACAGGGCAAAATGGACCTGTTAGATCTACCCCCTCACTGAACTTCAGGTGGGTTGAAAGATGCTGGCAACAGGAGACAGCATTTAGATACCTGGTTGGCTCCAAGTTGCAGGCGTGGCCTAGCTCTAACGTGCACATATCCTGAAAACCCGAAACAAAATAAAACCACAGCCTGAAATCTACAGTCACAGTGTAGATAGATGACTGTACTTGTCGGTGTACTGTTACCCAATATGATCTCACATTTGACATTTTCTTTTCCTTTTTAAATAAAACTTTACAGCCATGTAAAGAAAGGTCCCAGGAAGGATGGAAGGAAGGAACCCAATAAACAAGCTCCCAAGACCCTAGGACGTCAGGTGAACACTCGTTCTGTAGCAAAGGCATCTCATGGTGCTTTGCATCAGTACTAACCCATGTTTTGGGGGTTCTAAGCTTTGGCCAGTCATTTCTACCCCGCTGAAATTCCAGGTAAGGACTTTATTGGTGCACTGGTCTCACGCTAAACATGCTTAGAAATAAGAGATTATAATTTTTAACTCACTAGCTTTAATTCCTTTGTCAACTGAATACTTAGATTCTCACATAAAGTAAAACATCCATTCTATCTCATGTGAAAAAACATAGTGTATTCTTCCTGAATGATCACATTTTGAGTACGTAATGAATTGTCTAAAAATGTAACAAAAATCCTGTTTACTTTGGAAATTAAGATAAGCGAACAATGAGTACTAGAAAAATGTCCTCAATGCAGAATTGTTACAACAATACGGGAAGGCAGGGAAATCTGAGTAAGTAAAAAACAGATCAAACTGGTCTAGGTCTTTAAAGACTTGAAACTCAATCATAACTGTATGGCTATGGCTGCACTGCAGTGTAACTAAAATAGCTCCATAAGATAGGGGCTATATTCTATTAAACTATTCATTGGTATTTTGCAGCTTAATTCCTCTTTAATACAGCAATAATAGTGTATGGATAAACTATTTTTGCAACTACATGACACAGCTGCCTTGTTAGTTGAAATGAGAAGTTCCTTCATAGTTTAGACAAGCATCGTCTCTCAGGAACTTACTTGCAGGCATGATGTGAAAAATACAGGAGGGTCATCATGTAAATTAGGATTTTCCAGAACATGTATTTCTTTCATGGCCTTTCTTATTTTGGATTGGAAGGATGCGGTCATGCAAAGAACTCTAACTTTAGTTTAACATAGTTATAAATTAAATGGAAAAAAATATACTGCTTTCAAAAATATACAAGAATAATTCTAAATATTCAACCAATTCCACAGCTTCTGCCCTCAGGCCCTCATTTGAAAAAAGTTTGATAACCCACAGAAGCAGATAGGAAAGATTTCTCTCAGTACCTTTCATGCCTAGTAACGTCACTGGTAACATTTTTATTTGACGTTTGTCTATGTAGGCAGGGAAACCGTTGTCAGTGACAGACAAACTATTCAGAACAGCTCCCGGTTGGAAAGTGGCACTTTACACTGATCAACAATATCTCTGAGAGGAGAGTGGACTCTGCCTCCAGCTCAACATATTAATAAAACACAACTCATCCAAGCTTGTAGGTTATGTCAATGCTACAAGATACTGTAAGTCTTAGGAGTTCTTTGGTTATTTTTGCACTAACAGCACTTTTAAGAAGCAGCTAGCAGATTGCAGGAGTCAGGAAAGAGCTGAGATGCAATATTGCTTTATGGATTTTTCTGTGAACAGCAGATGTAACTGGTTGGGATTTTTTTTTTTCCCCCTAAATCCTTAAGCAGGTGAAAACAGCACAAATGTGGGTGTGTTTTGTTATTTCTTAAGGTGGTAACTGAAGAAATTCTTCTGCCTTCTCACGCAAAGTAGAAATTCTCATTCTCTCGCAGAGATGCGAGAGTCTGATGTGAGAAACAGGAAGAACAGACAATGTTCCAGTTTATGCACAGCTGGAGCGTCAGCAGACTGAACTAAGAGCAGAGGGAATGGTTTCCACTTTAGTCTTCTGCATTTCAATTTACTCTTTTACAAGTCATTTTAGTCATCTACCAGCAACAGCTCCTTGACGGCATTACTCAAGGAAAAATACTTGATCAGCTTTTCCAGTGCAAACAGCTTCCATGCTCTTTTGGATCTAGGTCAGCAATTTTATATAGAAGAATTGGTATTCTAGTAGCTAGATTAATCTATTAGGGATTAGAGTCTTTGGTGGTTGTGCTGAGAAGCAGGATCCCCAGATACAGAAACATATATTGAGGTCCTAATCTCTTCTCCCTGGTATTCAATGATAGGATGCACAGGAATAGTTCAAAGCTGCACCAGGGGATGTTTAGACTGGACATTAGGAAGCATTTCTTTACCAAGAGGGTGGTCAAACACTGAAACAGGCTTCCTGTGGTCAATGCCCCAAGCCTGTCAGTGTTTAAGAGGCATTTGGACAATGCCCTTAATAACATGCTTTAACTTGGTCAGCCCTGAATTGGTCAGGCAGTTGGACTAGATGATTGTTGTAGGGCCCTTCCACAACTGAAACAGTCTATTCTATTACATCCTTAAAATTCATTCCTCGTACAGAGGAACTTTGTAAAAAGGAGTTGCCTTACTTCAAACTAGCAATATCACAACCCCAAAGAGAGATGTAAAATAAAAGTCTCTAAAGACCTTCTGCGGAACATCAAAGCCAGATTTTTTTCACCTGTACTAAATCCTCTCTCTCCTATAATATTTAAAATAATTCAAAATAATATAAATAACAACTATGAAAAGTTGTCCTTGCAGACAGACACTTCGTGTTATGGCACAACATTTAGAACAGTGACTTACTGTTGGCAGAAATGCTGCATGCATTTCTCACCGCCTGCAGAAGTTAACAGAAATTGTGAGCAATTGAAACTCCACAAAGTCAGGCCAGGGCATCTCTTAAATATTTTCTAGAAACAAAAGGCAACCATCCATATGTTTGTCCTGCTTGAGCAGATGCTTCATCACAGGCAGGCTAAGTGCACATGCCCTCAGATAATGAGTTACACAGACACAAAGTGTCCAAAGTGCAGGTGGAAGAAGCTTCATCCCTGCTCTGTGTCCCAGATTTCCTGCCCTGTGTTGCACTGCTCCGGGCGGGTGTTGTAGATGAGGAGGGCAAAGTGGCTACTGAGAACTGCCTCATCTCGAACTCTGAAAATAATGCACGTTTCTCATGACCAACACCATCCTAGCATCATGGCAAGGCTGACCAGGAAGTAACCAGGGACCACCAAAGCCCACTCCGTGACTTGCAGTGAGATCAAGCCCACTGTGACTGTCTACACAGCTCTTAGCAGCTGACAGATTTTGTGGCTCTGGCTGCAGGGCAGAGCCTGCTCCAGGGCTAAACTGCCCTTGCAGTGAGCAAGTTTTCCTAACACAAACTTCCCTTGCTACGAACCAAGACAGTTACATTTCATTTTACCCTTACATAGCACACAATGATAACTAATCATTGTCATCTTTTATCATTATTTTTAATGTGATTGAAAACTTTGACTTTCAACCAGACCAGGATTTCTAAACCTTTTATTTCTATTCCTTTCCTTCTTTTCTGCAGTGTGTCCCTATCTCTACAGAGTGAGGTGCTCAGACCAGTGCCGTAGTCCTCTGGAGGCTTTGACTTTCCCAGCTAAGCACAGTAATTATTTCTGTCTTACAACTGACATTCCCATTAATGAGGCTGCAAATGACATTTGCCCTTTCTTCTAACAGGATGAAGGTAATGAATCCCACTCTATTTGTAGTCCACTATAACCCTAGATTCTGCTTCTGCAGAATTGTCATCTTAGCTGCTATTTACCATCTGTATACATAAATCCAAATTTTTTTACTTCCTCAAATGTAATTTGTACATGTCTTTCAACATATCCCATCTTATTGATTTCAGGCTATTCTTTCAATCTATCAAGGGCATTTAGAATTCTAATCCTAACTGAAATTATGTTGACTGGCACATAAACTCCTGGCCTACCTCCTTTTTAAAGGCAAATACCAAGTCTGCCTTTTACTGATCCCCCGGGACTTCAAGATTCCTCTAGGAGTTTTCGAAGAAGCTTGTTAATGGTTTGGAGATTGTTTTTCTTGGCTCCTGTACACTCAGAAGAAATTTCATCAGTCTAGCCTGACTTGAGTACCTCTCACTTGCCTTAGGACCCTTTACTGTGTTTTTCTTTTGCTACGTTGTAGTGAATACTAAAAGTACTACATATATGGACACAGTTTATCATTTTTAGAAAGACCAAAAGCAAAAACAATAACGAAGAAAAGATATATTTTTGCCCTCTACTCTCATTTCATTATTTTCTCATTCACCTTTCTTATTAGAAGACACACATGCTTCCTGTCCCTTACATGCAGCTTACCCCTGAACTCCCTTTGCCACTTGGCATGTCTTTTGCTTACAGTAGCTTAGGGTGTTCAGTGGTCTTGCTGGTTCACTCATACTGTGCAGTACCCTTTCAGGTTCACCCTCAGGAACATTTTTGTCCTTTCCTTTTCAAAATTCTTTTGGGCCACTGAACAGTTGCTGACATAGATATGCAGTCTGTTACTGTGTTTGCTCTTTCCTGCACCAAAAGAAGATGGTGGTGTACTATAAACATGATGTCTTCTGGAGGGTACCAAAGATGATCTGCTGCTGCTGAATCCTACAGAGTTTGTCCCACAGAAACTCACCTGTTGCTTCCTTCATTTTGTTTAGGTGAATTTTTCGTTCATGGAGGTGGTTATCCATTTTTTCTCGGAAAAGGGATCAAGGTTGTTTCCCCAATTACTTTTGCCCTTATCACCTTCCACTTACAGACTGCTAGTTTGTTCCATCAGCCTGTATATGTATATTTAGAGGACTGCAGCAGTACAATACGTTCCTCAGTTTCTCATATGCAACAATTCAAGCATAAAGCTTTCCAGACAGCTGTTTTGCAACTGTGACATACCTCCTCCCCATCATCACATGCTTTTCCCACATTCCCTTTGCTTGCACTGATCACCTCCCCTCCTCCGCAGGGATACAACACCACATGGGAGTGTTAAATGACTCATCAAAATTACAGCCTGATGTTGGCAATTCATCCCCTCATGTATCTTCCATTACAGCTATGGAGGAGGGTCCTTGGAAAAGCATCTACGCAGAAACAGAGCTTTCCACTGCCTCCCAGCACCCTCCTGAGGTCTGGGTGATGGCAGTCTTCCCATTCTCATCTCTAGTAGACTGAAGATCTTCTGAGTGCAGACTTCCTAAAATCAGTGCAGACTACTTCACTGGTTCATTTAATAAAACTGGGACAATTCCAGTTCCTACTGTGGGAGGATGAGGCTATTTACTGACTTACCAATAAAAAATAAATAAATAAAAAAAAATCGCAGTGGGCCAGGACTTGGAAAAGAAACAAACGCATCAAACTGTTTTCTAGTGTTCACATATTGCTGTGCTAGGAGTCAGCATAGATAGGTATCATTTATAGGTGGTTCCTAGTATTGTTCACTCCCATCACTGCTCCTGAGTCACTAAGATGCAAAAATCTGGAGTGACTAACAGGGTGCTCTCCTGGTAGGCAGTAGGGAGACTGACAAGAGTGGATTAGGGGACCAGAGCATCAAACGAACATTTAGGCAAAGCCTTGACATGATAAAGGGTGCTGACAGTTTCACAGAGCTTTTATAGAGCTGTCTACAAGTCAACATCATTCCAGCTGTGGCAGTGTGGTAGAGCCTGGCTTTCTAGCAAATTTCCATTTCCTTTATTTGTATCATTGCTCTCTATTCTCTTTATGCTTTTATTTTTCCCCTCAAAACTTCAAAAGGCCAAAGTTCCGCTGCTTGTGAGGACTCTGAAGATATTAAGGTCTTAGTGAATGCTTCTACGGTGGCAGCCCTCTATGCCTGTGAGCTCTGGTGCATTCGTAAACCCAGCACACACATCACATTCACATACTCTGGGCACATCTTGTGTTAAGCAAAAGAACGACGTCTTCAGTCAAGGGCTGGGCTGTACTACAGCTTTCAGTGCAGGTCACTACCGGACACAAGCATGCAGTTGTACTGTCATTCGCTTTGGTCCAGACCACATGCAATTTTTAGTTTCCAGCAAATATTCTGCTGTCTTGGCAGCCATCACTACCAACATGCCCTCAGTATTTTGCCCTGCTGGCAGTAAGGCTTTTAGCTACCTTTACCCCGTGGGACTACGTGCCCCTGTTTCGTGTCATCCGTGGACACAAGCACCTGTCCAGTTTTGCTTTAACTCACAGCAAAATTCACTGATAAGACAGACTATTTGCATTTTCTGCAAAGTTCACCTTCAAGGCTTCCTGTTTTGATTTATGCTGAACTCACACACAGCCAAGCAGTCGATCCCAGGCATGCTCTCATGTCACAGTCTCCTTGTACACAAGGTGAACAATCTGAGTTTGGTCTTGCAGTTAGATAATCTTTCCTGGAGCATTCCAGCTGCTACACAGTCTTTGGATTCACTGGTGGGAATCCAAAGAAATGCCTCATCTGAATAGTTATCCCAAATTGCAATTTTATTTATTTATTTAATATTTGCTTGGCTGAGCACTTGTCACTTGTACTTGACAGGTGGTATGTATGCTATTATGGAAGGTGAACTGGGGGTTACTTACCCGTGTAATTATTTTGCTTGCTGGACACAATGCTTGGATATTAAATTTCCTTAATATGTAAGTTGCAACCCAAGGCAAACCAATATAAAAATGGACCAGACTGAATCAGTACAGCTCTTAGAACCAGCATAACTCTCCTTACATATCTATTACCTAAACTCTTAGTTTGTATGTAGACAGATTTTTGTATGTAAGCAGATTTTTCTCATCGCATACTCTCATAGGAAATGCATCTCATGTTAGTCAAGTATCGTAGACTTTCTTTAATATATAGACTAGGATCTGACTCTTTATTTATGAAAATAGTGTAAAATGACCAACATCCAGTATTTTATTCAGATGAAATTCCTATTGCCCTGTATTCTGCTGCAGTATGCTTTTATACTTAGAAGTAAATGTAAAGGTATTTTAGTGGTACACAAGGAAACAAGTAAAGCATCATGATTTTGTTCCATTCCTAAGCATCATTACAGTGCTACAGTGATGTTGGCGAAACATTATTGGTCCTACTTTTCCCCAACATATTCATCCTGTTGTTGTTACATATCAAAAGCACTAGCACAGGATTTAACTATAAACTTCCTGAAATACACAGCAATTTTGCCATTATCTTCAATGGAAAAAAAAAAAAAGGATAGGCCCACTCTAGTTGTGCCTGTGCTTCTTTTCTAAGTGCTCACACACTCTCTAGCAATTTTTACCCAAAGGTAATACTATAAAAACAAGTGTCATTAGTTCTAATAGAGACCCAGAGAAGCCTGTACAATATCACCACTTTATACTGCCTAGAAAACACTTACCTCAGATAAATGACCCTCTGCTCCAAATGAAATGTCTTCCATAACCTGTTAGAGATAAATTATTAAGTATACGGTAGATACACACTACATAAACAGTAAGATTTCAATGGAACTTATAAAAACCATATAACACATTAAAAAGTTATATAAGCTGAACAATTACATCATTTTGCTTCACATGCATGAAACATTTCAACTGCATTTATAACAGAGCAGTGGCAGCCACCCAATATTTACAGCTAAATTTGAATACATTTTATTAAAGCCTGCCTTTGGCTTCCCAGTTAAAACCCACAAGGAATACTGCCTATAAAACTGAAGGACTAACTATAGATTGAAACAAACTTTTCTATCAAGCTCTTATGGATCTATAAACCATTCAAGAGTCTACAGAAACATTTTTTGGCACAAACCTTGTAAGTGATTTTGGGCAGGAGAAACGAGAGACCTCACTGATGTTTTGTACTGGTAACACGTGCTAACTACAGTCAGTTCCTCTTTAAAAACTTGCTTCACCTGTAAAGTCTATAAGAAATTAGCCAACATTTCATTGATTGGCTGAGGAGCAAAGAAATTTGATGTTAACATTATTGGAAAGTCATTAATACTTATCACACATAACAGTATTGATAATCTTTAAATAAACTGAGATAAGGATATTGCTTTGGTAGGGCAATACTTAGTATCACAGGTATGCACATATACATAATAAAGTGCAAAATCATTACTCTGCCATAAGATCATTATTATTACTGGGTACTATTTTGAGTAGTCTATCTGAAGAGAGGTTGCTTAGATTTCTTTTACCTGCAATACTAATTTTCTGATGATATTCTTACTGCAAAATGCATGTAAGCATTAAGCTTACTGAGATGCTATGATATCTAGCATTTTTACCAGTAGATCCTCCACAACAGTATCACATGCAGCTAAGGGGCATCTTACTACATAACCACGATGATCTGACCATTGTGTACAAGCCAGCTGCCTGTGGCTACAGAAATGCTTTCCAGCTTGGATTAATACAAAAACCACTCAAATGCTGACTTTCACTGATGTTTAACGCTGACATTTAAAACAAAGACTAAAGTTTCCAAATTATTTTTGAAGCTCTACAAATAAAACATTTAATTAAAACTCAAACGAATGCATGCTTTATTTAGCTTTCTAAAGGCTTTGTCCTGCACATTTGCCTCCTGGACCACAGGCTATCTCAATGCACGGTAATGAGTTACAGCCTGCTGACAGAGGCTTTTTTGGTGCTTGCTATCACTAAATTCTGAAAAATGCTGTGTCATATCCTATGATGACTTCTTTTTAATGACAGACACCACATTAAATATTAATTATTATTTTTTCATTATTGTCCACTCAGTACCACTTAGAACATTCAGTATCTTTTAAAAAGTGAAGCAAATGAAAGCTTTGCAATGATAGAACATCTTCCCAGCACCAGAGTGCTCTATAAAAAACCCCGAAACATCATCCCAGCTGGCAAAACGAAAGTATGCAGAGGTGAGGAAAAGACAGTAGCCCTTACTCTTACCCCTGCTCTCTGCTTATTTATGGTGAAAAAGTGAGAAATTATCTACAAAGAATTCTGATGGGATAACTACCAAAAATGCTGACTTACAAAAGGTAACACTACCGAATTTTGGTTTTTACCTTGTAACTTTAATCACCTCAATTTTCTTGAAATCTAGCAGTTGTTTCTTTCCTTCATAGTGATTAAGAGGGAGCACTGCACAGCATGCCAGATAGCAGAAGAAGAAGAAAAAAGGATAGGTCAGGAACTCAAGCCTGCAGATGCGCACATACTCATGTTCATCAAGATACTTGGTGTTAGGGAGGTCCCAGCACACACACATCTCTCTATTAGTTATCATCGGTGTTTCTGGTGTTAGAAAAAGGTTTTGCTTACACATACATTATCAACAAGCAAAAAATAAAGCAAGATATCATAAGGAGTGGAACAAGCGGGCGTTAATGTCTGAAGAGAAATTAAATGTTATTGTATATTTTAGACATGACACAGATATCTATCTAACTATGTAATAATGATCACAGCGACTTCCACCTTGCTCACATGTCACCTGGGCAAAATAATTTGCAGTCAGTTTAAAAGTATGGAACATTCCTGGGATGAAAACTAGAGCCCATCTTTAATTCCTCAGAGACTTGGGAGAAAATCAAGCCCACTTAGTCATGAAAAGACAAACTAGAACTGCAATGATGGGGCACCCTAACTTTATCAAGATAGCTACCAGCTGCAGAGTACATGCTTATATGAAAATTCAAGAATTTATCTCAAATACATTACACAACAAGCTGACTTCAATATGATTGAGGCTAGTAATACTGTCTATAACTTTGCTGCGGCATTTTTTTAAAATACTATAATCTAATGAATTATCCGTAGTTGAGAGGAGTACATCTTAATTTTTAAGTAACTCAGAGTGTTCCACAGGATGATTTTTGCTGGCCTCACTTTATTTAGTTTTGACCAAAAGATTAGTAATGATGTTTCAAACAAGCTGAGCTGCGAAAGCATCTGATGGTCTTCCCTGGTTAACAGCCAGTGTTATAAAGGAAACCTGATTTACAGGATTATTTTGGGATGCCACAGTCTATCACACTAACAAACCGGGGAAAAAACTCTGTACTGTCTTAGAAAACAGTTATGAAGACTATAAAGTAACTGTTGACAGTTAATAAACCTGTGCTCACACATGACAGTAAAATATCTGAACTTTCAAAGAATTTATACCTTCCATATTTTATACCAGAACATGTCATATTTTATGATCTAGTGAGCATATTTAATTAAAAATTAAAAACGCCCCCTCTGCAAAGCAGTATCTGAGGATCTAAGTGAAGGGTTCTTTTCATTCATCTATTTTGCTTTTCTTATCATTGTTATGTTTCTTAATTGTTTCTTTGTTTTCTAATGAAACCTATACAGTAAGATACAGTTATATGCAAGAAAACTGTATTTATAGTATACATCAGCAAAACCAATATCCACTCCACAGTAATACTTAGCCAGGTACGACATGATAAATAACTGGAGAGCTTCATTTATAGCATTTCACTGTAAAGTAAATCAATCACCTGGGAATGAAAGGTACCTTCCAAAGCATATATGCTATTATTATCCTTTGCTATACTGTTCTGAAGCAAGTAATTTAGTAATCTCTCACTACAAAGTACACCACTCTTTCCTTTCGCTTCAGTGACCAACAGCGCTCTCTCAAAATTCCTCAACGAGGAACAGAGGTGACACAGTTGAAGAGAACAGTCATTCTAGAAACATGGCAACCACATCAAGCTACTCCTCTCACAGGGACACCACAGCCTTGTTAAATAATATCAAGCCAAGTATTTTGACAAATACATGCTTTTGTATTAGGTATCCCCGCTTGGTGATAAATGGACAGGAAAAGGTTCACTACTAATGGACAACGGTAAGTTTTTCCATGAAAGTCACACGAATAGCTAAATTTAGAAACCAAAAGCCACACCACTATTTTATTTCATTGCCACACATGAAATTATTTTTAAATAAAAAACCACAATATCATATAGCACTTAAATGCTACAGAAGTGGTTTGTCTTTCAACTAAGCCCATTTACAAATCAAGACACATTCTCTCTTGTACTTCAACATGTTAAAAACTGGAAGTTATCATGATTTGTAAGTAATGTGTGAGGTTTTTTGTTTGTTTTTTATATTCTGCCTTGTGATGAATTATTAGGAGATGTTAGGGAATGTTATGCTATAGCTCTTCTCTAAAAGTTTAGGTACTGCCTGTCACTTCTACTGAGATCCTACCAGCTTTAGTACCTAAAGTATACTCGTTTGGGTAAAACTTCTATATGCCACAACAAGGAAAACATCCCAGCTCCTGGAAGTATAAAAGCAAGCTAACCAACCCTAACTCCAGGACCTAGAACGCAGTCTGTATGTTGGGGTTTTTTATGGTTGCAGTGGGTTGCAGTCATCACTGATGCATAACTTTGCTTCAATGGTCAAAGCTGCAGGCAGCACTGACACAGAGGAAGACTGGTTCAGTAAGCTGTGATGAAACATAGCTGTGTTGCTCAACTCCGAAAAGCTGGAAAACAAATTAACGTTCTTATATTAACAATACTGCTTCATTTTTTCTTTCAAGTTTGTCAGTCCTAGGAGTGCTGTCGGAATAGATGTAGGAATACCTCCACAGGTCCATCACTGATGGGCATTATCACGTTGCTGTACATCAGCTTCTGAATGGATTTTGGCACGTTCTCAAAATAGAGTTTACTCAGGGTACCAGCATAGGCCAGATCCCAGGCAAAGGCATTTATACCGCAAAGTTTAAGCACCTAGATGAAGAGTTGAAGTTAGGGGGATAGGTTCCCTCTATGTTTGATAAAAACAGAGAGGAAATTATCAAAAAGCAAGTTCAAAAGCAGAAGCTTAATGGAAGCACTGCAAATATGCTTTCCTCTTTCATCAAACATACGGGCAACCTGTCCCTCTGAGTCCTGCACCTCTCTCCAGAACCAGAAGTCACCACACTTCAGTGGCCTAGATGTCATTCTAGGATAGCAATGCTGATTGCCAGGGAAATGATCTGGACTTGCAGGGGTGAAACAGGTAATCATCTACAGCACAAATCTCACGAGCGCTACAGAACCAGTCACAAAACTCCAAACCCTCCAGCAATTCTCAGCCGCACTTTTGAAAGGGGAGGGCAGCTTTCCATAACCAACAGAACTGCTCATATTACTTCAGCAGACTCATCAGAAATATGATGGGAGGGGGTGAAAGGAAGAAAAGAAAAGAAAGAAAAGGAAAAAAAAAAATCAAAGCCACAGCTGATCATTTCCAAATACTCTCTATGTGGAATTAGTCCATAAACCACTTTCCCTAGGAAAAGGCTACAAGTACTATTGAAGCCCAATTTAAAGACAGAATTTTACTAACAAGAAGAGATTTTACAGTAAGGCAAGGGCCCGCTTTCCACTAAGTCTCAGCCACTATAAATGCAAAATTAGGCATCAGCTTTCAGTGTAAGACACAGTTCAATGGCTCTTAACATCAGGTGCGATTACGCACACTTTTAATTTCTGTCAACCAAATTCCAAGATAATAAAACTGACAACTCCTCTTGGAGGGTTTTTTTGTCACAGTGGTGCAAGCTGAGTGATGAATGTTTTTAACAGTTTGTTTACCTTGGAAGTGCAGTTAAAAGATTATCAAGTATCAGGTAGTTGTACGCTTTTAAGAAAGGAGGGTATTCCAGAGCAAAATACAAAAACTTAGAAGAAATTTGTGAAACCCTTTAAGTCTCATTATTTTTTCCCTCCTTTTAATATTTGTTGGATGCTGGAAGCCCACCAGTATCTGAGCTAGGAAGCCTTTCACCATTTCGCTAGGGAAGGAAAACTTACTTTCTCCCCATTTCAGCTAACATAGATGCAGGCTAACAAGTCAGCAGAACTAACTCAGAGTGAAACTTGCCAGTGAGATGAGGAACAGCTGAAATTTGTGTTAAATACTTAATCATTTTTCCTTTGAATCCTGATGTACATTCTGTATTCATTGCCTGAATAATTTCCACATTTTAAAAAGACTGATGGTGAAAGGATAAGGATTGAAGGGGTTCCGAGAAGCTAATAAGCTATTTTATTCATGTCCCAGATTGGAGGCCAGATATTAAGTTCATACTTAACCTGCCCTGCTGACCCGTTTACCCAGATTCAACTCCTCTCAAAAGGAGCATTGCTTGAAATGCAGCTGTAGAATATTTCAGATACCTCTTTTGGCTCACTCTGTTTGGGGCAGGGAACAGTGCCCCACGCTGTGCCCTTTGGAAAGTGACCTTCTTTTCTTTTTTTGGAATCAGATGGGCCATCAGCAGTCATCTCCATCTCATCCATTTGGTTCTCCTCTTCCTCAAAAACACAGCAACTGGTTTCTTTCAGTTGAAAACCTCGGATCAACAGCTGACAGGCCTCCAAGTCAGCTTCCCACACTCTTTGGAGCAGCTGGCTCCTGCAGCTGAAATAAAAGCCAAAAGAAAATAAAACTGGAGTTCAGGGAGAATAGTTGCTATTTCAAGTAACTTTTGGGGTGACTGCTTATTATTAGATAGGAAAATAAAAACAAGAAACCAACAGCAGCTCAAATACTTCCACAGAGATAACACAAGCTATTTCAAACTGAAAAGCAGTAAAATTATGGCCCTATTACAAAGCTGATGCCATAAAAAAACCCCTTTGTGCTAAGATGTCGCTTCCAACTGTACAGCATACACTGGCTGCATGTGACCTTCTGATCGGACACAAGTCCAGGGGTCTTGTGATCACAATCAGAGCTTCCTTCATACTATCTGATATACAGGGCTGTCATCCTAAAAACAGTGGTGGTTTTCCTGAATTTCATGTAGAAGATCACGTATGAGCAATCACACTATTTACTGTACTAAATCAGCTCTAACTTTCAGGAAAATAGGTACACTAAATTTCTTGTTAGACTGAAATGTGCTTGCTTCAACTCTGATGAATCAAATTAGAATAAAATATAACACTCCTTTCAGTCTTACACTTTTGAGTGTTGTCCTTATCTCTCACTAACGTGCTTTGGGTTTTTCCTACTTTATTATCCCATCAAAGAAAAAACAAAAGTATTGGGAAATTCAAAATACCAAACTTCTTCATACTTTTAATCCATTGATCATCTCTCAGAAAGATGCCTATGTACGTTACAAATACTGCTCCTGAGATGGGCCCAATAGGTATTTTCACCTGAAGTAAATGGGAATTCTAGGCATAGATAGTTTTTTCAGAACAAGACACTGAATACTAACATCACGCTGCTCACTGAAGCGGTCACATCTCCATTTAATACATGTTGTCTCTAAGGAGCCAAAAGATTAGGCTGCCTGCTAAAATATAGCAGATCAGCAGCAGAGCCTGGGATGGGACTCAGAAGCGCTGATTCCCATGGCAATACACATTTCCAGACAGATTTGAATGCTAATATCTAATAACTGTAATATTTTTTCACAGTGCTTTTCAAATTATATCATTTGCTGTATAATAGCAAGCAATTATAAGTGACTAAAAGAAGGAAAATAACTACTTGATTTTAACTTTTCTTACTAAATTAAATACCAGCTTATCTTTTATTCTAAACGAAGGATAAAGGAGCTGCACTGCTCACAATGAATGCATTAATCTAACAAAGGTATGTTTTTAACTCTATAAACTCTACAAGATGCCAAGCTGTAAAATTCACACAGCAATATTTTGAGACTGAGAGTCAGTATATGTTTATTAAAGGTAGTACGCAGCATGAGGTCCACAAATTGATATCCTCCAAGGAGCAGAGTATCACTAATTAGAAAGGGAAAAAATCTTCACTGGATTACACTTCTGTGTTCCATCCAGGTAGCATTTCACTTACCAAGCCAGAAAAATAAAATAACCCCCACTGTTTCTCTACTTGCCAGTCACGTCATCATGGTTACACAGCCTAAACATTTCCCTGAAGACATACATAAACCCATTTACTTGCTTTTAAAAAAATTTGCAGCTATATATGACTTATTATTAAAGGCTCAGAAAATACACTAGAGACCTAAATCATAATTTCCAGTGGATAGCTTGTTTTGGCTATTCAATTTAATGAAGAGCTCTATTGACAAAACTAGGGCAGAGATAGTGATGTATGTAGTATTCACAGTGGAGCAGATGAATAGCATATATAGAAGTAGAGCGTAACAGTGCCTCGGTTGCTGTTATTCGGCCATGACTCAGCTCATCGGTCAACATGCTTTTGATTGCATCTAAGTTTTACACCCATTTTAGTAACCAGCAATTACTGAACATACTGCTAATAACTTTCTGTTATTTTAAGGACATCTTTGTTTTATCATTGTATCTGTAAAACTCTGGTACATCTTGAACTAAGATGCTAAGATGTTATGCTGAACTTATGAACTGAAATCAGTGAACGCATGCATACTTGGATATTCTGAACATACCTAAACCCAAGGACTCTGCATCTTTTAGTCTGTATTTTGAAATTCAGTGCTTTGAAGCATTTTTCAAACACACTTTTTTAATTAAAATTACCTGAAAGCTGCAAATAGCTAACACAGAAACACATACCAAATGATTATTAGAAATTATTTTGTCCCCAGCACACAAAAATCTTTAGCTTTCACATCAAGTGTAAAAATCAAGCTCAATTGACTTTCAGAGTTTGGTTTATTCATGTTCAATCCACACCAAAAGTGCATTTGCAGTCTCCATGAAGTCAAAAGTATGTGGGTGCCTGTACTGACCAAAGTGAGTTTTTTCAGGTATGCAACTTTTCAAAATGATGGATTGAGATCAGATCAGATTCTATATTATTCCTATACTTATAAATATTTTATGACGTATCAATCTCTACGTGTTATACACCTGTCTGCATGTTACTATCAAAGTGATATGTGTGGCAAGTTCAATGCAGGTGGCAGGAACAATTTGCTGGAATCCACAACAAAACCCAATTCATCGACCATTTATATAGACCCAGCAACAACAAAGCACACCTTAATCACCTACTGATTGTGAACTTCGAAGTGCCAGAGTGCTCATGAGTCCAAATTGCCAGGCTTTGTACAAACGCCAAACAGATTACAATGACGGTCCTTTTCTCAGAAATACTTTTAAGTTTAAAACAAGCAATAAGAGCTAGGATACGGACGAGGATATTCAAAGAAACACTGAGAGAACAGTGGACTGAACATGGCACATTAGTTACAGTACAACAGTTTAGTTACATCAGTAACTAATTAATCTGTAGACATAAGTCAGTCTTTTGATATTTAAAAAGACTGAGTAGGTGGTAAAAGATTGTGAGCAGCCTTTACACTGAAAGTTAGTGGTTATGTTTGATGTAACAGGACTGATGGAACCAATGGAGAAAAGTAAACAAAGTGAAATGATCAGAAACACAGAATTACAATTTAAAAAAAAAAAAAAAAAAAAAGAAAAAGAAAGACGAAGAACAGTCATTGCAGTGGCAACAGCACTTTGAATGGTTTAGAGTAGGGTAAGACTGCTTTTTTCAAGTCACGGCCAAGGAAATGGATGTTGAAGTAAGTGAGATACAAGACTCAACCCAAGTAATTTTTTAGCTGGATGGATAGCTGGGACAGGTCTTATTCTCAAGGATACTATGCAGAAAGAATCTATAAGAGCAGGCCTAACTTGACTTGAAGAATTGCTGAGACATCCACAGCAACACAAAAGGACGCAGCAGGGATAGTTTTGGATTAGGTCAAGTTGGTGATGATGAATGAGCTGTCAGAGAAAGAGAGCTATTTACGGACTGGAGGAAATTAATGTGCAACAGCGGGGTTTATCCTTGAGTTATCTTCATAAAGTGGCAATTGAAATTGTAATTGGAGATGCCTTTACCAAGTCTCAAGTAGTTTTCTAGGAAACAACACCGGAGACAGGAGGGTAGAAGGAAACTAGAGGATATCTTCAATCTACATGTAATGGTTGGGTGAAATTCATGTTGAGAGTCATATCCAGCAAGGATTCTCTCTCTCTCTCTCTCTCTCTCCTCCTTGAAGTCCAAAGAACATTGCTTCTCCGCCTATTCACAAGATTCCCAGAGATATCAATGGGAGCTGTCTATGTGGCTCTCAGCACAACATTATTCTAAAGCTATTTATAGCACTAACTGGAACTATGAGAACACGACTTTCCTATTGAGGGCTCTGCAGACATACAAAAGGCACATTCAGTTCCTGAACATTATAGCCTAAATGAAAACATGCCTGTGCAAAAATAGCCAAAAGATTTTATATTAAACCCTATTTAAACAAAACAAAGTCCCCCAAAATCTCCTCAAAAGAAAATCAGAATCAACACAGCGAGATGTCACTACTTGTAAATCTCAACATCTCTAGTTTTTAGGAATGCCCGTTGGTGAGTGAATTGTTAAAAAGTGATTTATAACACCCTGAGGTGAACACTGTGCGTTGACAGAAGATGTTCCGTATTTTAATGGAAATCCCTGTAAGAAGCCACATCTTGAAAGTCAAGGGAGTAAGACTGAAGCTAAAAGGCTATGTAGCAAGACATCCATTTAGAAAGTGCATAAACAAAAGCTAACTTATGAGGGGAGATTAAACATCACAAAGAAATAATATTCTGGACAACTTCTAATGGGTGAGCCACACTAAGGTGCAGATTCAGGAAAGCACGTGCTTACCTTTTCCAAGTACCTGGCACACATATTAACACTGCATTCACTGACCCTAAAGGCAGTTTTCTCTGGCAAGAAAGCAAATGAAAGGCAACAGAAACAGTCTGGCAGAAACAACAGGGACTTTCATGACAACAATTAAAATGATTGGAAGGTTTTGAGGCTTGCAGAAAATGGCAATGAGAATCAAAAGACTTTGCTCTATATCCCTATTCTTTGTTGATCTACTGTACAAACTAGGGAAAGTTTCTCTGTATTTTGATCACTTACTTCTATGTATATTTTGCACCACAGGGAAGAAACTAGGTCTTCCTACTCTACAGTTAGTTACGTCTTTGTTGCCTTTTCTTAAGGCAACAGCCATGCAGTCACCAAAGCAGGCAAGCAAAAGAACGTATGGAGTAAGAACACTTAGAGGAAGGAAGGCAGCCATATTGCTTTACTGTTAGCAGAAATCCACCTCTCTGATTTGGTTTATCATATTAATTCACAGTCATGCATTAATAGCCCTGCTTATATTTATCAAGTATTTACTACTTAAGGAGTATGCTTTGCTTCTGTCCTTCATAAAAAAAGGTTTCCAGCCTGATCAGTTCTTGATCTTTAACCTTAGCTGTTATATATTAAGATGCCTACAACCAATCTGCTGAACAAACCAAGGACTACAATGCTTCTATCAGTGAGTCATGAGGCTCTAAGGAGAGGGAGGCACATAATCTTGTTTTCCCCATCTGGCTGGTGTGCAACATCAGACTGATAAGGGAAAAGGTACAGCTATGGCTCATCAGCTCACAGCTCTCAGCTGACGAACAAATGACAGAAGAAAGAAGGTGCAGGAAAAGGGACAAAGAAAACCTGCACTCTGCCCGAACAGCAAAACTTTTTTTTGCCTTGACCTGCACACTAGAAAGTCACCTTTTCTAAACATCTGAAATCAAAACCTTTTGGTTTTTTTTTTCTTGTATGTCTCCCTAATCCTATAAACCCGTTCAATACAAACCTCAATTTCACAATTCAATTCCTTGCATTGTGTCTCTTCTCTCCAATCTCCTCAGGAGGCAAAAATCTCATTAATTGACTTCATATTGTTCCAATCGTGCAGTTGTCCCCCAGTGCGTGAGACATTCTTTCTACTCCCTTATTTCAAAGCTCACTGACAACACTTGTTTGCTGTTCAGCACTATTATTGCATTTCTCCATGTAAAAACAAGACTCGTTCCTAGAAGGTCAGGAGACTCCACACTCCCTTGTCAGATGAAAACCTGCTCTAACACCGACCTTGGAGACTAGATAGAACTCCTAGGCAAAGTCTGAAGCTTGCAGTACCTTTCTCTGGCCCAGTTTGCTTCTCTGCCTTGCCTTCTCCCTTATAAAACATAAAATAATATCTAGAAAACAAGTAGCTGACTCTCTTTAAATGTGAGGTTTGACCTACTGAAGAATACAGAACCACAAGAGCCTAAGAAAGCAATCCTCACAATCCCCATCTAACTTCTAGACTCCTACATTTTCGACACCTAAGTATTTTGCTCTGGGCTGACTTTTCTAGTACCTAAACCTTATAAGCCACAGACAAGTCCTCTGCACAACAGCCCTATCCACAAGAAATCCAGCACACCCAGACAGGACATGACAGTGCAGCACAGAGATGTGGATGCTATTTTCATGCAGCTGGAAGAACGGGTGATAGCAGAGGCTCTGCTTTCTACAGCATCCCAGGAACAGAGGCAAATGGGCAGAAAGGGACAGAATTGAGGAAACAGGTGACCAGCACAGCCCTCAATGTGGTGGCTGTGGCATCCTCCTCTTCTCTACTGAGGGATGTAGGAGGGCAGAGTATACCTGGAGGTGCAGCAGGCAAGAGTAACTGGAGCCAGGTCTCCTGTGTCTTTGTTGAGTGATCTAACCTCTATGATACTGCTAGAGAACACCCACCACAGTTTTTTAAACTATGTTGGGATTAGGAGCTATCACTTCTTGGCTTCGTGAGCAAAAAGAGCAGCAACAGTTCAACTCCCTCCTTGCCCGTTTCTGCCAAATTTCAGATGAGTCCTAGTGGAGAAACCCAAATACGAGCAGACACCTGCTCATCTGAGATATTTAACACCATAGGCATCCTAGGCCCCGTAAAAAAACACACAGAATGGAACTGAAGTGTAAGAAAACCACTTTGGAAGGAAAAATGCCATGCTGGAATGCAACCACTCAAACGCTACACAACCTCCTTCAGACTGCTGCTGCCTGCTGCATGGACCTTGCTGCTTTCACATCTCTCCTTGCCCCTGTCTGAACTTTCACTCCAGAGACAGCATTATTTCTGCAGGTCTGGCCGCAGGGCCAACCTCCACAGGTCTTTATACTCTTTTCAATTGAAAACAGAGCTCTTTCCTTCCCTGCCTACATCTTCCCCCTGCCCCGTACTGTTACCTAGCTGTAAAACACTGCTGTTTTATTACTGGTGATAGCTCCAGGTTTTTAGATGGAGATCCTATGAAAGATCACGCACAGAATAAGCATACGCTGTGCTATAGAATTAACTAGCTGAGAACATCTAAATTACACATTATGTTTATAACATGTTCTATTTGCAAACAATTTTAATTGTGGTGTTTTATCCTCATATGAAGGACTTCATAGTACGTGAAGGTGGATGTGTGTATGTGAAGATGTACGTATATGAAGGAAATAAGCCTTTTTAACCTGTATAAATACTTTCCTTTAACATTATGGTAGTGATGTTGAAGCAAAATCAATGTACCACATAACTATTATATATTTCACAGTGCTACAAAATGAGGGACAGGGTTTTCCAATGTGCGTACCAAACTGTCAAAGCACGGTAAACAAAGGGGAGCTGTGAGTGGAGGCAGTTTCCTACTTCGGATTTATCGCTGAATGATTTCTATCAGCAGCTGAGATACATTATTGAGAATATAGCCTTAGTGCAGAAGGCAAGACAAAGCATGCATTAGGAGGGAGGGCTGGAAGCAAACCACTGCCCTGGACCAACTGCAAGTGGGACCAGTGCATCTGATCTCCTTCCAGAATTCCATTTTTCCCTCTAGTTCCACAGATTTTGATTTAACAAAGCATTATGTTTTACAGCAATAACTGTATGTTAACAAATTGATGAACTAGACATAAATTGCACCCCCTCCCATAAATTCCACTCTCCCACACAAAAAAAATCTAAATTGTATGTAATGCATCAAAAATATTTCTCATGTGAAGATTCATTACATTCTCATGTTCATATCTTCAAACAGTTTTGGGCATTTTGTACATACGCATAATGAGGTTACACCACCAATTCTATAAATTGTACAATTAAGAAAAAAATGGCTAAACACATTCTATTATGATGGATGGATTCTAAGATTCCTAAGGAATCTTCTCAGACCTTTCAAATGCTATCAACTTGAACTGACTTCATGAAATATTTCTTAAAAAATTCCTTCCCATTAAGACATTCAGAATTTTTCATAGAAAAAGGCTAAGAACAACAAATAAGAAATAATATTCATGTAAAAATACATAGCCCCTCACAGTGATCTCAGTAAACAGAAAAACATCTGATAGGCTTAATTTTTTTTAAACATTTGGCAGAAAATACTATCAGCTACACTTACTATTCCCAAATTCTTCTACTCAGTAAAACATTACCTACTGCATCCAGGATATTGAAGGATTAGAATCTAAACTGAAATCTAAAAACAATCTGCTAAGAATAATGACATATTTCTCTTGCCCATAGGAAAAAACCTGGTATCAGCATCTTAAGGACAGAACTACCACCTTGTATTTTATGTGAAATGTACATATTTTACATCTGCTTTTTCTTTCCTGAAAGGCCTGTTCAAAACAAGGAGGAAGAACAATTTTTCTAGCGCTTAAAACCAATCATGGACATTTGATTAGTGTTATTAAAAAACAAGATACCACACAATACCGAACAATATTTTTTGTCATTCTCTTCAATCTTCCAGCTATTTATTTTACCGGCACAAAACTTTAATCACAGCCTGTCATCTTTCTATCAATATTCAATGTCACTGTGTTATACTTAAATTATCTCCATTGGAAACACAAAATGATAGACTGCGGCAGCTGATGGTTTTCACTTGGATTCTTAGTGCAAGGTGGATGCAGGAATAGGACCGACGCGTTGAATGCAGGAAATTAAGCAATTTACAAGGGAAGAAGGAAGGCACCTTGTAGTAAGAATTTACTATTCAATTTTGTCCCTACATTTACTGTACAGTTTATTTTTACTATATTACCTAATCTATAATGTAAAAAATTTACTACCTGCTTTCAGGGCTATTTATTTCTTTTTAAAAAAAGGAATAGAGTAATGGTCCTCTACCCCTACCTCCACTGAAACATCTATTACAAATAATGTAAGAGTAAAAAAACCTAACTTTGATAGATTAGGAGAAAGCTACCAGGGAATTCCTCTTATTAAGCAGTCCATATAAAGCCAGCTTCTCAACCCTAGTTTATCATTCACCCCATTCATAATTTGATAAAGCACCTTCAAGTTTGGTACTAACTCTGATAACTCAGTCTGCATCCTGCTTGCCTTTGGCTCCTGTAATAATAGCAGAGCCCCACAATGTCATTAAACAGTTGGGTTTTTTTGACTGAATGGGAATTGCTGGAATTAGATATTTTTTCTGCACTACTTAATATTTGATCCCAAATCGGATTTAAAGGAGAGGCATGAATTAGGCCCTGATTCTGGAAAGCAGGCATCTCAGGATCTACGTATTCATCTAAACTCTGTTCAGTTGACCTGCTGCACAAGCCTAAATACTGTCACGAGCATGAACCCCACAAAGGATTCAAATTCTATGACTTCCACTGAAACTGAAGCAATTCAGTGGCTTTCAAAGTCACAATCATTTCTAATCCAAGAAAACACATTTCTTTCCAAAAGTATGCCACTGGAAGAAAGCACAGCATTTGCATTGAGGTTGCATTCTCAGCTGCCACAAATCCGCATTGCTGCAATACCAGCAATAGCTATTTACACCACGAGAAGAATGCGTTCTTATCGCAAAGCAATTAGAATAATGAGTCTGATCTCTTATTGTTTATTACAGTCTCTGACCACACGCGTTAGCAAGCATATACAAGGAATTCACAATTCTCCTATCATTTTATTCACCTCTGTTCTCTGATATAAAATTCAACAGTTTATAATATATTCCCCTCTCTGAAAAGATAACAGATTTAGATTGTCAGTGTCAAGTGAATTTGGGAACGTGAATCATCCTGTGTACTACTGACTGAGCAGGAATTAAGCATACATAACAATTAAAAACAACAGGACAAAGAAATGTCCTTTTAGAAGAGATACAATCAGGAGAGATTATATATTGTCATCATGTGGGAACATACCTTGAAATTCACCCTTTGTAACCAGGAAGACACACCAGGGAAAATGAGAGTGTTGGCCAAATACTGATGTCAATAGCCGCGCGCTTACGGAGTTCCTCTGAAATGTCCAAGGGCACAATATGACCCGCTGTAGCTGCAGGGTCAAATAAGGTCAGGAGCCAAATCCTGTTCCAGCCCAAACAGAGCAAGAGAGAAAGGGCAGGATCTACAGATCCTCCCTGGTTGGACCCTGTTAGCTATAACAAAACTGGTGCTGCTGCTGACAGCACACTTTAAATTGCTGGGGCTTGTGCGTCTTCTCAAACCGGCAGAGTACATTCCCAGCAGTAAGTACATTAAGTAATGAATGCTTCCAAATGCTAGTGGGAAAGACTGTCCCAGTTGCATGCAAAATAGAGCTATCCTACATCTTCATACTCATGCTATACAGGTGGTGATACTTTATTTATTGTCTACTTGTTTAATTATCATGATGCTTGTGTATAAATGGCCAGTCAGGACTTCATGCAATATAACGTTGAAACACAGGACAGGAGGATTTAACAGCGCTGCTGGACAGCAGGCAGATGACATCAGACATCCACCCTCACCTTCTTTGATTGCTCTACACCTGTTACTACTGTTGATGGCAATCCTGCTCAAGAGAGATGACAAAGCTTCCGAGAAGTGCACAAACTGGTTTCAAGTCCTGTCTTCAGGGATGCACTCAAAAACAGTAGCAGTAGGAAAATACACATCCACCTCTGAACAATTTTCTTGCCAAGTTCAGAAGGTCCTTCTCACTACACATATTAACCTACATGCACGCACTACAGGGACCTGGTAAGATTGCAAAACCTTAACGCCATAGACACAGAGGTGACAAACAGCTTTGAACATCCCTCCCCTCACATAGTCATATGTCCACAACTAAGATAGGTTGAAGTTTGCATGAAATCAGCTCACAAAGAAGACAACAGCAGGGCAGTCTTAGGCAAGGCACAGGTGACGCTGATGGGCAGAGAGAAGGACTTTGAAGAGTTTACAGTCATGATATACTCACCTTTTTCTCAGTAAAAATAAAAGACAGGGAAGAGTCCCAAGAAATTATGGAAAACAGTTTCTGCTTAAGTGGATGTCTTTTTATCATTTTTTCAAACTCAGTCCCTAGTTTCTAGAGTGCCTCTCACCTGACGCTAAACATCTGCAAATAACACTAGCACCTCCTGGTGCACATTTTCTCCGTTATCTGGATGGGATGATGAAACCACTATCCTTTAGCTTGACAGAGTATTCAAAAGTAACTCCTCAGCAGCTATAGCACCTGCAAACGCATCCTCATGTTGACCGTCTTGGACCTTATCTGAAAATCCTAGAATGAGGTCAGTGGCTGAATACTCTTTCTGAAGCACAACTAAGCTGTGAGATAGAAATATCTCACAGCCAAAGCATTTTTGCATAGGAAATAGAAAACTATTAAGAGCAAATCACCAAAGCTCATTGTATCGATGTTCCCTTCATTAATGCAAACATACATTAGCATAGATATCGCCAAGAAAAATTGTATAGGCTTCCAGGCCAAAAAGCCACACAGCCTACTCTCAGGGAAGAGGAAGCCAGTGTGACTCATGCCAGTCATGTTAGACATTCACCATTCACAAAATGGGATCCTCTCCGCGTTCACAAGTATCACTGATTAACAAACAAAAAAATTGATGAATATGGATGCCAATCTCTTAATAAAATTCATGTAATTTATCCCTGGAACCATTCAAGGTCAGGTTGGATGGGGCTCTAAGCAACCTGATCTAGTTGAAGATGTCCCTGCTCGTTGCATGGAGGTTGGACTAGATGACCTTTAAAGGTCTCTTCCAACCCAACACGTTCTATGATTCTATGACACTTCAATCAGATAGAAAGAGATAAGAAAACAGGGAAGAGCACAACTGATTGGGGGGTGGGGGGGGCAGGGAAGGAAAAGAAATAGGGAAATCTCAGCACAGAGAGATGTAGAATTACTTATTCTTAATGAGGCAAGAGTTTGCAGTGGAGAGGACTATGATGACATTAAAAAGCTTCACCAAAGCATTGAACTCTAACTTTGCGGGCATGACTGACCAGCACCAGAACAATGCAGCTTAAAAAAGAAGGCATACAGAATAAGAAAAGAGCCTAACAAAATACACAATTACTAACCAGCTAGAGAAGCTGTGAACTTTCAGCACATTTTCTTTTTAAGCAAGGGCAATACTTTCTGGTTTTAGAAGGGGAGACCCAGCCTTACCCTCTGATGATTCTTGCTATGCTAAGTATAAAATGAATGGAAGACAAAAAGCCTGCAGGGAAGGGGGGGAAGCAGGCAAGCTTTTCCATGAATAAGTGATAAAATCCCCTGTCACCTTGTCTTTGCTAATGCTGCACACTGACTACTGAAGTTAATTCAGTAACTTTGAAAAAGCCGTAGCCTGGATGAAACCTGAATTAATATGGACAGAGTTACTAAAGGCTGTGTGACCATGTGCTTTGCTTTTTCTAAAGCTTTAAGAGACACTGGAAACTCACCCCAAATCCGACCTCCTTTTTTTTCCTAAAAAGATCTATTTTCAATGCTGAGATTAGATTTAAAAAGAACAGAGCTTTCCCCTACTTCTCATAAAACAGTACAGTCATGTGCCACAGTTCCCCCACCTCCCAGTTAAAAATGGAAAAAAGAAATCAATATTTGTGACCCAGAATCCATGAACTGGTAAAATGCCAAAAAAAAAAAAAAAAAAAAAAAAAAAAAAGACAACAATTACTAAGCTTGTAATTCTTGTGCCCTTCTTTACCTCTTACCATCTCATATAGAAGCCAAACAGCCATTAAAAGATGTTCAGGACACAACATATACCAAATATACACAGGTGCAATAGTAACTTTGTACTAGGACTTAAAGTAGAAAAGTAAATTTTGTATAATGTCCCCTTCCCCAGACAACTGCTGGACCCAAAAGCCTCCCCATCACATCCCTCACTCTCTGCAAAAATCTCCCTCCACAGGAGGTGGTTCCTTAGGAATTAAAACAAAGTCCTCCTCCCCTTGCAGCAAACATTCATTTTACCACTGCAGACCCAGATGATCCTTGCTACTGCCACAAAAGACATGGTGGGTTCCATCAATTCAATCATCTCCTATCTTGCGGAGGCCACAGACAGAAGCAATAACAGTTTTGGGGTTTGTTTTTGAATATTTTCTCACTTAGTGGAAGAAGCAGATTGCATTCTTTGCCCTCCTCCATTTTTACTGCTTGTGCAACATGCATTTCATCTATAGGTGAGTATAAAGATTAGTTCTGTCAGTGCTGAAAGACACAAGTCACAGGTTGGGAACCAAGAGTTGTATCCTGGCACAAGACGTGATTTGTCTATCAAAGGATCTCCACTAGCACACGGCAACAGATCACTCTGAAGATGAAATGTGCATTATGCTGCAGAGTTGTGATTACAAACTCTAATCCTCTGCACTTCCAGAGGGATGATTTCAGTTTCTACCCACTGTGGGCATTAGCTACACCTTCCACAAAAGGAACAGCAAAGATTCTCCCCTTTCCTCCAGACCCAGTTAATCTAGGCTAATCCATTTTCAGGAAGCGATACTATCAAGTTTCTTGTGAGATTATTTAAATTTGCTACTAGCTTCCAGATACTGTACTCTGTCAGGACTTCGCAGACATTTTCAAATATATTGCAAGGGATTGTGAAGACAATAAAAACATTTAATGAGAAACTACACTGTGGTCATGCAGTCTAAGATATCTTGAAAAATAATCTGCTGCGTTTCAAAGGTGAGAATAGGTTTTCCGTGAATCAAGTGCTTTCTTACATTCCTCCTACTGTCCAACTTCTCCCCTGCTCCCATGATATACAGAGAGGAGACACATAAAAATAGGTGTGCTAAGGAATAAAGTTAGAAATGAAAAATGGTAAGAATAAAATTTATAAAGTGTAAATGAGACAAGTGGAAGGAAGGGAGACAGAGAAACCACAATAAAGGAAAGACCAGAAGGAGAATCAGAAAGCTCTAAGAATGCTAACTTCAAGATAAAGCAATTAAAGAAGAACAGCATACGAGAAAGAACACAAACATTTAAAGCAGAGGAAAAAAAGAAAGAGTAAGAAAGGATAGTTAACTTTTTCTTCTTTGTTAATTGGATTCACCATTGTGAAAATTAAGTTGTCAAAATTATTGAAAAAAGAGCACGTATCTCCCAAATAAGGCTGGGCCAATACAGCAACCAAAAAAATCACCTGTAATTTGTTAACTAGCATACTTAACAGTTTGCTTTTCATTATTCACAGCTCCTTTGATTCATGAATATTTTGGGCAAATGAACTTTCCCTCACTACAATAGTACCAAAACAAAAGGTCAGTGGGATAGTAAAAAAGGTTGAATACTGTTTCTGAATATTGAGTAAGAGCAACTCTGCATATACATGCTGTTTTGCCAATTTTCCCCTCCCCTATAGAAATCTATTTAAAATGCTATTTTTGTTCACAGGTTCCTATGTTCTTGTTACCAGTTCCATAGCTGAAACGATAATCCTTTCAATTCCTGATATCATAACCTTTCCACAGCAAAGTAAGTGCTATGACGTAAGTTGCTGTTTTCAGGCTGGAAAAGAGTAACAGGAAAACATGAGCCTTTAAGAAACAATAATGCTGTCTTCATGACAGTGTCTCTCATGTAGACTGAAGGATAAGGTAAGGGCAGCAAAGCAAACATACTGTTCACAGCAAGGAGAATTTATTCTCCCAAGTCTTTGATTGTCCCCATGTGGGTCTAGTGACACTGCACTGTTTTTTCACCGTTACTGAACCCAGACAAATTTCTTGGTGGTGGTTGGAAGTTTTCTGGGAACCCATCAGTATGGCAAAACTATATAGAGTAAAACAGTCCGATTTTGGATAAAGAACAGCAAATTACAATTGAGACAGAATGCCTTCAGATGTCACAGAACTGTGCAAAAATCTCTTCCAGTTCGGTGAATCTGCTAAGCTATTGACCATATTCACTTTCAGTGGCAACTTCTAACCACGTTCCCAATTTTCATTATTCAAGATAATGACACCAGGCCTAGTCCTGCAGCCCTTTGTTGCATGGGCAGGAGACACAACTGATTACACTGACATCCAAGGGCGCTTTTTCAGGGAGATAAGGATCACTCATAAACAACAGCTTGAAGTCACTGGCAAACAACACATTTTAGGAAACTACCCCTGTATAATCAATGTTATATTAAAAAAAATAAATATCCCATACAGACAGGAACAGTAGAGAAGTCGTAACGAGATAAGAGAGTGAGCTACGCATCCACAAGGACATTCAGCCCTTTTGACGCACTCCAAGACCCTCTTAGACCAGTTTTAAGACCATCAGCAGTATGAAACGCTGTCCCTTCAGTGTGCCATGCTATTCAGAGCATTCATACCCAGCTCTGCTCCTCAAAACATTTCTATATGTTATAAAGGAGACCCGAGACACTCGGGATGTGAACTAACAGGATGAATAATAAGGGAAGAGAATAACTGTTTCAAGACTGTTCATTTTCAAGCAAACTGGAATGCAATGTGGTGGCAATAATCCCGACTTGTCCTTTTCTGGCATGGGACCCTCAGGACATTGGACATCTTGTCTGAAGGAATGGACCTCAGTGAAGATGACACATTGAAACACATTAAAAATACTGCCTGCAAAAGAAAACCACAAAATTCCAATGCAGAACACATGCAGACACTAGCAGCCTGAGCAATCAGGTTGCAGCTACATTTGCTCTGAACTAGTCAAGTGACATTTGATTGAAACCTTTAAAAAAAAGTCACAGATGTATGAGATCAGGTAAAACACACCTTGGGCTCGACTTCTGTGTTTTCAGTAAATGCAAGTTGTCCTAAACATACACAATCCCCTTCACACCTCAGTGAATAAGGAGCCATGCAGATGAGCACACCTTAGATCAGGGTAGACTCCACTACATTTCCTGCACTGTCCATCCATGAGTTGAAAAAAAGCCACCGTTAACATGAAAACAAACATTGCTAAACAGAAAACGAACCAAGACAAATAGCAAAAAAGAATCAATTAAAGAAGAGGGGTTTTGCATACATTTGCAAAGCTACCAGGTGCTCTATCATTCAACAATGGCAAAGCACAGTCATTGCAATATTACATCTTACTAGCAGGCATATTTATTCGTTTCCCCATTCTTGCAAAATAGCACAGAAAATAGTTCAATAAAACACTTTTGTGTAATTGTCACCAGTTATTCTTGAACAACATTATTCCCCCAAAATAATTTCATGATTCCTATCTGGGAATTAGGAAAAGCAACTAAAAAGCCCCATTTTCATGATGAATGGAAGTCACAGCATAATCTTTTTGAGGCCTGGAGAAGAGTACAATCACATTAAATTCCCTCAGCTCAAGAAATGTCATCTTTACATCGGCTTGTACAAAAAAATTGTTTCCAGCCTGAGGCAGTTATGATAAGGGATTTAGAAGCCATCACCATGTGGGCCATGAGATATAAAGGAATGCATCACCGCATATAAAGTGTCTGCTGCTTACAGTTTCGGAGCTAATGTTCTCACAGCTGTGCATGACTTAGACCAGCTGCGAAGAAGAAAGGGACTAAATGAGTCACTAGAAGGATCTCATACTTTGTCTAACCTGCATTTAACACTCCTGCAGCAGAACTGTTGGTAAGCAAAATAAGATCAGATCATTATTCCAGCAAGGGATGGGGCTGTGGGCTCTCTTGGAAGACCTGTAGAAAACACAGTGTCTTGGGGGGAGGCAGGCAAGGATGACATTTCAAGTCCTATCTGTGCACTCATATACTACCAGCAGCTGAAACAGCCCTCAGGGCGACTGAGGAAGGTCACAGGTTACACAGAATTACCACAGGCCATCTGGCACTCCCAAGCATGCCTGTGCTGCTGCGTATACAAAAGGGAAAAGCTTTTGGAAAGCCTTACTCAGCAGCTTTAGCACAGCAGTTCTCCTCTGGCAGGCACCAGGGTTTCTACACAATGACATACAGGACACTAACAGTCCAAGAGGAAATCTTACACTTACAGAAGGTAAGAGTCTGTAGATGGCCACAGAGGGGCTTTCTCATTAAAATGACTGGTATTTGCAAGCTTGAACTGGTCGGCTTGGATACCACAGGCTGCTCTTCAACAGCACTGCGTCCGACTTCAAACAGGGCTCTGGGTGGGTGCAGGAGGCTAAAGAGCTCCAGTTGGACACAGGGACCTCACCTCACTGCAGGAAATCATTACAGTCTGGAGAAACATTTAAATGCCTAATTGTTTAATTAGCGACGAAGGCAGCTCCTTCTGGGGTTTCTGCTGCCTCGGGTTTCAATTCTTCATGACAGGTCTGGCTCTTATATTCTGAGTGCGTGATGAACAATGGTCCCAAGATCTTTGGTTTCTCCTGATGCTTTATTTGCTCTCTGCCTCCTCCCCTCTCAAGATGCATTTTCACTTGTAAGATGCTCCTTCATTGCATATTATATCTATCACTAATTGCTCAGGCTATGGTTCAGGCATAACTCACGTTAACATGCAATGCCACTCAGGAAATATTTGGTATGCCAAAAAACCCAGTTCTTAGGGCAAATTTGAAATCATTGACAGCATAAAAAAAAAAAAGAAATCTTCAGATGACACTGTCTTACAACAAATCCACCACATTTACTCCATCTGCTTAAGAGTGCAAACTTTCACAGATTATCAGTTTCTAATAAGTTTCACATGGGCAATGTATTCCAAATATGTTTCTATAGATATCCAGCAGATGGACGCTTGAAAAATAAAAGCATTGTTATTTCATTCTAAATCTCACACAGCTGATTTGCACCATTAATTTAATCTTTTTTTTTTTTGGTATAAAAAAAATAAGAAAAGTATTTTTAATTTTTTTTTTATAAAATGGCTTATTTCCTTCTACTACTGCATGAATAACAGTAGTGTCTCGAAAGGTAAGACTGAGCTGAAAGAAGTGAAGCCTTTTACTGCATGTTTGAGTGATGTAACCAAGTTCCTGGTTTTGCACAGCACTTTATAAGATAACTGTATTTGCTGTGGAATATTTACTAGCGTCTACAAGGGCAATGGTCTAAAAGATAAATTTATTTCTTAAATTTTACCTTGTTCCACACATTTGTTTTCATTTCTCCAGCCATCAAATACAGTTCTGACACAGATCAATCTTTTTATGCACACACATTCTCCCAACCACCTCTGCGCTGGAAGGGAAATAGACTGAAGCTAGGACAGAGATTTAATGAGATACAGGGTGCATGTAAAATGTGACAGACACACAATTGTTCATGTTGCATGACTTTCATTCAGATAGGTAAGAGTTAGCAAATAACTCAGAAGATAATGACTATTCATGCAGAAATACATATCAAAGGTTTCTTACCCATTTAAAAGGCAGGTGATTTTTTTGCTGTCTTCAAAAACAAGTGAACATTTACAAACCCCAAGTCTAGACTTTGATTCCAACATCTAAGTATCTAAACAAACATAACTTGGTACTCTCTCTCCATCTCCATTGATTTCAAAGGTGTTTATTCGTACCCCACACATTTTGCAAAATTTGGCCACTTTCAAGTATTGATTTAGGAGACAGCATTTCAGCACAAAATCCCAACCCAAATCTTCTGCTCTTATGGCTTTATAGGACTCTTTCCTGGGCTCAATTCATGACCCTCAACCATTTACATGACTTAAGCTCACTTCATAGAATCATAGAATGGTTAGAGCTAGAAAGCACCTTCAAGATCATCTAGTTCCACCCCCCTTGCCATGGGTAGGGACACCTCCCACTAGACCAGATTGCTCAAAGCCCCATCCAACCTGGCCTTGAACACCTACAGGATGAGGCATCCACAGCTTCCCTGGGCAACCTGTTCATTGTCTCACCACCCTGACAGTAAAGAATTTCTTCTAATATCTAATCTAAATCTATCCTCTTTCAGTTTGAAGCCATTACCCCGCATTGTGTCACTACACTCCCTAATAAAGAGTCCCTCCCCATCTTTCCTGTAGGCCCTTCTTCACATACTGGAAGGTCTCCCCAGAGCCTTCTCTTCTCCAGGTTGAACAACGCCAACTCTCTCAGCCTGTCTTCATAGGAGAGGTGCTCCAGCCCTCTGATCATCTTCGTGGCCCTCCTGTGGACTCGCTCCACCTTACAGCAGAACTTCATGGTTCTTGAAAGAGTTGGATTGTTGAAGTGCACTTCAGTTATGGTAACGATATAAAGCCCCAGCAAAGCCTTCACTTGGAGCGGAAAGAAGTGAAATGAAGAAATACACTTTCTGGGGAAGAAAAAGGGTCCCACTGGAAGATGCTCAGCTGACTTCAGTAAGCTAGATCAGACAACTTTTGTAAACTTCTCCTGTACAATCCCTCTTAAACGGCTCAAGTGATGAGCTGAAGTTATCCAAGCAAAACTTCTTGCACTTCAGATATTCATAGAGACAGATGTCTGCAGATGTGTTCAACAGTTTCATTATCCTAACTCTGACCACTTTCGCATATCTCCTGTTTACTAAAAAAGGGTAAGTGATTTGCGAGGTCTGCCATGGAAGTGATGGCAATGGTATTTACATTCTCAAAAGAGCAGCTAGGGATTTAATGTATAAACCCTAGGAGTGGCTTGATGTATATTGGTGACTGGAAAAGAAACAGCCTGGAGGATTATTAAACGTGCTATTTATTTATTCTTTTCTTGAAGGATACGGTCCTCTACAACTGTGAATCCACTGCTCAGAATACAAGCTATATTTTAAAGGAAAAAACAGTGTCAAGTAATCTGCATACTTAATGGATGGTTAGCCTTCTTTAGGGTGAAATTATTAGATACTGAACTTACTTCCTTTTTTGTCAATGCATATTTCCCCTTTTTTCTGTAGGTGCAAGGCTATTAAAAGAGTAATCAAATAGATTAACATTCTATTAAGCTACTTGAGAACAGATGCATTCTGTAGGCTGCAGTCAAAAGTACTGCATTTGTTTAAAAAAAAAAGGCATACCAGTGAATAAGCTAGGTTCCCCTTCCCCCCCCAAAAAAAAAAAAAAAAAAAGAACAAAACCAAAACAAAAATCACAAGAAGAATATAGTCCAAACTTTTCTTAAGAAAAGAAACAAAAGAGAAAAGGATAGGGGAAAAAAACCACCATTTTAATTGATAAAATTGATACTTTTTAAACTTTAATCTTCATTTCATTAAAACTGTTTTGGTCTGATTTTGCTTCATTAATTCTCCTCCATTACAAAAGTGGTCAAAAATTAAATTTCTAACAGTTCTACCTTATTTTGAAGCTGTATCTTATATTGAAGGGTTTTGAATCTAGGTTGTTTTTATTTGAAACATTACCTAGCAAAATACTATGTTTCATCTGGAGAAAAACTCTAGAAGCTTATTTGAATTCACGCTGCACAAACTTGATCCTCTCCTGGTTTCAAAGGCATCCAAAAAAGTGCAACCATGGACCAGATGCAAACTCTACCTCTGTCTACAAGAAACTTAAAACTTATTCTTTAAATTTTCCTTAGACAGTGTTTCTTTAGGTTACAATATATATAAAGGAGTAATCTGAGCATCTATATGAAGACCAAAAAAAGAGAAAGTCTCTCAAGTTAATTCTCTAAGGGTGGGGGGGGAAAAGGTCGCCTCTTGGCTTTTGCTTACTTTTTTTAATTACTCAAGCTGTGAAGCAGGTGTAGGTAATTACTTAAAGCCCAAAGAACCTTTAAAAAACAAGTATCTATAACCACTTTATTAGCATAAATATAAAAGATTTTAAAGATATAGTATCTCAGAGACTTCTTTCTGGTAAAAACATTAGAGATTTTCTTTTCCCACCAATACTAAAAGAGATTCTTAGCCCTTAATTACTTGGTATAATCTATTTTTAGAATAATACCATTTGTACACATTGAAAAATTGTCACTGGTTCAGGACTGAATCTTCACCATCTGGGGACTTGGCCAGCACTTGGTGGGTTTTGGGGGGAGTTTTTTTGTTGTGTTTATTTGGTGAGTTTTACGGGGGTTTCTTGTTGTTGGGTTTTTTGGGTTGTCTTTCTTCTTCTTAAAGGCATGAACAGAAATTTTAGAAGCTTGGGAACACCACAAGAGCCTGTTAGAGGCAGAGAAGCTGATGGCAAGCTCTGAAGTACATGTTAAATATACCAGTATGGCAGCAGTGATATACATGGACTTCATACATTCGTGTCCTCAGCAAAGGCTGCAAAGAACACTTGTCTCAGCAGCAAGGCTTTGAAGCCTGTAGCCTGGTTATAATAGAGCACCTAGACCGAAACAGGCCCAAGGTCTATGTAGTGCTGAGGAAGGCAACCCTTGCACACAAAAGCAGCAAATTATATTACAATACTCAACAACTCTTAAATCTGATAAAGGAAATTTGAAATGGTCAACTACTGTTCATAAAAAAAATGCTTCCAAAATATAAAGTAGTACCAAAAAGAGAGTTTAACTTTTAATCCCTCCCCTGAAACGATACTGCCCACAGAAGCAGGATGAATACCAGCAGTTCAGCATGGAAATTTCTCCCACAAATAGGAGGAGGAGGGAAAAAAGCATGCTGCAAGCTCATTGACACCACCTGCTAAGACACATAAACATATGTTGCAATTTAAGATACTGATGCAGAGAAGTCCAGGTAGACAAAAAAAATTATACAAAAAAAGGCATAAACAGATTAAAACAAATCACAACTGCAAATTCTAGCTCATAAATTCTTGGAAAGAGAAAAAAGTCTATACAGATTCTCCAAGTATTTAATTGTTAAAGAGAAATTTACTTCCTTCCGGGACCCTGATATGTGAGTTAAGTCCATACTGCCTAGAAGCATCAGTACACATTGTTATACTTCGTATTTTATTTTTTAATAAAGAGTATGGTTTTCAAAAAGACAACCCACAGAAAGTTCTTAAGACTTGTCTTACACTTATGGATTGGAGTATATGAAGTATAAATGTTATCAAGGTGGGGTTATGCAGGACACAGACACACAGCTTGATCTTCGAGCTCTGTTCCCATAATTTTTCACTTAGCTCTCTAAATTACTTTTAAATTTAAGAGTTATGCAAAATAAATACTGCTGTATTCAAAAGTGTGAGTGAGCAAACCTAAAGATCTAGAACATGCTGTTTATCAATACAACAAAAAATAATGAGGGCAACAAGTTTATTAATTATACCTGCTCAGTAACAGAAAAGGAAGTGGAGCTAATTTGGTGGGTTGCATTTTATTAAGACACAAACTCCAATTACTTCCTATGAAATGTTTCTCCAATACTAATACACTTGTGCAAGGCAAAGTCCACTATAATAGAAGATTCCATTATAAGAGCAGAGCAACATTTACTAACCATATTTCAAGGAAGAGCCTAAAAGTTGAAGGTGATCTAGAGCCCCCTTCGCACAGCAAGGGAAGGAAATATAAATGCTAGCATTTGTTTAAAAAAAAAAAACAAAAACAAAAACAAAAAAAAAAAAAAAAACACCAAAATCAAACAAAAAACCAAACAACAACTACACACACACAAAAGGCCTAAAAATAAGGAAATTCTGCATTAGGATTCAGTTCTTAAAATATCTCCATTGTTGTCTTGGTTTCTATTTGCTTTCCACAATCCCCCAAAATGGCATTCTTTCAAAACTGTTGAGTTACTTGTTAAAGATGCCCAGAATTCTGGTAAAGGATCCCTTGGCTCTGTTAAGTTGGGTTTTGGATAGGAACAGAGCGGGGATTTTTCAACCAGCTGTCACATTCCCCAATACTTCAGGGCTTCTGGGTGTTCAAGAGCTCACACCATGCATTACAACACCTGCAGGCAGAGCTGGAGCGATGCACGCTAACCGCACGCATGCACCCTTTTCTCTGGCCATACCAACGCTGCTCCAGAGCAGTCCTACGCGCTAGAGAACACAGTGATTCTTTCTTTTATCTGCATCCATTAGCAGGCCAGTGGCAAAGCTGCTGAACATAGCCATGAACAAAGATCTTAACAGTAACACTTAGAGGATTTCCAACTTTGCACTATTTTTGGTATTATTCTAATGCAAGTTCCAAAACGTTCCCTAACACTTTTATACACGTCAGTGATGCATTAACAAGCATTTTCAAGCTTTCAAAGGTTTCCATGATATCATCCTTACCTATGTAGTTTATCCTCTAGCACCTCCATGTACTTTTCAGCATTTTCTTTTACACTAGTCACTGCAAAATAAAAGTCAAAGTTAGGTAATGGTATAACTGTACAGTTTTGGTTTTGGTGGTGTTGGTTGGGTTTTTTTTGTTTTTTTGTTTTTTTTTTTTTTTTTTTGTTTTGTTTTGTTTTGGTTTGGTTTTGTTTTTTTTTTTTTTTTTT
>VYXH01005675.1:1273392-1289370 GCA_013397275.1 Burhinus bistriatus
TTTTTTTTTTTTTTTTTTTTAAACCAACTCATCTCTTACCCAAACATTTTACATATATCAGTTAGAAATGAGAATTCCATTAATCTTTTCCACATTCAAATTACAGTGTGGGTGTCTTCTCCCTTTTTTTCTTGAAAGTCTATTGTATCTGTATTACATTAATATATCTGGTAATTAATACATTAACCTCTTGGTTGTGCCACAAAAATTTTGAGACTAACAAAGGTACAGTTGGTAGAAGTTTCCTCTTGACCCCAAAAAACCCAAAGCAAAAAAAACCCAAAACAACACACAACACCAAAAAAAACCCCGCAACCAAAAACCACACACACAAAAAAAGAAAGAAAACCCACCAAGCTAGATCCTCCCCTTCACCGTCAGGAGAAGCAGGCAAGTCTAAGCCATCAGTCCATATACAAGAATCCTTTAAAATATTATGAATCTTCTATCAAACTTCTCATAAAACCAAAACACTATGGAATGAAAAGAATTACCACTCAACATTATGAGATTTGGGGGGTTTTTTTGTGGTTTGGTGTTTTGGGTTTTGTTCGTTTGTTTTTAAACTTGGGGCATAGATATTGTCTGCATATGAGTCCCGACAACTTCACTCAGAACTCCAATAAACTACTTACCATAACACACAATAATAAAGCCATTCTTTTGGATGACCCTTGGTACTCCATCACAGGTATGAATGGGGGAAAACGTAAATCCTCTCCAGGAAAATGGAGGCTTTTAGAGGATAATAATTTTCACATTATGATAACTCCCCCTCCCAACACCTGCTTGCCAACTCCAAGTCTAGTAGGACTGTTAATTAGTTGCTCACTTTTAAACTCTTAACTCATTGTAAATCAATTAAATATATATTTTATATGAAGATGCATTCTACAGAGCATCACTGTTTTTATGGGATATATGGATCAGGGACCCTGTGAATGTACTCATCCATCTCCCCCTATCTTCCCTACAATACAATGCCTCCAAGCACAGCTTACACATACCAAGTGCTTCATGTATTTCTCCCTTTCCCCTTTTATTTTTTGTTTGGGTTTTTTTTTTTTTCTTCACAAAGTAGAATGTCACACACTAAAGCCTAATCTGAAAACTCAGCATTAACCAAATGAGCTGTGCTAAAGTTGTGTTCACACACACACACAGAGGAGTTCACTACCTAAAACCACTTGGTTAATACCACTAGCAGCAAGCATCAGGGTCAATGTAACATTGACTGTCTGCAGAAGGTGGTGTTCACCTGGTCACATAGCATTCGCACATCACTGAAGCAGTCTGCATCCCAACAGTAAATACAGGACACATTTTGCAAAGCTTTTTTTTGTTTATGAGATAGTTTATTAGATTAGCAAAAAAAGACCCAAAACCAAAAAAACCCTCAAACCAAAACAAAAACCAACAACAAAAAAACACCCCACAAAAAACCCCTCAGACCCAAAGCAACAACAACAAAAACAAACAAACAAACAAAAAAACCCAAACAAACAAAAATCCAAAAAACAAAACCAAACCAAACAAACAAAAAAAAACCCACATCCAAACCGCCACAACCCTAGTACTCTGGAAAGCACCACAATTTTATTCACAACATCTTTAATCCATGTTCACCATCAGAACAGGTTCTGCAACACAACATCTTGAGCCAGTAGGATTCTGGAAGATTATATTGCATGTAGAATCATAGAATTGTTTAGGTTGCAAAAGACCTGTAGTATCATCGAGTCCAAGCGCTGACCTAGCACTGCCAAGTCCACCACTAAACCATGTCCTTAAGTGCCATGCATGTGTTTATAGATTCAGAGATACATCTCACCATTAGAAGAGCGCTGGTGAATGTTATGGCAAAGGTTATATAAATATCTTTGCAATGGCACTGGAGTTAAATAAGTTTCCTTAGCTTGCAGGAGTTTTATAACAACTGCAGGGCTTTTAGTAGAAGTTCCCGGTTTCCTTACCATGCTTTTATTCCTAGGTTTCCTGTGGAACTGCGGAGAGACTGCAAGTCTTCCTTTAATGACACACTACAGTTTTATACAGACTACCACCACTTTTCCCAAACTCCCTATCCGTCAATCCCCAATGCACTGACCTGAGGTCCGGTGCAGGCTTTGATAGCAGATAGCTTAAAGGTGTATGGCTGTCGTACTTCCCCTTCTCTTGCCATTGTCGTAATACCCTTCAACACGAGCTGTTACAACTTGGGGGCTTATTCTTTTGCATAAAGAAGTCAGCAGATATTATTAATTTTTGGAGACGGATGAGAAGAGGTGGAGAATCTGTTTCACACTCACTTTGTTTCTAACCGATATAGTGACTTCTTATGTTACATGAAAGATAAACCTTGCTTTCAATTTCTCCTGCTGTGCTTGTCACTTTTTAATTGGGTATGATCTGATAGAGTAATTCGCACTTTCACAGTTCAGTCCTGCCCCTACATGCAATTTTACAATGCCCTTGAAGCACACAGCTTAATATTATCAGCATTATTCAATGACAAAAAGTAATGGACAAGAATACACCACTAGTCAAAAGTAGGTCAGTAAAAAGCTAACGCTCATTTGGAAATCACCTCACATCACTAAACCCTACTCTCTCCTGTCAAATGTTTTAACTACATTAAAAGAAAGGCAAACTTTGCTGCTGAAAGGGAAAGCTACCCAGACTAGCTTTGTCTCTTTGCCGCTTTCTGCATGTAATTGGAAGAGCTGTGACCTGGAGATTTTGCTGGAAGGAAAATACTGCTTAAAAATCTGATGGAGGTTATTTCCCCCGTAACAAACTGCAAGCAGCCCTGCAACAAATACACAAATACTTTCAGCCTTTTAGATCATCCATTTGAAACAGAAGACAAGCAACAAATTAGCAGATTTTTATTTTTTTTTGTTCTAATTTAATGAATCTATTCACCATCACTTCAAAGCAAAAAAATGCAAACAGGAAGCTGTGCATGCCTGCAATCTAGCTAAGAAAGTACTAGATGACAGAAAAAAGTAATAATAATTTATGAGAGTCTTTTCTGCATAAACATGCCAAATGGTTTATTTTTACATTTAAGTGAATGGGATTGCTTTTTTCATCAGTTCTCTGGGGATCTACATGCTTAGCTCATATAGGCCTTAAGGGGAGTTATTAAAATAAAAAAGTATAAATACTAATGGAAGATCAGACACCAGGGTTTTTGCTAAGATTAAAAATACACTTTTCTTGTGAAGCCTTAATTGAAGAAAAGTGATTCAGCATTTCTTTCTCTTATTTTATCACATATTTTAATTCCTGCTAACAGTAGCAAACAAAGTCTACTCTTGGAATCAGTCCTGGTCAGATGGAGCTGAGGGGCAGCAGTGAGCTCCTGTGGTGGCCTTCTAGTTGTTACAGAGCATAAGGCTGCTATTTTAGAAGCTGCATAGATCTCTTCCAATAATTAACCTACATTGGTTCTTTTAAAATAACATCATGTGTTGTTTCTCATCTGAAAGCAGCCCCACTAGGGTAATGCTCTTTCTATTCCTTACAAATATTATTTGAACCTGCACGTGAAGGTGTATCATCATTTTTATCCTTCAGTCTTGGCCCTCACAAATTGAGCTTACAGAGACATAGGGACCATGACATAAGGTTTGCATTCTATGATCAATATTTTCAAAAACTTTCTAAAACTGAGTATCTGACTGGGGACACCTTGAACCCAGTGTCCATATGGAAGCTCTGAACGTGGATACTTGGTATCTCAGAAAAATAAAAATTGCATTGGGTCCCTCAAAAAATTGGCAGCCAGCGTCACAGCGGTTTTGAAGTGCTAGTCTACAGGTCTATAGTTCCCTATCAGACTAGTGATCCACAACTTGAGTCCCAGAGATACAAAGCCCAAAGTTAATTTTTTACCTTTCATCCTAAAAGGCATTATTTCTTTTCCAATCTTTTCCCCCCCCCCCCCTTTTTTTTTTCTTTTTTCCCCCTCTTTTTTTTGAGGGCGGGGGGTGGGGGGAATAGTGACACACATTTTGACACAAAATTAAAGGTTGGAACAGCCACAATGGCTGCTAGCAGATCTAGACCCAGCATGAAAAGAACTGCTAAACATTACCTACCTGCACAACAAACCTGAAGCCTATACAATTAGCCTCTCTGACCCAAAAGCATTACATTCCTTCTCAAATACTTTATTAGTCAAGTAAAGCAAAACTTCCACTGGCTTCAATAAGATTTTTGGCCAACTTAGGATCTACGATGAGACTTGGCTCTTAAGAGTGATCTAAAAATAGAAGTAACTGCATGGACATGCATTGATCCACCTGGGGTAAACTCTGAGGGCAGAGCCAGGCGGAAACAAGGCTGACAGATTGCTTGTCCTGTCACCATTTTATTTTTTACATGTAGAAATTATTGTTAATGCTAATAAGAGAAAAGCGAAAGCAGAACTTGATTAGTTAAAAATATCAGATCTTTTCTGTTGTGGAAGATGTGCTGCATTAATGTGTGAAGTTGTGGTCTGAAAAACTGCAGAAAGGCTTTGATATATTGAAAGGTTAACTTGAAAAGCCAGTCAAACTTCAGAAATGACATCTCAGCTGCTCAACTACATGTCAAGATGATTTATCAAGCCCCAGTAACAAGATTTTGGATTACAGAATGGTAAGGAATTTTGCATCATGCAGACAGACAGTGGAAAAACCCAAAGAACAAGCTCCGTGTAAAGAACAACCGCCTCTCTCCACTGAATTATTCCCAGGGAGCTCAAATAAAAAGAACAGAAAAGGCGAGGATTAAAGAGAGGAAAATAGGTGGCTCGATAAAGACGTGCAAATATTCCAAAAAAGCTAATATTCTGGGCCAAGTCAATCAACCAAATTCTATTCTGGTTCACTGACTGTCTTCCAGTAGTGAAGTAAATACTGACATACGTAGTTACTACCTGTCTTTTCCAGCAATTGTACTTTGTTCTAAGGAACGTGCTAATCCTCTAAATATCACTGCAGAACAGCACAAAGTTAGCCTGGTGAAATTACTGCCACCAGAGATGAGGTGGCCAAAATTTAAGGGGGAGTCTAAACGGACTGGCTATTCTGTGAATAGGAAGACTACATAAAGGTGAACTGGAAAGACAAAAATTAGTACAGAACACCTATGAAATTAAAGCCACACATTTAAAGACAGAATCCAGCCTTACTTGATGGAGTTGAAGAGACTATCTGCCTAGTTGGAGATGATTCCATAACTCAACCACAAGGTTTTTTCCTCCTTCTGAAAACAGCAGGCCTGGAGAATAGAATACTGGTCTGCCACACAAATGCAGAGCTGTGCTTTGCAGTGACATGCCACCAGCACGTAGTTCAAGCACAGCAGTTCTGCTGGGTCTGAGCTGTGTGAATGTAGCAGGGCTGCACTATACGTGGCTCCCAGACAGCCTCAGTCCCTCTGGATGGAAGAGAGCCCAAAGCAACTGCTGGGTGGTTCAGTAATGTTGATCATCCCACGAGAGGACAGAGGGCTTTCAGGGATCTATTGTCAAATGCCACTCCGCTGCTTTCACAGCTCTCAGAGGGATGCGGTATGTTGTATTTTGTCTATATGAAGATTTCCACCAACAGTTTCAGTTGCCTCTCCAGCACTAGAAGGTCCACTACTTTGGTACTGTAGGGCAATTCTTCTGATATACAGAAACAAAAAATTAAAGGTTCTAGCTTGAGCATCACTGTCTTAAAACATTTTGCTCACTCACATTTAAAATCTTATAGTATACTGCCACTTGATACCCTCGCTCTTTGTAAAAATACGACAAGTAATAAAAATATATGAAGAGTAATAAAGAAATAAAAAATTGGCAGAACACAGGACAGCACAGCATTTTCCCACTTATGCTGCGCTGAACCAGGAAAAGAGGAAGAGTACAGAGTGAACAATTCATCTTCCTCAGGAAGTTCCCTTTAGGGTTGTTGATACAGAAGGTCTACTGTTAACTTTCTCTCAAACACGTGGGCACTTCCTGAACAGGAGGAAGAGTACAGTCTAACCTCTAGACATACTGGGAGTGGGTGGACACTGCAACACCCAAGACAACCAGCTTTCTCTCTTTAGGAGACCCCAGAAAGGCCAAGTACCAGCTCATTTGGAGAGATGGCAGTGTTTCACACATAGCAGAAGCAGGCAATGAACGTGCTCCATCTGCTTGTCTCTCTGCCTACAAGGCCCTTGACATATTTACAGGTGACTTAATTTGTAGGCCTTGGTGCAACAATTAATTTGAGTCTGCAACAAGTCAAGCGATAGCTTGCCTTCGATGTAGAAAAATCACAGCTAAACGTATATAGTATATAGAAATTACTGATTTTAACAGAAGCCACGTCCTGCCCTCAAGTTAGATGCCAGGGCAGATACATAGAAAATCTCAGAGTGAACAGAAGTCTGACAAAGAAATAAAAACCAGAAAACTAGACCTTATAAAGAGAAAAAACAGGAGCTGCCAGCAGCTCTGCCTATAACAACTTAAAATTCTGTCTCTCTGGGCACGGCAGAAAAGGTTTGCAAGGCAGAAAAGGGGGGGGGGGGGGGNGGGGAACCACCCTGCATAAAAAGGCACATTTGAAAAAACAGACATTCCCAGAATTTACCTCCTGAACCTTCTTCATTGTATGTGGTACTTTTCATCTAAAGTGACAGGTGACCCTTCAGTTTCTGTGATGATTAAATTGCCTAAATTGAAGGGAATTACCATACCTTCACAGGTTTTCTAAGCTTCTTTCAGATTTCTGTAAAATCTGGCGAACCAGACACACAGCAGTTCCTCCCGTGCTACATGTGGGAGACAGTGTGGGGGGAGGAGGCAATTTACTTTCTAAGCACTTTCAGCAAATAATCTACTTTAAAAAAAGAATCAGCTGAGATTTTATGAATTGTTTTAGTATGCAGTATCAAAGCAGGCATACTGCTTCTAAATTAAAGTGGCTGTAGGGGAAATGTTGGCCTAGCAGTGAACAGAGCACTGGAGTTACCTGAAAACAGACCTGCCTTGATACTTTAAGAGGCTATACAAAGCGTAGGGCGGGGTTATAAAGTGATTAGGGCAAGACTACCCATCTGTCCAGCCACAGGTCTGGAGTAGCCTCCAGGCCTTCCAACTTAACCTCCTCTCCCGCACATACCACCTCTGCAGTAACCACTGGCCAGGTGCAGACCTCCATCGCAGGTTTGGTTACTTTTCCACAAATTACTCAAAAGCTACAAACATTGCGTTTGGGGAGCACCAAAGGGTGCTTTAAATTGGCTGCAGATCTGGAGAAAAACACTCCTGCCTCTCCATGTGCTTAGCACTGGATGGCAATGTTCTCACCGTTGCGAAACTCCAAACCAAAACTCTCTCTCTGCTTTGCACTGCTGACAAAGAAGCCAGCTTCTCCCAGAAAGGTTTTCTTCATTGCAGACAGGTTTTACTTTATTTAAAATGAGACGTGAAACCATGTGCATTTTTGAGCTCCAGCATGACTGCACAGCACCATTTCTGGAGTGATGCTGGAGATCCAACTGAACTAATTCTCTTCTATCTACACTGAGAACACCCTCGGGGCAGAAGGCTCCTGAATTCTCCTACAGGCAAGGTGAGGGTTGAGTTTACTCTCCCATCCCATCACACAGACAGGACCCTCCCAACTGTTTTGCTAGCTTCTCTGCAGCCACCCAAGTCACTGTTTACCTAGAACATTATACAATCATTTATCAATGCACCTCAGCACTGAAAGTATCATATTCTTGCCAAAAACCATGAGGAAATTTTCCTTTCACTTTCCATTTCTACTTCTATTCTTCACTGAGCAACTGGGGAGAAATGAAGGGAAGGGCAAGGGCAGAGAGAGAAATCAGCCGACATTTTCTTCACATTTTTTCTTACCTGGTTTTCCTCTCTGTATATTTGCAACCTATTACTTCAGTTCTCTGCTGACCATCTGTTCAGACCCCCCCAAAAAATAAACATTTTCTTTTTTCTCATTTCTCTTCACAAAGCAAAGCCTGAACATCAAGGAGAGCCACGTGTTCAGCCTGCCCTCTGTGGATCATCAGCAGTCACAAGAGATCATCTGGAAACCATTACACAAGCTAACAAGGCAACCAGACTCACACATAGGCACCAAAACAGTTCAAACCTGTGACTTGAATTGCCACAAGTTTTTCCTGAAAGCACGATTTATTTTAACACTGTTAGATAAAACAAAAAGACCCAGAATGAGCCATTTATACAGCTATCCAAGAGAAACAGAGAACAATAAGGCTTCATGCAAGAGCTAAGCTCCATGACAATAACTGACAACAGCTAATGCCTAGATTGTGAAAAGGAGGAACAGTTCAAACTTTTTTTTACCTGAGGAGATGAACTATAAAGACAATGTCTGGCTTAACGGATACCTTATGGCTAACAGAGATGATACATAGACCATTGGATGTATGTCAGAGCCGCTGAACAACATCAAGGCTTCTAAAATTCACATTAGCTGTTTTAAGTTCTCCCACAGGGACTGTTCTACTGAACTTCCAAGTATTCAGTATTACACCTGATGTTTTAGTCCCTGAATTGCAACTAAAAATTATATCAAATTAGTAACCAACTCTGGCTTTTTAATTTAAGGTCACAAAGGAAACACTGTCAAAGATTTCTTTGAATCACTCTAACCCCTCCAGAAATTTTTTTCCAAAAGAACTCTTCAAAATTTCATGCTAGTCTTAATATTGTTAATTCTCTTTTCTCTAGCTCAACGTGTTGGCTAGTCAAGCTATACAAATTAGCAAGAACCCAGGTACCTACAGAGAGACAGCCCTCAGCCAGAGGATAAAATACATTTTGTACTTCAACAAATACAATTATTTAATGCAGAAGATGTTTGTGCTCAACACTTCTTCATGGAACTAAAACACAGCACTGCAGCACAGCCAAAAAAAAAAAAAAAAAAAAAACTGGAATTTGCTCCCAAATGCTGCCATAGAATCTGGCTACTAAAAGAGATGAAAGGGAGAGCCGAGTACAAACACAACAGCTTTGAAAAGCAACAAGAAAAAAAAAGTGTTAAAAAAAGGCCACTGACAAAGGAAAATGACAAATATATCTTCACTCCAGTAGAACTAATGGCTGCTAATACATCCATTCTTGAGATTATTTTAAAGAAAGCAAAGCGGAGCTCAAAGGTATATACTGAAGGTTAGAAGTAATACAAGTTACAATAGCGATGAGAAAGAGGAATATTCAGCATTGCAAGCTATTTTTTAACAACCTTGAAATGACATCAAGTAAAGCAGTGACTTCCTGTACCAACGCTCACAAATGATAACTGCAAATAGCACTAACTTGCGTTTTTGCACTGCTGTTCTCTCCAAGGATCTAGAACAGGTCTTCAAAGTACAGAGAAGCAGCAATTTCTTTTTTGAAAAACAGCTGACAACGAGCAGCGATACAAAGAAGGAAAGTGTCCCACATAGTCCAATACACTGCAGTTTTCAGAAACCCTTTGTAAACTACTTGACTGCTGTTGGCTATACTAGGCATCTTTTCTGCAATGCAATTACAGGGCTTCTAAACAAGAAAAAATGTGAACCTGCCCAGCAGAGAGGCTGAGCAGAGCTTGTTCTGTAGCTGTGCCAGATACAAGGAGTAAAGTAGACAGCCATAATATATTGCTTTCCTTAATCCCTAACAATCTTTGCCCTTGCCTCCTGCTAGCATTATCCTGGACAGGCTCCAGAAGTGGGCCCGTGTGAACCTCATGAGGTTCAACAAGGCCAAGTGCAGGGTCCTGCACCTGGGACAGGGCAACCCCCAGTATCAATACAGGCTAGGGGATGAAGGGATTGAGAGCAGCCCTACCAAGAAAGGCTTCGGGGTGCTAATGGATGAAAAGCTGGACGTGAGCCAGCAATGCACGCTCGCAGCCCAGAAGGCCAACCACATCCCGGGCTGCATCAAAAGCAGCATGGCCAGCAGGTCAAGGGAGGTGATTCTGCCCCTCTACTCCACTCTCATGAGACCCCACGTGGAGCATTGCAGCCAGCTCTGGAGCCCCCAACATAAGGAGGACATGGACCTGTTGGAGTGAATCCAGAGGACGACCACGAAGATGATCAGAGGGCTGGAGCACCTCTCCTGTGAGGACAGGCTGAGAGAGTTGGGGTTGTTCAGCCTGAAGAAGAGAAGGCTCCAGCAAGACCTTATCGCCGCCTGTCAGAACTTAAAGGCGGCCTACAGGAAAGATGTGAACAAACTTTTTAGCAGGGCCTGTTGTGATAGGACAAGGGGTAACAGTTTTAAAGTGAAAGAGGGTGAACTTAGACTAGATATAAGGAAGAAATTTTTTACATTGAGGGTGGTGGAACACTGCAACAGGTTGCCCAGAGAGGTGGTAGATGCCCCATCCCTGGAAACATTCAAGGTCAGGCTGGACAGGGCTCTGAGCAACCTGATCTAGTTGAACCTGTCCCTGCTCATTGCAGGGGGATTGGACTAGATGACATTTAAGGGTCCATTCCAACCCAAACTATCCTATGATTTTATGATTATGCAATGTGCACACAACTGCTTATGAGTTTCATTAAACCCATCGATAATATTTGGCTATACCTGACATATCAATGTAAACATCATGCTTTTGACCATGAACATGCAGTGAAGCCTTAAAAGCCGCTCTGCTACTAAAATGAAAAACTGGAGCAGAGATTTACAAAATGTAATTGGGAAGATTACAGCAGCTGAGCAAAAGAGATGTAGCTGCAAGAAGGTATGTGCACTAAGTGCTCATACTAATCCTGAGCAGCCAAAAGGGAAGAGTCACACACAAGTCTGCACTGTTGAGTGGGCAGACTTTTTTTAAACTGCTTTCAAGACAGGATCATTAATTTAATTGGCTGACTTAAAAACATTGCTTACACTATAAAATCTTTGTTAGCTTTCTTATTAACTTTCTAGCGCAAAACTCTAGTACACTAGAGCTCTTGAAAACAACAGATTTAATATCTCTAAGTTAAGGTAGTCCCAGTGACTACATAAGACTTCCCATAAGATGATAAAGTACATTTTATAAATGAGTTGCACACATTACTTCCAGCTGCACAATAAACAAGGCATACCAATGACATTCCCATGGAAGACAAAACCTACTACATTGCAGATGACCGTGTAATTTTCACCTATGCTACTCTATATTTCGTATTTTTTTCCCCTGATACCCTGTTCCATCACCAGAGCCAGACATAAATCTGCATCTTCCCATTATTTAGAAAAACTATAAAATATTTGAGCTCCCTGTAACCTTTTTTTTTTCCAAAAAGAGACTTAATTCATACTTTGCGTAGAGAGACGATCAAAAAAAGCAGCCTTATTAATAGTTCAAAATCTCTTTCTAGATTGAAGCAGACAGTCTCAGCATCAATAGAAAATCTTTCATTTGGATTAAACTCCAAGACCTCTGTTTGAGTAATGCCCATAAAAGGAAGGAATTAAAGACCTTGCCTTTCACATGGAGTCTCAGCATTGCTATATTGTAAGCAGAATGAGTGGATTCAATCTTCAAAGCAGCGCAATGCTTTAATGCAGTGACTTCCCCCCCACACACACCTTTTCTTCCCTGAAAATAACCATTTCTGGTGGAGCTGACACTTTTTCTTGACTTTTGACTATTATTTTCTTTTTTTTTTTTTACATTTTGTCTGCCATACTACACCAGCTGTCTCCTAAGTCTGCATTGTTTGTCTCATTTTCTCCTTCATTCTTCTTTTTTCTTTCCACTCCTCTGCCTTTCAAATCCCTCTTTTTCAGTTCTTATCAGCTTTGCTCTTTCCCTAAAGTTGTAAATCATTCACTGTCACAGGGTATTTTACTTCTGATTTTGCTCTCCACACCAACTTGCAGTGCTTAAGTTACTGCCAGAAAAGAAAACTTTTAGCACAATCTAACAAGGAGCCCCAATTCAGTAGTTTGTGGACACTTTACTGGTCATTCTGGTGATGTTGAAATAACTTCCCAATGGCTAATGTAGAGTCTTTCTGCAGTAGCTTAATTTAACATTTTCTAATACCAAATGTTCTTTAGATATAAATTCACATGCTTCGTTGATCTAGTCTTCATGACCCAAATTATTTTTTGAGTGGCACCTGAAAAGTTTCAATTTCTTAAGTTTTAAAGACATGAGCTAGAAGTCCAACTCTGGTAAAGTCAAGGTCCAAATCTTCAGGATATCCCAAAACCCACAGCAACAGCAGTATTATGAGGCTGCTCCAAAATGTACAAAATTAGGTTTTTATGCCTTGTCTCTCAACCTTCTCTTCTCATTAAGGTACAAGAGCAGCAATAATTCTTACTTCTTCTGGCCACTCTTAGGAGAAATTAATCAGCTCTTCAGACAACATCCACCCATTTCTCATCACTCCTTCATGGAAAAGGTGACTAGGTAGATGGAATTGTCTGCAGGCCACCACATGGACCACACCAAATTTGGGCTGTGATGCCTTGGGAATGAAATTTTTCACCAGTCCCACAGCCTGAATGTAGAGAGGATAACCCAGGCTTCCTGCTTAGGTATCTGGTCTAATTATTGGGCAGTTAATGGTGTAAGAGAGCAAGCCTACCCAGGAACAGACTGGAGTAGTGCCAGAAGGATAAGTGGATGGAGTCAAATCGGGGTGGGGGTGGGGGTGTCATAATGAGAGCAGGTTGGAAAGTGATTGCTGGAAGAACTGAGCCCAAGGGGAACTCTGTTGGGTCTGAGCTGGTCCACAGCTGATGAGCACATCACAGCCCACTTTCTAGGGCACTCTGTTCAGGTCTGAGTAGAGCCAAGTGCTACAGAGCATCAGACTGCACATTTTTTCCACTGAGCTGCTGCCGCTTTGCTTGACTAACATGTCAATTGAATAGCTAGAGTGGTTTGCCTGTCTCCCCCCCCCCCCTCCCCCCCCCGTTGAATTTTTAAGGTTGGGGAAAAATGCCTACAGTTCAGTAGAAGTGGACTTGTACTAGCCTGTGTGTTTATGCAAAGTTGAGGAATGTGCAACAGTTTTTTGAACTTTAAGGTCTCCCATAAGTTTTGCTGCTTACACCAGGTCAAGTTGTAGAAATGAGAAATGCTCACACAGCAATGCTTCCGCAGTGTGGATTGCAAGAGGCTTTTTCAAAGTACTGTTTGTGCTTTTTAACCGTAAAACTTCCAGTGATATCAGTAGGAGTCACACAGCTAAATCCCCAAGCAACACTTTTAGAAGATGACTTATATTTAAAGGAGGATTAGAAGAAAATACTTCTTACACCATTTTCCATATAACATTATCAGTCTTAAATTTGGAGAAATATGGAATCACTTGGGAGAAGTACATGATTCACTGGGTATCAATTTTCCATCCAATTAGGTTGGGCAGCTATGCTGAGTGTTTAACACAAACCCATGCTTCCCCCTCTCTTTCCACAGAGTGTATATATTAAACACAAGTTAAGACTTTTGGGTTTTCAACTTTGTTGATTTTACATTCCTTTTGGGACTTAAAGTACTATTTTGTTTAATTATTTTTCCTCTGCTCATCCACAGTATTGAATGACAGTAATAATGAGCTCAGAATCATTGTACAAATCCCAGTAGGAACCATTCGTAGTTTGCTAATAGGACATTATATTTGCATTACCAAGTTCAGTTCAAAGCACGTTGTGTAAATTAGCTCTGAGGGTTACTACCACGAATCGAAAACTAGAACATCAGGTCAATTAGCACAGCTCTAAAGCACATTAGTTTGGGTGAAAACATAAGGGGTATGATTAAAATTCAAGGAAATCCTCTCCCTTCTTGGGCTAAGTGCCTGTCAAAAGAAGGCTGGTTTTGCTTCTGGGAGAGACCAGAAGGCCTCAACTCACAGCAGTGTGGTCTAACACCGGTGACCCTGATGCCTGATAAGCAATATCAGCCTGTTCTAAAGAGGCGGCAAAATTAACCTGCAGAAGGTGTGGAGATCCTCAGAATCCCATAGAGGCACTTTCTTCCCCATCCAAATTAAAAGAACAGGTGAGTATGAGGAAGACTTGGAGGATCTGGGAATTTAACATAGAATATATTGCTTACATGAAAATGCAACTAACGCAGAAAAGCTATTTAGTTTACACCACAGAGATAAACCTACCACAACCAAGTCCACAGCCACAGACCAGAAAAATCACAGTTTAACAATGATGAGAGGAGGCCTACAACAAATTAAGGCAGGGAGTTCCCAGTAACAAGTACTGTAGGAGTACTTACCTTTTAGGCAAATAGCATGCATATATATATACACGCTATATATATACACACACACACAACACTATGGAAGTAGTTAATCAACTTAATGAACTTCAGAGACCATATACACCATCTCTGGATCAAACTGCTGGAACAGAAGCATATAGACACAACAGGAGAAGGGGTATCCTAATGAAGTTCTACCTCAGGACTACAACTCTGATGAAGCCAAAGGATGTCACGTTAAAAATAAGAGAAAAGGCCAAAGGATATTGTTTTGGTCAAGTCATGTGATTGGTCTAAACCCTCTAGTCAATTCAAGGTTAGTGTTATCAAGCCATCAAGTCAGCACAGTATATCGGCTATACCTCTGCCCAGCCAAAGATGATCTTAAGATTCATTCCCTGGATCATTTTGTGGTTAGCTTCCGAAATTTTAGCTAAAAAATGGCCTCATAAAGCTGCTTATTCTGGAAATTCTAACCCATAATACATTATTATTCTCTGCAGAAACATACTTGAAGTAATGGCTAGGTGACTTCAAAAATTATGTAATTTAAACCAAATTATGGGATTTCAGATTATACAAAAGAAATCATTCAACGGACATGTTTCATAGTAAACGGCATTAAAATGGTCATTCCTCATACACTGAGATGGGTAGAGCTGTGACACAGAGGAGGATTTAATCATTAAATACTTATAATTCCTTTCTCTGTGCCACATACGCACCTGTTTGGCAACTGCCTAATGGATCTATAGCAGCTGAACTCACCAAAGATTCTGACAAGCCCTGGAAGAAATGGCTGTGATATATGCGGAACCAGGCAGAAAGGTATAAAAAAAGAGATACTGGAAAATTAATTCAGATGTTTGAGTCAAGCACCTTTGCAAAATGCTTCCAGGTCGATGAACATGACCAGCTAAATAGCTGTAACCTCCTGGTGGATGAAGTGATGAGAACAAAAGCATTTGCCTGTATGAGACACTGGGCATGCTTTTTGGGAGAAAACAGCACACAAATACATAACAGATTCCACCCTACCTGCAACGTATGACATGTGAAACAGAAAATAGTCTTTTAGTGAATTATAAACAGCTAGCAAGGATTTATGTATACTCAGCTGGGCAAAAAGTGCTTTATATGGAAGACAGTAGCACATGAAACATCAGAAACCATATGTAAATTGAAAGAAAATTAATATATTTTCTGAGTACAAACAAACAAAATGCATATTTCAGAGAGAAAGCACTATAAGACGCTTACTATTGCATGAAAACTCAGCAGCCAAGCCAGATGAGCTAAAGTGCCCAGCAAAGTAAAAGCTATTTAGTATAATAAGTGCTTCTGAAACCAGGTAGAGGAACAGAAATCAACAGACTGCTTATTATATCTACTTATTTAGCAGCACAGGAAGGCTTAGATTAGCCTTAGAAGGATTAGATTACAAGCACAAATGAATTTGCAGAGGCAGGGAAGCAACATAGTACTGCAAGATTCAATAAGATCGACTGCGAAGAAAATTCTGTCTTTAAAGGACTATTCAGCTGAATTGGAATTCTCCAAATTTTGTAAAATTGACTCAAGTTATTTTCTATCCTTATTTCAATTGCACTGTTCATTTCAATTTGCTGTTCTTTTCCACCAGGTTCTTGATGGTTAATGTTTCTTCCATCACATTTTATATCCATTACAGAGGCACAGGGATTGCCAAATATTTTTTTTTTTTTTT
>VYXH01005675.1:1289403-1359430 GCA_013397275.1 Burhinus bistriatus
GGGGGGGCGGCGAGAGATTTTCTGTCATTCTGCATTTCTATATCCCCACAGAAACATCAATTAGAAGTTTCTCTTTAACATATACAAAGGCACAAATGTATAGGAATTTGTCTCAGACTGTTCTTCAAGATGCATCCACTCAGGGTCAGGGCAAGCTCTGAGGGGAAAAAAAAGCTTCTCTCAGCTTTCTCTGTTTCACATGAGACTGTCAGTCTGCTATCACTTCCCTATCGAGCGGTGTAACTATTTTTCTGAATTGTGCATTATTTCAATTTTCAGCATTTTTAAAACTAAATTACCCAAAAAGAAAGATGTCCAGAGGGGAACCATTCCCTAAGAAAATGCATTTGAGTAGTAGCAATTAAACACTGACTTTCTAAAAAGTTGAGGCAGAATTGCTTAATAATGATTCATTTCAAATGATCCCAGAGAACCTAATAATTTTTTTTTTTTTTTTTTTTTTAATGGCTTCATTCTCCTTGGTCTTCCCCAGAAGATATTTAAACAGGGTACAACACAGCAATCGGCAGCAGGAATCAAGCACCGCTTCACTAAAGCTGAAAGTGCAACATGTCAGCAAAGGAAAATACAGCTGCTTAACTTTGATTTCTGGCATTGCATCTTTGCTCAAAATACATTCTTGTGGGAAGTTATGTGACATTTGGACAGCTATGATTCTTTGAAAAGCATTAACATATTGATGTTTTCATAAATTTTTTTAACAGAGTTTTGAACACTTGTACTCCCATCAAATCGGATGATCTGTAAGAGTTCTTGGCCAGCTCAATTGGTCAAATAGTCAACAGAGGGCCAGGTATGGTCATTTCGGAAAACTCTGACAATACTACTACTGCTGCCTGAAGTCACCACCTCTTTCCCCTGGGCTTCTAAACGATTTCTTAAAATCCACTCTTTATGGTTTTGAGGAGCTCTCCTCAAAACTTTTTCCATCTTGCCTTCTAGTTACTACTGTAGTCATCAATTTTCTGCTTGGAAACAGGAATTTCTTGTTCCTGAAGGTTCAGGACAAGGAGCATACTATGCAGCAGACACCCCAGGGGATGGTCTCCAGCTCAGAGCACCCTGGCAGGACTCAAGCCCTATGGAGAGTGAACAGTGCCACCTTCTGATCCACCGCCCTGAGCTCCTGGGGCATGCCAGCCTTCTCCTGCAGTCAAGCCAGGCATGTAATGACTTACCCAGACTCAGATGGCAGGACAGCCCTGCCGAGCTTGCACGGCGCAAGGAGGAGTGGAGAGGCAGACAAAATGAAGACGAACAGAAAGAAACCCCTTGAGTAACGGTTTCTGTCACCCCACCATAAAAATCACCCTGTGGTCTAGAAAGAATCAGCTTTGATTAACCTTCTGTCTCCTGACCTCCTTCACTAAGAAATTAGCAACAAAGGCATTAAATGACATTGGATTTCTTGTATTTGATTTGTAGTGTTTTGAGACTTCATCAGTTCTGAAAGGTGTTAATGTAATCTGCTTTCTACTGGGGCATGGGAAATATAACAGATACAAGTCATTCCATCTATAGCAAAAATAAAAGTCCTTATCCTCCCCCTGTCAATTATTTGAAGAATATTTGTTGTTTTGACCTAAACTGTCCAAGAAACAGACTCTGTAGTTTCAGTGTTTACCTATAGTGCATCTTTTATTTACAGTGATCTCTAGGAAAGGAATGCTACTCTCAAGTACATTTTTATGATGGATTTCAGTTTTCCCTGAGGGCGATTTCATCCTTAGAAACAACACAATAATGCAAAGATTCTTTAGACAGAGGAAAAATACACAGGCACTCTAATAGGCTACAAATCCTTTCCACAAAATTCTGCTGGTTTTTTAAGACTCTTAAATTATCTCTGATGCTGTGGATTGGGTAATCACGGCATTCCAGATGTGGAGGAAGAGACCAGATGGACAGCAGAGAAAAAAAAATCCTTCACTGTCCAAAAAAGTCTATTTCAGGAAAAAATTTCTTACAAAAAGCACGGAGGCAGCAATGTACTTTGGCTACCGCGATGGGAATTCTAGCTGATGGGAACCACAACTATTTCAGATCAAGGAGCTTCAGAGAGCTTGTACGTCTGGACTGTATTTAAGGACAAATCTCAGCCACTTGTAAATGTACTTTGTCCACTGCAACTGCTGAAACTAAGTGAGGATTCTCATTTTTGCCTAAAACAGTGAGCAGATGAAATGTCTTCTGGACTAGTCAGGATAGTTAACAGAAGACCCCTTTGGGAATTATCTCCTGGCAAAAAGAGAGCAGCTCGCAGGTTACTCAGGCTTCTGCCCAGGATCGGACACTCCCTACCCAGCAGCCTCCAGATGATGGCTGCGTGTCACCTCCTCTATAAGGAAGTTCCTGTGGCAAGGAACTGCTCAGCATCCTGCCTTTACATGAGCACCATTTGCTGTTGGATGCCAAAAACTAAGGGATGTTCTCCACAGACAGGGGGACTGTTTCACCATTTCACAATTACATGAACAGACCCAGAAAGACATGGGTACTGTGTCAACATCAGCCGAGAGAATGTAAGGCAGAGACAGGAGCTGAATCCAAGTGTCCGGCTGCTCAGTTTGTTGCTCCAAACTGCATACTGCTTCAACAGATCCACAGCCTACGTCTATTAAACACATAACCAAAATTATGGCTATTTCTGTAGTTTCATTTCTGATAGCATTACCAAGGTAAAACCGAATTCCACCCCTCAGCTGCGAAAGAGGATATGCTGCATCTTGCCAATGCACATTTCACCACAGGTGATGGGCCAGATCATCGTGTCACCTGAAGGACCAGAATGATTCAGAAGCTCAGTGGGGATATCCTCGATACCAGAAATAGTCAGCATTCAGGGCGATTGCTTTCCAGCCTCCTGCATAGGGATACACCACCCATCACCAAAGGAGACCTGAGACCTGCCAACAGTTTGTGGAGGGCTGGGCACCCTAGGTGGCAGATCTGCCTACTGACTGTAATTGACAATGCCTACCAAGGGGGCCCTCAAACTCTCCTCAAAGGGAGTGTGTAACTTGCAGAGGTCAAAGCAAAAAGTTAATCAGCTGCTACCTAACACAGAAACAAACTCTCACTCCTCTCATCCTCTCAGCAGGGGTCTGCTTCTGACCTGCTTTTTTCCTCATTTTTTTTTTTTTCCACTTCCATTCACCCTTCTTCAAAAGACTGTTAACAAAAGTGTCTCATCTATCTGCAGTCACAGCGTTAAGTATCTGCATTAACTGTCTATGTTCCTATAGTGTTAGTGTCAGCATTCACCTTAACCCAGAAACCACATACAGAACATTTGCAGCTAAGGTGGGCTGGTAGGGAAGGCAGTCTTTGGGGATGGGGGCATGTCAAGGCATATCATAGCACAGGAACTGCTGCAGAGAGAGGGGTTAGAAGGTACCAGGGTGCTTCATTTTGAATCTGATAGATAACTGTTGGAAGAAAAGGTGGAAGACAGCAAAAGAGAAATGGGAAGATCCCCTGGCACAAAACAAACTTCCCTGTCTGTTCTGCATGGACTTTAAGGTCTCTGCATGTTTGAAAGAATGGCTGATATAAAATAACTTCAGCAAAATCCTGTTCTAGCTTCATTACTTAATATGCTTCCAGCTCATCACTACTATCCCCTCACTTACTTAAATGGTCAACACATAGAAAGGCCAATGGCAGTGTGAACAGCTGTTTGTAGTGCTGCATCAGCACAACTCATCACAGTCAAGTTATACAGGACATAATAGGGAACACCCAATCCAAGCACAAGCCACATGATTTTTCAATTCAATGCTTTGGTTTAGATTTCTTCCTATTACTATCATTTTTCACATTTCCCTTTATAATTTTAATGGAAATTCTCCCCCCACCAAGCACAGTGTTCTCAGACTTTCTAGTAGAACTAATAAAAAAATTAAGAGATCCCTCAAAAAGCCCCTTGAAGAACTTATTTCTGTTCTGATTGGCTTTAGCTAAATTGAAATATTTATTGATTTATCAGTGTAACAAAGAGGTAAAAAGAAAAACACAACGTTCTCAAGAATCAATGCAACACAAAACACAAAGAGCAGAGGGGACCCACCTTAGCAGAAGCAAGTGTCTTCACAAACGAATTATCTTAAAAACACCAAAAATCTTTCAAAAAAATAAAAACCTACAAACCAAGTCTGAGATACAAATTTCCAGGTTATCTAGGTGTGATATTCCTCATAAAAGACAGAAAGCCCTCTCCTTCCAGAGAAGACTTGTGCACACTTGGAGAGGTGAAGAAAGGAAAAAAAAAAAAAACAAAGAAAGAAAATCACCTATACCACTACTCACCCTGACATTCATTTTTAGTAAGTTTAGTTACTAATTCTCTCACTGATGGTGTTCCGCTTTGAATCCTTTTTCCGGTCATCTGCTGAGATCAGCACCTCTCAGCACTTCCATATCTTGGGGAGCAAAACTGTAACTCCAAGATCTCTCTTTAACTGCTCTTCTTAAGCAATTAAACCTTTTCTCCAATAATAATGGATTTTGATTTCAAACACTTCCCATAGTGTTAAGTGATGTCACTAAAGCTCTGGTTCAAAGTAGCCCCAAAACATCAGCATGCTGCATAAAAAATAACGGCAATTAAAGGCAGCATCCTCTCTAAATTGTTGTGAGGAACAAGGAGCAAAACTCTGAATTTCTAAAGAAACACAGTCTTTTCATTCCAGAATTTAAAAGGACTCTCATCTGTTCCATGAAGATCATATCAGATTTGACATAGAGAACATCAGAACAAATTACCGATGGGGTGAGGCACTGCAGATTGAATCAAAGAGTTCAAATAGATAGTGCTCACGGTACTGCCACCGGAAAAAAAGAAGCAGAAATCTCTTTGCTTCAATCACAGCTCCTTTGTCCACCTGCATAAAACCCCAAGACAGAGTCTGGAAGCCTACTGCTTTAACTCCTGATGAGCATTCATGATTCACAGTAGGTAACTGGCACAAGAAGATGTAACAAGGATAGAGCAAGGGGTCAGAGGGTTGAACTCCTCTTAATGACAACCCATATGGAAGGGGAAGTCAAATACAAAACGTAGTGGTTCTGGGGCTCAACTGGAACACACAGAATGGGCTCAAATGAGATAGTAGAGCTATAGCAATAGTTTTCTTGTATAATACACTTAACATTACACTAATACAAGTAAGCACAGATGGATTTATGTTTATAATAATTTTCAGATGGAAGAAGTCACAGTTTTCTTTATTGGATAACACTGTTCTTAGGTGAAGCTTAAAATGTATGATTCTCAGTAGCATTATTCTGTTACTTTGAAAGAACAGCACTATTTTATTAATAGTCCCTTTACTTGTTAGAGTTTTATTATAAATTAAGCAATAAAACACAAAACATGAAGATAAAATTATGCTAGTGCAGTTAAAATATAAAATACGTTTCCATTTAAATGCTTTAGAAGCATCCAGAAAAAGCACAAAAAGAAAAAATTTCAGGTCAAGTGAGGATAACTTCATACTTCTTGCTAATAAACAAGCTGTCCTGGTTTGAGCGACACAGGACTAATTTCTTTTCTAATGATTGGCAAAACTGTACTTTTAGAAGACTCATGTCTGAATTTGTGAAAACGCGTACACCAGCTATGGTGTGTGGGTTTCAAGGTCTCAGTGTTTGCGAGCTAGCCAGGTGCAGGGATGAGGAGAAGCGAGACCTGGGCACTTGACCCAAACTGGCCAACAGGATCATTTCATACCATGAACATCAGATTCAATATAAATTAGAAAGTTTGCTGAGGAGGGTGGCTCTCCCTTGATGGCAGCAATCCAGAGAACTCCTTGCCCCGGTGCCGGACCCCTGAGGCCTTCCCTTCCTCCTGAAACCGTAGCGCTCGCAGTGTCTGACATTTACTGCTGGGAGTGCACAGCTTCCTACTGATATAGTTGTCTGAGTATAATCCTTGTATATTTTATATTGGTATTGGGATCACTATTGGTTCTTTAGTGTTATTACTGTTAATTATTTGGTCTTATTCTATTAAATCTGTTTATATTTCAACCCCCGGGTTTCCTTGTTTTCTTCCTGATTCCCCCTTCCTGGGTGGGGAGGGGCCATCGGGTGATAGAATAATTGTCTAGACAACAATAAATTGTTGTGGGTTTCTCAAACCATAACAGAAGCCTTTGCACATATTGCCTCAGAATGCTTTTTATCAAGTTAACACAAACAGCTTTGATATGGGAATTAGGGACAAAAATCATTGCTTGATAATCTCTTGATTGTTTTCAATTGAGATAAACTAAAAACTGTGACGGGCAGTTTTAAAAAACTGCCACTTACTCATGGCAAACATATCCAACTCCATCTCAAAATGCTCCTAAAGTTGCACTTAAGCAAGCAGTATTTGATGAAGTGTGTTAGAGACTACGTTTTAAAGAGGAAAAAAAACCCATAGTTTTGGAGTACAGAGACACACACAAATAATATCACAGTAAGGATTCGAAAGCAAGGCTACGTCAAAGCAGCCAGATTATTCTTCAAGAAAATAAAAAGTTTGTAAATCAGATTTTCTCTTCCTAATCAAGTCTTTCATTGTTCTGAACACTATGTCTCATTTTAGCTCAGTAGTAAAGGTACATCAATTTGAATTAAATATTTTTTTTTTAGTTTAAATTACCTTGTCTGGACTCAGGCTGCTCCAGACTTGGAACACAGAAATAGCTTCCAAAAAAGAAACTTCATAAATCCACAGACATCACTTCAGGGATTTCAGGTTTTAAGAAAATGACAACTCCTTCTATGTAGTCCTAGAGCCATGAGATTGGAACAAGCACAGAGCTAACCCATGTGCTTCCTCACTCCATATGCAATGTTGAACCTGTTCAACCTCAAGATTTTTGGCTGGAGATGGGGGGGTCAGAAAATGAAACTTGCATCTTTGTAACAGACTGAGCATGACAACAAGACAGCATGAAGGAGAGCATACATCTATCACTGAGATGTACTATTTCATTAGCCTGCAATCAGAGGCTGAGGTGAGCTGGTTGGTTTTGCTGACCTCAGATACATAAATTGCTCTGAGCACTATCGGTAGCTGCTGCCATCAATCCATCACCGGGGTAAGACTAATGGATCACCATGGTGCATTCACATCCAGGGCACAGGAAAAAGAAAAGGAGGGATCTGACTTATGTACCTCTGGAAGGCAAAAGAAAGTGAATGAGATGTGACAATACCTGCTACACCTGGTGAGGAATCACCTGACTTCACATAGGCTTTTATAACATGTCAGTGATTGCCCCTGCACTGCACTGCTGGACAACATCCACCATCCCACAGATGGATCTCTTTGGATTTCCTCCCTTAAGGCAAACGCTGATATTAGAATCATTTAGGTTAGCAGGGACCTTTAAGGTCATCGAGTCCAGCCATTAACCTAGCACTGCGAAGTCCACCATGTCTCTAAGCACCACATCTATACATCTTTTAAATACCTCCAGGGATGGTGACTCAACCACCTCCCTGGGCAGCCTGTTCCAATGCCTGACAACCCCTTCGGTGAAAATATACAATCTAAACCTCCCCTGGTGCAACTTGAGGTAGTTTCCTCTTGTCCTATCGCTTGTTACTTGGGAGAAGAGACCAACTCCCACCTCACTACAACCTCCTTTCAGGTAGTTGTAGGGAACGACAAGGTCTCCCCCTCAGCCTCCTTTTCTCCAGGCTAAACAAATCCCAATTCTCTCAGCTACTCCTCATAAGACTTGCTCTCTAGACCCCTCACCAGCTTCTTTGCCCTTCTCTGGACTCACTCCAGCACCGCCATGTCTGTTTTGCAGCAAGGGGCCCAAAGCTGAATACAGTATTCGAGGTGGGGCCTCACCAGTGCTGAGTACAGGGGGACAATCACTTCCCTCATCCTGCTGGCCACACTGTTTCTGATACAAGCCAGGATGCTGTTGGCCTTCTTGGCCATCTGGGCACACTGCTGGCCCATATTCAGCCAGCTGTCAACCAACACCCCCCGGTCCTTTTCTGCCGGGCAGCTTTCCAGCCGCTCTTCCCCAAGATTAGAACAAACCTGAGACAGAAGAACACTCTCTGGGACATATGGGTAATGATTGACCTACTCCTACTATCTGTCCAATTACCCCTTCATGAGGCACTCATTCTGTAAGAGAGGCCTACAACTGAGCTGTAAGGATCAAGGTGGATTTTTGGGGTGGGGGTGAACCTTAGCAACTTTCCCCCCACTGTCTATCAATTTTTCCTAGGAACCGACTATACCATCAGAGTACCTCACATCCAACAAAGTCACCCAGGGTCAGACCAGAAAAACGTGGACACATGCAAATGGTGCAACATCAGGAGGTAGGGAGCATTTTTTGGAGACATGTAATCAGAAAGTTTGTGAGTTTATCAGTACCAAGTGTTAGGGGAAAATCAGAGTGGAAAGTATCCTGACAGAAAGAGAACCAACCCAGCTGTGAGATGAGGCCAAGCAGCATGAACCAACCACCTGATGGAGCAGAAGGAGAGAGAAAACCAAACAGAAGAATAACAAGAATTTTATTTTTGCAGTCACAGTTGTGATTGCAAATGATTAGGCCAGCACAGTGTTTTCAATCACAAGCATAATACTGCGTACTAAGTGTTCTCTGTTCATAACATATGGAGATGAAACACAGTTCATTTTAATGCTGCCCTTTAATACCAGCAAGAAAATGCTGCACTTTTACAATCTAAAAAATGGGTCCTGACAGAATAAAATACGGAATAAACCAAGACAGGCAGCATATAGATAAAGTCATTTTGTTGTAAAACATTGACTGCCTGGAAAACTGTAAAACTGTATTTTTGAAACATAAATTCAAAGTCAGTATCATAAGAAAATCAGAATTTCCAGTTCACTGTTTTAGAGTCCTCAAAATCCTCTAGTCCTAGTCAAGATACAAATCGTGAGCTCTTTCGATGTTACAGAAAATCAATAAATGCCGTTTTGGACCATTCCCCGTATAAGAATCTAAGTAGAAAGTAAAACTGAACAAAACGAAGAAACCCACCAACGTTAGCATGCAACACCTCAGAGCTAAGCAAAGACCTTTCTCCTGCAACTGAAATAAAACAATCTCTCTCCTTTATTGGTGATCCTCATTCTAAAAAAAAAATTGTCGCACCTTATTGAGGAGTAAGGAGGGAGGTTTTTACCTACACTCTACGCTTCTCAGTTACTCAGTTCTTCTGAATCCTAATATTGGCTGAAGGAGATCCAATTAGTATAAAATTAAAATGTATTTCTTTGTAATTACACAGCCCATAAAATCCATTGCTTTCAGGCACACTTTTACACATGCATGAGTGAGTGCCATCACTTCATCTTCCTTAGTTTTTTTTTTCCCCTTAGCTACAGTTGTTGAATCGCTAGCCAAGCTACAAAAGCTGAATTTTCACTAAATTCTAAGACAATTCTCATTTCTTCTGGAAAAGACCTCTATAGCTCTATAGTTTTAGTCCAGTTATAATAATTATTATGCAAATCCCTCAACTCTGCATGGTTACCCAGCCCTAGAACTCATTACAGATTCATTAGAAACACAGTTGCTCCATCTTCTCTTTCAGATACTTTGAAATTTAATAATTACCATGAACTAGGAGATAATGCTGCAATATGAACATTATATTCATCACAAACCTTTTGTGCTGGTGCACAGGATTCTTTCATGCTTAATTTGTTATTAATCATGCTTTAGATTATAGTCACTGTTGTGGTTTTTTTAAAAAACACTGAAAAAATTCCTCATTTGAAAAAACAGCCTGCATCATCTTCCAAGTAATTCCTACTCTGCTCACACATTTTACGAAAAATATTGAGACACGTGTAAAAAGGAATTGCTCTTCAGACACTAGAGTGTTGACAACTTTTTTTTTTTTTTTAATGGGATGTAGGAAAGTTCTGAAGAGAGTAAGGCAACTGAGGGTTAGGGCAAGAGGGCAGACAGCTTGAAAGACAGCGACATCAGCAACTGTTGTAGTTACTTCTCTCAGGGGCACAGACGCTAAAGTGAGGAAAGCAAGCAGGACGGTTGCTTCAAACTAGAAGAGAGTAGATTTAGATTAGGTATCAGGAAGAAATTTTTCACTCTAAGGGTGGTGAGGCACTGGAACAGGTTGCCCAGGGAAGCTGTGGAGGCCCCATCCCTGGAAGCGTTCAAGGCCAGGTTGGATGAGGCTTTGAGCAATCTGGCCTAGTGGGAGGTGTCCTTGCCCATGACAGGGGGCTTGGAACTAGATGATCTTTAAGGTCCCTTCCAACCTAAACCATTCTATGATTCTATGCAGGACTGACAAGATGAAACACAATACTAGAACACTGTGCCTTGTTTTACAGCAGTAAGAATTACGTACTATCCTAAACAAACAGGGAGTACCCTCCAACATATTTAAGCACAAAAGTAAACTATGAAGACATCTCAAAAATATAAAAAGTTATAACTCGGGTGCTTTGATGCCGTTTAAATCTGGAGAAGCTCCAAGTTTCGTTATTTTTCAGGTTATTACTGACTATGAACATTATTGCGTGCACCAGTATTTAAATCTCAAAGGTAAATAATGAGTGGGTCATTTAAACAAATGTTCATAGCAAAACTGGTGACCTGATACAGCCTTTAAAAATGGAGCGGATTTAATTAGGCAAAATTGACAGTGATGAACAAAAAAGATGAAAACGAGATTCCTGCTGCGGACAAGAATTCTGCTTAACGAATCAATGTAATCAAATGCACAAAATGTCTTCACCCTGGAGGGAGCTGCACACAGCAATTTCCCAGGAGAGGAGCAGTGAAATTTCCCCTTAACGTAGAATCACCAAAAGGACTAAAAAAAAAAAAAAAAAGTGTTAATTTACTTCACTGTCATCAGGGCAGGCAAATATGATGATGGGCTTCACCTACCACATAGTTTGAACCCCTACAACAGCTTCATCTGTTATGATCCCTTTTGTTGTTCCAGATAAATGAAGAAGATATCACAAAAGATACAGAAAACCATTATCACAGCAAACTGGAGAAGAATAAAAGCAACCATGGCAAGTTCATTGCAGAATGCTGACGGCAACCCAAGCTTGGAGATTATATAATGAACTTCTCCAAAACTTCACAGCAAGGCTGTTTTTCAGGCAATACAAATATGCTGAAGACTGGGGAAAAAAGGAAGAGGGAGGAAAGCGGGATGATTCATTCAGCGCTTTTTGTGTGAAAAAAGTGGCCTGTACTTGTTCACTGAAGGATAACTCACAACCCATCTCTGCCAAGCTGTGCAACGAGGGCATGAACACAAAAAACCCCTGCCACTACTGTCTAAGAGTGACAGAATTCAGAATGGAGATAAAGCATTCCGAAGGAAAAACAAGATATTCATACATACAAATAGATAGTCGTCTTTTTTTTTTCTTTTGTGGAAAAAAGGAGGGAAGGTCTGCAAAACATTGCTTGGTGCATGACCAGTACATTCATATCCATACATGCTGCAGCAATAAGCATCCCAAAAGTAGTTCTCAGTAACTTAGCGAAGCACGTTTTTGCATTAACAATTCAATTCTAATCTCCTCCTCAATTTCCCCAAAGAGATTCAATAAAGAAACTTCATCTGAAATATGCCATCTAGAACAACAACTAAAAAGGGTACACTAAAAACAACCTAAAATTGCAATGCAGAGGCATTAAATGTAAAGCATGAGAAGATAACCAATATATCCATTTTGAAGTGATAACACAACAGTCACCAGCGTATTAGACGTCGCTTGATTGTCTGACTACTATAACAGTAAAAGACCTATCAGATGTGAAAAAAACATTTCACTGAGATCTCCCTGACATTGTTTCTCTTCGGGAGTGAGTGATCTGAATATGCTTCCCTAAGCCACATATTGAGTAGTTAAAACTAGCAGCACAAGTTTTCAAGATATAGTTGGGGGAAAAAATTCAAGGATGAATCCCTCTTCCATAAAATCTAATGTTAGACTTCCATGTTTAACAGGAAGTTTGATCTATTTAGAAGCAGTCTCCTACAGATCATGACAGCTACTCTTTTAAGAGATCATTTTGCAACTCCTGATTTTTAATTTCTTATGGAATTAACTGACTGCAATTGGTCATTCACCTTCTGAAGTCGCAATCCTTCACTTGTATTGATATTTCCACCACACCACTCTTCATTATCACAGACTGGAATTTAGCAAGGGAATAAGCAGTAGGGATCAGCAAACTTCAACAGAACCATAAGATGCATTTTGCCACAAATCTTACTGAAGAAAATAAAAAAATTACATGGTTTGCCTCTTCTGGAACACTACAAAATCATTATGTGGCAATTCAAAAGGTACAGTAATAAAGGAGGAAGGAAAAAAAAAAAACGCTCATTTTTGATACACTGCTAAACCTTTACAGACTCAGAAAGCTTCTGAAATATCAGTTGTTGTCATCCCGAAAAGTGATGTTGTAATTATCCCAAATCCCAAAAGTCCCTATGTCTTAATTATAAGAACTGCCTGCTTGCCCAGAGGAACAAACTGGAAAGCAGGGAGAGAAGGGGCTGGTACTGGAAGGGAGCCTCAAGGTCATTCCAACCAATAGTGTGTTTAAAAAAGTTATTAAAAAGGACAGGAGTGAAACGTAGCAATTAAAGGAATGAAAACTAAGGTTCAGATTTTCCACAGGATGCCTTATTCTCATTTTAAGTGACATAGGTACTAGGGAGTCTAACCTCCACTAAAATCCAGAGATACTCAAAAGTGCCAAAAATTGTTCAGCATATATGACTTCAGCTTCCAAATCATACTGGACCTTTTGAAAGCCATGACTTCTTTGCTCAGTCACTAAGACATGCTTTTGTAAGACATCCCTAACCAGAACAAAACTCTCCTCGTGACAGGAGACATGGTTGTGGTTAAGACAAACCTCCACCTCTTCTCCTTTCTCTCTCTCTTCATCCAACAACACAGTTACATTTTTTGCCATGTAGTTTAACTGTTTTTATTGAGAATATGGTAATTTTAATTCCCAAGAGAGGTAAAGACAAGCCTTGTGCAGTATATCCGGATATCAAAGTCCTGTGTCTTATGTTAAAAAAGTGTCCTCTTTACAGGGAATCTTTTTCTACCTTACAATTTTAATTTATTCCATAATTTCTGCAGTAATTTGTAGATAGGACATTACAGTAGTCACATAAGAAATACAACGCTATCTTAGCAAAAATTATAGACAGCGCTGACTCACAGTTGGCAAGAATGGAATAGATTCAAAAGTAATTTACCAGTCCTTTGTACTCTAAGTTTTGATGATGTTTCAGTAGAGATTAATGGGCAACGGTTTTGCTTTAAAAACAAACTTGAAAAATATTTTCATTAAAAAGTCTAGGGGAAACTAATTTTTTTGCAAATGTATTCCCTATGTTATTACTTTTTGTTCCCAGTATTTGTTTGACGTTTTAAAAACATGTAAGTGTTAAACTGGAAGTAATTAAGGACTTAGGAAACCTGTAGCATTGAAACCTTGGAGAAAGCCTTCTATGCAAGTGATTTGACACAATATATTGTTAGGTCTTTCTAACCAAGAGGAGTCAGTCCATAGCAAAATGTAAAGGAATCATTTCAAACATTTTCATCTCTACTAAAATGTAACCTACTCCACAAGCTCTCTGAGGACACAGAATATATCAGTCTGGTAATTTGTTGGTGGTCTAAACCATTCAACGTGCCTCTGAGTTCACTAACCTTTGAGTTCCACCATCAGCTAAAGCCTCCCGGGTTTAGTATCCCTGTTTTGGCAAGAGCACAATACTGAATGTCTATCTCGGGTATCAGTCTAGTCAAAATGTTCCACTGCTCATTAGAGAGGAAAAAGAGATCACCAGGAAATATTACTGTCTATCCTCTTGGTGAGAGACAAGGAGGACTGGCAGTAAACCTAGGCTCCCTTTCCTTCCCTGGCAGTCTGGATGTTCTCCAACAAAGTGACATCTGTCAATCTGTATCCTTCCAGATGATAACAGAAATTAAATACTGCCTATACTTTAAAGGACAACCAGCTTTGCTTGGGATTTTGGGGGTGGAGGGTGTGGTGTGGTGTGTTGCTTTGTCCTGTCTTCAGGCCATGAACTCCAACGGAAAGAAACTTTTCCCTGAAGGTCTGGGCTAAATACCTAAGCTCTGGAGAGACATGGGGCTGAGGAGTCGCCTCTCTCCTTAGCCTTGCTTACTGGCTAGCTCCAAGCAGTTGTTCCAGACCCCTGTCGAGGCAGTAACCCTCCCCAAGCACTGTATAGGATGTCCATACGCACGACAGTGTGCTGCATCACACACTGGAGGATCTAGCATCTAGAAGGCAGCGATCTTCCCTGCAGCATCCAGTTCTTTCAGATCAAGTCCTCAATAACTTATTAAAGACCAGTAGGAAAAGCCACATTAGGTTGTCTGTGAGAGATATTAAGAGAGCATTTGCCTGGCACACACCAAGGGGAAAGTCAGACTAAATGATGTAACAGTCTCTCCTGGCCTCAGCCCTGTGTAAAAGGATCTTTATCTCAGAGGGGCTGAGAGACTAATTAATTTGTGCTTTAAAAAAATCCTTCAGAAACTTGGAAGAATGATGCTATTCTGCTTGCAAAGCATTCACTCTTCTTCAGTTAATTTAATTCAGACTCCTTTTCCCTGAGCACGTATCAGTGTATCCCCCAGTAAGATACACTGAATAAAGCACAGAAGTAGAAGACACTTTGCAGTTCAAGGCTGATGATTGCATATATTGCTTCAATACATTGTTTTTATATTCTGTATATGCTAGGCTAACTGAAAAGCAAAGGAATAAACTAAAACTTTAGACTGTAATGAGGCAAGTGGTTTTGCCCTTTGTTCCTCTCTGTTGTCCTAAACGTGCCAGAAGGTTCGGAACAATACATGCCTACTCATCTGTGGCAGATTATGATCACCTACAACACACAAAAAACTAGGTACAGCTGGGAGGCCTAATTTCCTTTTGTATTATCAGGAGATCCAGGCTTGCTCCAAATGAGGGAAAAATAAAATGTTGGGAGCCTCCTACCCAAAACCAGGATCTGTCTCCAACTAGGTACTTGAGGGAGAGTACCGAACACCAAAGAACAACTGTCCCAGATACTGGGATACTAACCACTGGCAACAAACTATCCCAAAGCAGTGCTAGCGAGACCAGGGCTTACCAGCGCAGGGACTTTCCACCAATACTTACGTGCTGAAGTGAACAGTACAAGAACAATTTATCCTGACAGTCACCCAAGACGATAGGCCTTGCACAGGAACACAGGGACCAAAGTTACAAATCCCACTGCATCAAATATGCAACTGTAGAGTATGCAAAACCACCATGTTGTTCTCTGGGACAGATTTAATCTTGGATTATGAACAGAACAAAGCTTGGCTTTAAATCAGTCTTAATCCACACTTCTACTTTTTAGCTCATCTTCAAAAGACATGATTCTCTTTGGATAGCAATCATTAAAACACGTTCATCCGCAACTAAATCATGCTCTGTGTCAGCATATATACTGTATGTTCTGAGAGCACATGACATAAACACTATTTAAACAGTTATAACCTACCAGAGCTGTATCTTTATATTTATTATCTTCACATTTATTTTATTAGAAAATAGCAAGCTAAGTTTCCGTAGTGATTTTAAGACATTTATACCAAACTCAGCTTGAATGAAAAGTGAGTCCTTTTTGAAAGGCAAAAAAGAAGACTGCAAAATGGTATTAAGTCACTAAATAAATTACTTTGAATGACTTGTGTACCTATGAAATCCAAAATCATACTTAAAATTGATCAAAAGGAAACACTGCCTCAAATTAGGGAGTAGACACAATCACTTCTGGCTCCCAAATCGTTCCAAGGTTGCAGCCCTGTGTGTCCACACATAGCTTTTATTTCCAGATTGGAAGAAGGAAAACAAGTTTGTTGCTAGTTTAACTAAGTCAGTTCCTCAGTGTTCAATAAACTAGCTGCTAAACTGAATCAGTCAAATAAACTGAAAGAGAAAATGATCTCGCAGCTCCTGCAAGAGAGGCAAGAAAGATAAGGTGCTGTCAAAAGTTCACTGTTTCAAACTAACTGGGATCCCAGGTGCTTGGAGTCCAAACTCCCTTTCAGATCAGCAGCTGCACTTTCCTGTTAAAATTTTAACTTCTGTGCACAAGAAGCTCAATATGAAGAATGTATTTAACACATCATAGCAAGCTTAGTTCTTTACTGCTTCATAATAATACCAAACCCAATTTCAGACCATTTGTTTTCACCTTGGGTTCTAAATCCACTCTGACTTATTTGTTGGGGGTCTGCAGCTGGGGGCCTGACCCGGGGCTGCAGGGGGCACGGGCCAGGAGCATGCCGCCAGGACAGGCTGCACCGCTCCAGCCTCTTCTCCCTCCCCATCGCCCTGCATCTTCTGTACAGGGAGGATACGAACCACAGCTGCAATTCCCTCAACACGCCTCAACATAATGAGGGTTCACTGCAAGAGCTCTCGTTCTTTATCCTTCCCAAGGCCTCATATCCTGGTTGCAACCCTCCCCCCACCCTTTCCGCTGTGAGGATTTACTTATTTCTAATCACAAGCAAATAAGGCGCACCAACAGAGCACCGGTTCTTCTAGCTGCCACTTCCCCAGGGACATCTCCACTGCCAATATATTCAATTTGGTATTAATAAACCATAATGAGTCAGCAGAAATCACTCCTATCCCAACCACCGCCCCCCCGAGGGTGCCAACAGATGTTCAAAGGAGAGATCAGCAGCAGGGCACTGCCAATCACCTCGGTGTTATTTTAACCTCACTTATCTGTTCAGCTTTTAACTATCTACGTTATAAAGATGGGATAAAAGAAACAAATCTTTTTCTGTGAATATAGTTCAACTCCTGCGATGATAAAAATCTAGACAATCCCATTGGCACTTGCATGGAAAAACATACATAATATCGCTTTACCACCTGAAAGGATAGAAAGCCATTGTCATCTGAATTAATTGGTCTCCTGTTTGCTACACAATATAGCACAATAAAGCTCAAGGGGTTTTGTCGACATTTGCAGATGCATCAATTCCCGGAGCAGAGAGCTGAAAGTCCCCCCTCCACAGAGCTCTGGCACAGGCACATATGAAATACTACGTTCAACTCTGGACACCTCATTACCAGAAAGATAACACATTAGAGAGAGTTATTAGAGAAGCAAGAAAAATGATAAGTGGAGATTGAAGAGATTGATTACATCAAGACGTTAAAAGTTAACTGCATAAAGGCTGGCTAAGGAACAACTTTCTGGGGGACACAGTAACAGCCTGTAAATATTTGAAGGATACGTATGCCAATAAAGAAAATTAATTATTTAGGCTGGCAAAAACTAGACACAATTAGGAATAACAATATGAAATTAAGAAAGGTCTGACACTCAAAAAAAAAAGAAGGGCAATAGAAGGCAGGCTTTGAGAAGTCTACCGCCTGGATGACTTAATAGGTCTTTTGTATCTCTACCTCCTGTAACTCCATGATAATAATGATGGAGCGAAAGAAAGGACTCAAAGTATGAAATCCAATTAATTCTTTGCCAGTAGGCAAACCATCTTTATCAGATATTTTGGCTTAGCAATAAGCTTAAGCTTGGCATGATAGATCCTACCTGTCAGTTATTCAGATGTAGCTTTTGTAGAGTCTTCGGGGAAGCCAAGAGTATTTTTGTACTTTCATTAAAACACAGACTACATCCATCAAAGGAGGAAGTTATATTAAAAAGATCTGTGGCATTTTCAGACTAATCTGTGCATCTGACCAGTGCCATATTTAGCATTATCTAATCTGTTTTGTGCATCTAACAGACTGCAAACCCTTTGGGGCAGAAATCCCATCCTCCTCTTTATATTACACAGCGCTGAGTGTGTTGACAGCGCTCAACAAATAATAGCCAGTTCCAAGGGAGGGAAGAAGTCTGTGCTAGCACACACTGTGCAGTGTTATTTTCAAGGGAAGACTCCTTACATTAGTAATGGAGCTGGGAGGCTTCACGTACATTCCAGTAGAACAGTAACTCCTACTTCTCTCAGGAAGAAAAAGAACTTTACAAACACAGAAAATGCATCAGAATGCTCAAAAAAATCTACTGTTTGGATAGGTACAGAAATTGGCAGGAAGCAGTGACAAAAAGGATACAAATTATTTAGAAAAGGAAGAAATTAAATTAAAGAAATTAAATATTGAGGCTAAAATTTAGCACTTGTGAGGAACGACCCTTTTTCAAAGACACATACAGACAATTTGTATGCGTCGTGATACCATCTTTAAAATCACAGTCAGGCATAACTTCTCAAATAACAGTTTATCACCAGGGGTACATTTAAAACAATCCATATCAGTGTACTTCTCTATTTCCCAAGCAAATGTTTCATCCAGAGCTCACACTATTTATTGATGCCACTCTGGCTCATGTGAAACTCTTATAGAAGCAGGTCCTGTCTGAGGAGCCAAGTCTGCTCTCCATTTCAGTATCTGCCAAAGTTACTTTTGAAAGAGCATATAGGGACATACATAGTTATATATTGATATGTTGCCCTTTAAGGTGTTCTCAATTAAAACATAGCAAGCCACAGACTATTTATAAGATCAGTGGGAGCAAGTTATTGCTGGCAGCCTGCATGGCACACCTGGATACTCCTCTGACAACCTCCTCCTTTTAATATTTAATATTTCATATTTCATGCACATATTAATATATTACAGACTCCTCATGGTTATAAACTCCAGCTTAGAATCACATACCACTAACAACTCTAACTGTCTATCATCTTGAACATTTGTTTTTGGGCAGAGATGCTGCCTGTAGATGAACTTTCTTCTGAGAAGCAATACCAGTGCCAAATGAAATGCTGATGGCCAAGGAAGAGACAGATTTTACAGAGAGCTTTGTTTTTTAAATGATCCTAGTTAAGCATATGAAGCATCTGTTGTGTACTGCTCCCTGTACGCAAAATGGATATTCAGGAAAAGTAATTTACATTAAAGTAGTACAGTGAGGGAAATGAACACTCCTACCTCATTTGCCACAGCCTTCAAACACTGTGTGCATTTACAGAGTTGCTAACTTAGAAACATTTGCACTGTAGCTTCTCTTTCCAAGGATAACATTAACTAGAAGAATTTAAAATACATATTCAGAACATTGCATTTCTCTGGCTCAGTTTCGTAATCCTTAATACTTAATCAAATGAATCCCAGGTTTTGATGAAACTTGGGAATTTTTCTATTCATAGAAAATTATTTTTCCTGTGAAATTTTTATTTAGTATGAGAACTACACTTTTTTTAAAAAATTTTGCCAGACTTTAGTGAGATGGAAAAATACATTTTTTTCTCACTTTTCATTAAATAGTTAATGATCCAAGATTTAAAAAAACAAAGCCTGAAAAGACACTAGAAGCAATATATAGAAAATAAGATGTAAATCTTATTTTTATAATCACTGATGTTATTAAACAGCCTAAATTCTCATCCAAGTCAGTGGGACTTCAGCATTTGGGATAATATACTCCCATTGGACAAGCCAAGTGAAGGGAGACTCTCAAGACACGATAGTATCCCAAGCTAGCTTGCTGCCAGCTTCACCACCTCAGCTGTCATGTAGCACTTGCAGGCAGATACATTTTTTTGGAACTCCTAAAACTCAGGGGCAAAAACAACCACAATGACAGACAGATTTTGTAATACTGGTGAGAAACAAGCTCTAAATAAAGAAGGATAGGAGAATTTTTGTCATCTCAACTGATTTTAGGATTTTTAATAGTATTTGTCCAATATTAGCTAGAAATCCCATCTACAGTGGTTATGTGGCTGCCAGAAAAATTAGAAACCCAGCTGAAGATGAACTTCTAACCTTACATTCAGTTTTGTCAAACCTAACTGAACCTTTCATGCTGTCCTGCAACTGACTTAGATATTTGTGGTAACAACCATTTAGAAAGCTACCAGAGTCACTGATCTTCTAAATAATTTAGACTAAAGGAAAATTAAAGCCACCCTTCCAACATTATTTTAAATATTCACCTACACCCCTGTTATCTTTTGGGAGGGGATTTCTTTTCCTAGCTTTTTAAAATACTTTTTTAGGGTGCCTTAAATATATGCCAATTGCACTGAAACCAAAAACTTTTAGGATACTGCTACCACAGCGACAACTAAAGGCATAACTGCAACAAATCCCATCAAACAAATCCAAGATTGGGATTGCATTGGAAAGCCTATCTTTGCAAGATTCCCAAAGCAATTTTTTGTTTCTTTCTTTAAAAATCAGTTAAAAGACCCAAAGAGGATCATCAGTGTCTGAATGAGCTGATTATCAGGGGAAAGAAAAGACCAAAAAAAAATCCAGGGAGGGAAGATGGGTGAAAGAAAAGAGAAAGCCTTCCAGTATCTGAAGGGGGACTACAAGAAAGCTGGAGAGGGACTTTTTACAAGGGCATGTAGTGATAGGACGAGGGGTAATGGCTTCAAACTGGAAGAGGGTAGATTTAGATTAGGTATCAGGAAGAGATTTTTTCACTCTGAGGGTGGTGAGGCACTGGAACAGGTTGCCCAGGGAAGCTGTGGAGGCCCCATCCCTGGAAGTGTTCAAGGCCAGGTTGGATGAGGCTTTGAGCAATCTGGTCTAGGGGGAGGTGTCCTTGCCCATGGTAATGGGGTTGGAACTAGATGATCTTTAAGGTCCCTTCCAACCTAAACCATTCTATGATTCTATGATTTCACCCTGACAGTAGAAGTTCCCATCATCTCCATACAAATCCATAGCCAAGTGTTTCAGGGGGTCACACTGTAATTGAGGTGGTTTTTTTTTTTCCTAAACTGATCTTCACAAATTGTTTTCAGTTGTGCTCACAGTGCAACATTCAAAACTGAAATACAGAAGAACAAATCCTGGTTTCTACGATCCTGGTAGAAATCTTCCTGTTTGTCACAGGTCCATAAGCACACCTACAAAAACCCCTGCTGAAGCACCTGTTTCCCTTGGGAAAGGCAAGTTAGAAACAGCCAGATCTGTACAATTATGTTCTGGGGAAAAAAAAACCAACCACCCACCAAACCAGTTTTGTATGGTACTGCTGCAACAATAATTGCACTCTGAACAGACAAAACTATATATACAAGCAGGGATGTGGATGTACGCTTTTCCAGTAGCCACATACAACAGCACAAATTTGGCTTGATATTCCTACCCTTGTCCAGTCCCACTGTGAACTGGAGAGTAGGGCACTGCAGGGTAGGCATTTTGGACAGACTAGATTAACTGTATGCATTCACGCCCATCAAATGAGCCCACTTATAGTGCCTTTTTAAGAACAATCACCTAAATTAATTTCTTTCCACCTAGCTAACCTTTCTGGATAGAAGAGAAAGAGCCATACTCAAAACTCAAGAGAAAAAAAGCTCGATGAGAAGTCCTTTACAAAAGAGACGTAAATAACTCATGACACGTCACAAAAACCTACAGGAAGAGAAATTGCTGACTGCAACGCTTATGGGTTCAGAAAACATAGGCCCCACCATTTTGAAATTCTCTTACACAGTATTTCCAGGATAGCTAGGTGATGATGACTTAACTATTCTCATTCTTCCCTTAGTTGTCATTTTAATTGTGCATGAAAGGGGTTCATAAACCTGCCTTCATTAAAACTGTGGACATTTTATCTTATACCAGGTGTTCTTCTCCAAAGAAAAACAAGAAAGAAGTCCAGAGAGCAAAGCAATCCAACTGCAAGTCCAACAGCAGGTTTTCACATCTTCAATACAATAGAATTAGTAAAATGAACTCACAAAAAAATAAAAGAAAATACCCCATCTCAGTAAGGTCAACTACAAAACTCGCATTTTCCTCTTACTGCTAACCAAACGGCTAGACACTAGCACTGAAAGGAAAATGGCTGCATAGCTCGACATAACAAATCATATTCTGAAACAGTAATTCACCTGCAACATTTGTATTGATTCTCACAGATAATAATATCTCTCCCTAAAACATATTTCACATTGTCTTCACTCCATTGATCAAGAGTGTTTTATAAATTTTCGATTAGTCTGATGCGGCTTTCAGCTACACATGCACATCCTGCAATTTTGTTAAGCTCCAAAAACACACAGGTAGTGCACGCCAACTAAGAAGTTATGGGCTGTTTCCTTCTATATATCCACTACCTTGCTAACAACATGTTACACTAGATATATTAGCAACAATCAGCTGTTTGTGTCTTCTACAAGACAGTAAGTGTATCAAAAGGAGGGTTTCTCCCAACAGATATTTTTTATGTTTAGCAGATTACTGATATTTTTAGGTTCCCTGCTGATACAGATCTGGGAATTTTTTTCAATTAGCACACTGTCACCGAGTTCTAGTTCAGACACATTAACTCTTACCAACATAGTAAGTCTGACACTGTGTCAGCATGGTATGTTGCATGCGCATATCAAAATACAGGGGAGCAAGAACACCCATGAAAACTGGAATTGCATTTATAACACAGATCCTAAAATCAAAAGTTTGTATTAAGGTAAGTAGCCAAGAGACAGACACTTGAGGGCTATTAAAATCATTAACAACATACGTCATCTTAATGGATTACGAAGATGTTAAATCTGACACTCTAAAGTCAGTGTACATACACCTCACATGAGCATTAGTACTCACCGTTATATCATCCTCCCAATTCCATTTCACTACTCCAATGAACCTAAATCCTGACTTTCAGGGAACAAGTCTAAGAGAGAATTCAAGTACCATGCTTATAACACAGCACTGGTTTTCATGCGCAGTTCCCATCATGGGATAAAATACCACAACAGGTTGAGCTGCAGCTGTAGGAAAGTGGACAGTGACCAACAACTCATTTTATCTAGACTACCAACAACTCAGAAATCTGCCATGAGCGGACCCATCCTGAAGACAGAAATCAAGGTATAGAAGGGCCTGCCTTTCATTAGCAATTACATGAAGCACATTCGGCTGTCCTAAAACTAAGCACAGTTATTATGAATAAAGTCTCTTAGCAAGCTCAAATCCCACAAGCAACAAAGGAAAATGGTGCTTCCACCATTGTCAGTAAAAATTACTATGGATGGAAGGCTAATTTTATGCACACGGTGGCTACACAGGAACAAATCTACAGCAGTGTCAATGCACCTGCTTGTTTCCTCCCTGTACTGACATTTGAGGAGATTTGTCCTCTATGAAAAAGCACTTTATGCAGCTCAATCACTCATGACTATACAGACACTGTAAAATTTGACTTCATTACATGTTGCAGCATCACCAGCACTGACTAGGGATAATAATTCGGTTTCAAAGCAGCATTCTCTTATTTTGAGGTTAGGTCAGACAATGCCTAGACTTAACTATTGGGAAATACCAATTCTCTCAAAGTGTCTGTTTACAAGAAGGTGGATCCACCCACCCCAGGAAATCTGGTGCAGAGACAAGGAGGGCTAGAGACTCAGCATGACCTCTCTACTCCTCCACCACCTCATTCTGCGAAGAAATCAGTATCCAAGATCAATCTGAATCAGGCCACGCATGGACTGGTACATGGATATCCCATTTCCCAGGTCACTGTATTTACCATCTGGTTTTCATCCTTTGCTTGAGGAAGTTTTAGTCAGAAGTCTCAGCAAAACATTCTGTGATGCTCCAGTAAGTCAAACAACTTACCAAAGTTTTCACAAAAAAGTCTTCTCACCAGTTCTACCTATTACACAGCCTGTACCACGTGCTTTTCCATTCAGCATTTAAAAGAAAAAATGCTTCATGCTTCTCAGTACTCTGTTCTTGAATAGGTATATAGGAAATACAGAATATCATTATTCCATTACACAGCAGCAGAAGTAGCATGAAGTACACGTGTGGCATCCTCTCTCTGTGCTCCTATGATAACATTAAGAGAGTCTATTATTGGTGTGATTAACAAGGTTCAGCTCAGTCCTACCAGTTCAGCAGCACACAGGAGGTCTGTGAGAATACCTGTTCGTGACACACTCCCACCCAATTATGTTGGTTGGTCTTTTCCTCTTTTGGAATTAACTCTTCACCTGTAAGTGCAACTTGAAAAAAAATTCTGAGTTTGTGAGGCATCCTCCTCCATGTGAAACAGATCCAGCTCTTCCAGACTGCGCTATCGCTTTAAAAATTTACCATCAGGAAAGATGCCGACATAATATCCTAATTTTAAATGGTTATTTTTCCCCTTGTTAAATCCTCAAGTGTTTTGAATACAGCACCAGGGTATAATAGAATGTGAATAAGTAATGAAAGATAAAGAAGTGGATTTAAATAAAATATCCCCCATTACCATTCTTAATTCTTATCTACTGTTGAGGCGACAGCCATCTGGAATATTACAGCAAGGTGTGCATTCAAGAAGAACCCAGACAGAACAAAATGCAATTCAAACCCAAGAATAATCTTAAATCAGGTTTTAAGAGGACCTGGCTATCAAGAAATACTGCAGCCATGCCGAGTTGTCTTATTCCAGCCTGCCTTTTGCTGACCAGGAGACTGGTGATCCGAAGCCGAGGGCAGGATTCTGCGGGACGCTGTTGCGGAGGGGCTCTGGAGGGAGAGAGGGGCTCCCCCCGCCCCCCCCGCCCCGCAGCCCACTCGCAACCGCGCAGGGCGCGTCTCCCGCGGCAGCACCGCCCTCTCGTGGCTGCCAGGGCGCCGGAGGAGGCTGCCGGCCTCTGGAAGGCTATCATTACTTTAATTGCAGATTAATTACAGCCTTTCACCAAGGTCAAAAAGAACATTCGGAGGCAGCATAAAGGGTATTATGTGGAAAATGCATGATGTTAAAAAGCTTTTTTTTTTTTTTTTTAAAATGTAAAATTTGACATTTGCTGCCTTAATGAGTACAGAGCTTGCCTGTCACAGTGCAAAACCCTGCAGTAAGACATCTCTCTTGTGTATGAAAATAGTGACCCTTTAACCCACACACCAAACCAAACTCAGCAAACACGAGGCTTTTCTCTAAATTAAATCATTCTTGAAAATACTTTCTATTGAAATTTATTCTTTACCAAATGAGACTGGCCAATAATGTTATGCTACCTGTAATTATTTTTATGTGATATTTCTAAGAACAAACTTTTACATGGATCCAGTCAGAAGTAATGGAAACAGCAGTGCAAAGTGACTGTTGAGTGCAAGCAATAAATCATATAAATTGCATAATTACAACTTCCCATGGCTCCAGAGACAGTTTTGCACTAGGAAAAGCAATGAATGATAAAGCGGGATGAGTTTTATAACCCCTAAAAGGCTCCAGTATGGTAGTCAGTACACAGAGGTGATATCACAGTCTCTCCTCCAGAGCATGTTCAACGCCTGGGGGCCCACCACCCCCTCCAGCCTTGCCCCTGTCCTGCGGGTCAGAGGAGCCAGAGAGATGGATTCAAATCCTAGACACCGAAGAAACTGAATCACATATTGCACGCTAAGATAGCCCTAACTGACCTCCTACCGCCTCTTTAAGGGGGGGGGGAAAAAAAACTGAATTCACCTGATTCTGGAGGTTTGCAAGAGGAGGAGACTTAAGCTTTACGTTTGGCTCAAGGAAACATTTCCTGCATTACTAAATCAAGAGCTTCTTCCAATCTACAATACCTTCTCTTCAAATGTATCCTCCTGTTTTCGTGCCTCCGCCCTGCCCTGCCCCCACTTAAATTCTTCTATTGAAGTCCCCCCCCTCAATTTTCCAGTTCATTAGACAAAACAAAAAATAAATTCTTTGCAGTATCCAAATCACAGCTGCCCCCTCAGGACAACAGAATTGCAGCTGATTTACTACCAGTCACAACAGACCTGAGCCAGTACCATACCCTGCCAGGCAGGGAAGTGCCTTCTCCGTGCTCTCTGATAACGCAGGCACAAAGTGGCAAAACAAGAACCGGCATAAGGCTTCTTGTAATACGCAGTTAAACTGGAATAGCTGATGATACGAGACTCCAGTGAATGCCACAACAGTTTAACTTAATGTTACTTTCTCTCTGCTAGCAAATTGTTCCCGTTTTCTGACCAATTTACAGCCCACGTATCTACTCTGCTGTTATAACTGTTTACAGTAAATCAGATTTGCCTGTGATTGTTGAAGCAATAACTCTCAGCATAGGGGGCAGCAAGAACATATTTCAATCTAATAAAATAAAGTGATGGCAGATTAAACTCTTTGTAAAAGAATGCCTTATCAAAACCTACAGAGAGACTGTCATTTCACAGAGGTGGAGGTGGTTGCTGAAGATGGAAAGAGTTAAAGAGCTTGCTGTCACTCACACATAGTGTGCCAAAATAACAAAAATAATGTGTGAAGAAAGCAATCGCCTAACAGTGGGAATGGGAAACAAAAGCTAAATAAGTTTTGCCAGTGGTAGTGACCTTTGACTGTTAGACAGTCAGATAACTTTTCCTACCCTTTTATTACAGAGTTATTCTTGGACAGCAACTCCTCTATTACTATGCTTTTTACCTATTTTATATCATTAAAAGCTCACAATACTCAGACTCAAGGTATTCCTTGAAGAACACTATGTACTGAAGCAGAATTCTTCATTAAACAATCATTTTAGGTAGGTTGTTTCCATAAATGAATCTTTTTGCCTTTTTAAACTTCACAGCTGATGTTACTTCCAGAAATATCTTGGGTATACAAGTTTATCACCAGTTCTATTGTTTGGTAGCAAAACACCATGGAGGAAATAAAGACAGAAAGAAAGAAGAAAGAAAGAAAGAATAATTCTAAAGCCAAGTCATCTTGGGCTCCCTGATGCTTAACATAGGAGAAATACTCCTCTGTCGGATCATCACACTCCGCCTTGAGAGCTTAGTACTTCATCACAGCTCAGCATAGTCCTTTTTTCTAACAGGGAACTGAAAGAACAGATGGGAACCTGGAAAACACTGCTGAAGGAAACAAACACTTGTGATGTGTAATGGCACAACTTAAGCCAGGGTTACCCAGCCTCAAACCTTTTAAGCACCACACTGAACAAGGACAATGGGCAGGGTAAGGAAAAATAGCACGTTTGTGATAAGGCAACTGTACAACAGCGCACATCCACCTGACAGCTGCGCAGTGTTGTCTCTAGCTTGGTTATCGTTAACAAGAGCAGACCACCTTATAGCAAGGGAGAGCAGTATTTTGAGTGAAGGCACTTCGTAACAGCATCCACCTATTCCAGGACAGGAAAAGGACCTGGCAGTATAAAGCAATACTTAACTAAACAGAGATGGCTCTCCTTCTCCTTTGAGCAATTTCAGATCTGTTGCTGCTGGGAGCGGGGAGTGAAACACTGGTTGTTAGTCCCTGCTGGTTTACACCACACAGGTAGTAAAATACAGCCCCAAGAAATTTCTTGGGCTAGCAAGAAGAAGGTGTGTACGACACAGCAGAAAGAAGCAGGAATAGCTTCCCATTTGGCTTGTTCTCTTCCACTAACCTTGTTGGCTGGAAAAATACTTGTCAGCAAGTATTAGCAATTTTTAGAGCAACCATCTAACTACCAAGTCCACAAATCACGCAAGCAGAAGGAAGAGTCTTTCTGTAACTCAGGTTTGCTACATGTGGATTTAAAAAACCTGACAGGCTGGTTCCTTGTTTCAAAAGTCATGTTAAGCATCAAATGTGGAAAGTTTAGTTAAACTGGGGAAAAATAAAGATAACAACAAAAATAATTTACAGAATAGAAAATGAAATTAAGAGCAAAGTCTGTCCATGCATCTTACTTCAGGAACCATTTGCATCAGAAAAACTATTAGATATGAGAGAACAGTGTAATAAATTGAACGAAATTATTTTGCACATACACGGATACAAATAGAGAGACTACAGAAAATGAAAAATGTTTGAACAGTGATGAAGAAAGATAAAAGTAAGAGATAAATAAAGGAAAAATACCTGTCGACTGGACTTAGGAAGGTGAAGGCTTACAATGAAAACAAACATATAACAAAAATAAGAAGAACAATTAAGAGAAAAAAGGAAAAGTTGTAAACAACTTAATATCCAGATTTTAGAGGTTAAAACTTTTTTCTGCTGTAGATATGCATGGTATTTATCAGAGATGGAGAAGTATTAAAGCATATGCTTCACAGGACGCTTAACACTGGAAAGAGTGTATAAAATAAACATAGGAATGCCAAAGACGACAGACTCTAGGGGTTCAAAACTTTTAAAACAACTCCCAAAACCCAAGAGAATTTAAAACATACAGACTTTCTTACTTCTTTATATTTCTTTAAAAGACATAAAAGGATGCTTGGTACCCTACCTTGGGGGACACTAAGTGTATACCCTGATGGTTCTCAGCTGCAGTTCAGCATTTTAGAGCTGTGACAGAGTATTCTAACACAGGAAAAGATCCTGGTGTCCTGGTACTTTATCCTGCAAAACTGTGAATACATTTTCCATTTAGACCAGCGAATATCAGTTTTCAAGGTCAGGGAGACAGCTTGTAAAATGCTCTATGCTTTTAGAGTGTTCTGTGTTTTCCTGCAGTCTCCATTTCCCTAACCAATCCACTCATATGCTACATAAGTAACCTCAGCAGGGGTCACCATGAAAGGCAAAACGCAAGCAGCATAAGAATGAGATAACACCTACGTACTGTGCCTTTGAGGAATTAAACAAGTCAGAGAAGACTTGGACATGGCAGCTTCTTTTAAGAATAAATAAATCAGGTAGAGAGAGTGGTCTTGGCGAATTCTGCACTGCCCTGGAAAAGGTGTGAAATGGTGCTCCACATGGTTAGGAGCTCAGATGAACAGAACTTCAATGAATTATTGAATTGTAAGAAAACAATTTCATATAGTGTAAGCTGGACAAGAAAATAAAACAAGCAGAGATTGAAAAGAAGCATTGAGAGCTAGTAAATTAAAATTGAAAGAAAAAAAGGGGGAAGGAAGAGAACCAGGAGTTACTGCAGAACCCAGTGAACTGTAAAACTAACAATAAATGTTAACAACATTCTGTATTGGGCTTCATTCATCTAAAAAAATACCAAAAAGGAATAGCTTCTCTAGTTATCATTGTATTTTGATAAAACAACAGATCCAGATCACGAGTCTAGCAGAGATGATTGCATTTGCTGATGTTGGTCATCTGCAAAACACAGGCAGTAAGATTTCTCAGAATTCATTCCAGCTGGAACAGGTATAAAAAAAAAAACCAAAGAGTTACTGGGAATTTACAACAATCTTTGCTGAACTCTGGCAAAAGCTAATTGTCCTGTCAGTTAAAAGGTGAATGACTCATTTTTTAATCTGAAGTTGTCAAGCTTCAATCGCTAGCCATTAGAAGTGATCGCTCCCGCTTTCGTCTATCACCATCAACAATCTTTCTGCAATGAAGTTCTCGTCTCTGAGCAGGCAGTTGCAGACTGCCATCAAATGATCTCAGACTTCTGTTCATTACGCTGAGAAGAAGCACTAAGCACCTTAAGCCTTCCATGACTAGGCCTGTCTCCCAACCCTTTAATCTCCCACGACTGCTCTACAAATTCTTTTCAGTTTTCAAAAGTATGGACTTCATTCCATCACTGAGCATCATCTATGATATTTCGAAAGATACAAAACACAAATATTAAAAAAATTACCAGTCTATCTTTTGTCAACATTAGGGGAAGAGCTACTCTCAACGCAAAAAAAAAAAATTTTTTTGATAAAATATGAGAAAGACTAGTCCAAATGACAATCTAAAAATTCTTTTTTTCTTTCAACTGCTGTCCAAACTAATTCTGTGATCAGTGCAAAACCACTCACATTTCACTCAAGACAAACTCCAGGCAATGGAGAATGCTCTTAACTAACGGAACAAAGGTACGATACTGTCTCAGGCTGCCTGTGATGGCAGAACAAAGAGGGCTCATACCTGCAACTGGTTTTAACCAGCCTTATTGGCAAAAACTATTCAGATACACGGCTTTATTTTTCCATTTCCTCTGGTCTATAACCCATACTGCAGACAGGTTGTAGGCAAAATCTTTGACTTTTGGCCAATTTGCTCGTAAGGCATCTTCAGACATCACTGACACACCATCCATGGTTTTTTGGGCTGGTGAAAGACTAAGCCAAGTATTTGCAGAAACTGTCGAAAGCTATGTTCAGTATATGTTTTGTCCCTCTCTAGAACTTTATGTTATTTTTAAGTTTTCCCAAAACTGCCATTATTTAATAGGTAAACAGAAAGCACAGGAAAAAAGCTAAGCTAACAAATTTTCACACCTACGCCTTTGTAATTCCATCTAAGGTGCTAAAAGGGACAATACAACGATGAATAGTTCAGTGTCTAAGGCTTATTTAAACGACATCTCTTCCACTGCAGTAATACCCTGCCATCTGAGAATGTGGCTGACCACTTCATGAGCTGATGAACAATGGTACATTATACTGGTACTTACACAGCTTTTTTCATAGGTACTGAATAGAAGGAATAAACTTCATACCAGGGTTTCACATTTTTCTGGGGGGGACGTGCAAATTTTTATTTTGATTACTAGATGAGAATTAAGAACAACATTTACATACCCACCAGATTGTATATTGCAAATCTGAAAATATGAGATCAACACTTTTCATTCAGGGCATTCTTTTACACTGCAGTAACACGAATTAATGCTACAGGTGATTGTGTTGGAAATGCCACATTGCAAATGCTCTGACTTGTAAAGAAAATTATTTTTCTCCTAATTACAGAGAAACACTGTCCTAAAATAAAAAATTAATTGCAGAAGTCAAAGGGCTGTAAGTTCACTGGACTAAAATCAAAGTAATTAGCTTTTAGCTTAAAAACTACAAAATAAACTATCTGTTTTTTCTTTAACAGGAGAGGTCTACCAACTGCAAAATGTATCGTTTGGTGATAAAATTGAAGTATTTTCTAGTTAAAAGAATTTCTGACCAAGTTCTGCTCCTTCTTATGTGGCCAGCACTTCCATCAAAGTAAGAGGACCTGCATCCAAGCAGCTCAGATTAGAAACGGATGCTGCATTTTCAATATAGCAGAATGCCAGAGGTAAAACCCTGAACTCTGCTGAAACTGGATGCAAACGTCTTACTGACACCAATGGATAAGAATTTCTGCTTCCATGTATTTTCAGAATTTTCTCTCAAACCAAACATTCAAAATCAAGAATACAAGAGATCTGCAATTCCCACTCTTTTCTACAGGATTTAACATTTCCCAAAGGTTCTTAAAGTCAAGCCTACAGGAGATATGGCTGGTGCCTATTTGTTTTTCTCTGGCATGAAGCACAGATAATTTTTCTCTGCACAATGTTTTAGAATACAGGAACTGGGAAAAAAAATTAGTAGAGAAAATGTTACTATGACTTCTGATCTAGATATAGGATTGTTTATCTGCACAAAAATAGTTTCAGCCTGCCATTTCCAGCTCACATTGTTAATTACATTTCAATGCACCTCACTAGATAAGAGGTATAATCCAGCCAAAAGCATGTAAAGGTTGTAGTCCAAATTATGCAATGTGTCTTCCAGCTGATAATTCCAACAGGTAATGAACTGTTTAATCTTATGCAGCTTGGCAAACACGGCCTGTTTATCTTTACCCAAGCCTTCAACATGCACATCAAACCAAACATATCTTCTGCAAATATGATGACTGAATCTTCTTTTCAGTTAGCTCGATTCGAAGTTTTAATTATATTCTGTCTACTATTACAATATTTTTGTATAAAGAAATAAACCAGGGTTCGAACACAACAACAAAAAAAGAGCAGTCTTTTGAATACCCAGTTTGATGTATTGCTTACATGATTTCAGCCTATCAGTTGAAATCTGGCAGGCAATCAGAAATAATACTAATCACTAGCTCCTGCTACACATGGACCACAGATTCTGTGCAATTATAGGTGACAAAATCCCTGGTCTTATACTAAAGCACAGGAGACTGTAGTAGCAGGCTGAAGTATTGAGTCTGCGGACCACGGACCTCACAACATAATTTAACAGAAAGAGTTGTTACCTTCACTCCTCATACAAGGAAACCGTGGCACAAATCAACTGAAACATGAACAAACTCTCTCTGCTCCTGCTCCAGTGAGAAGAGAAATCAAACCAAAGGATACAGAGTTCCAGCTCCTGACCCCAGGCATTAGCAATTCCTTGGTTTTCTGCCTTTTACTCCAGTTTGTGTCTCCAAGGACAAAGGGGGGAAGAAAATTCTTGGATAAAAACTTTTAATTCCTGAACAGGAGATCCAAGGTACTTAACTCTGCTCTAAACAATAAGATTTCAATTGCCTCAGAGTAATCAGTTAGGATATAATGGAAGTACAGAAGAAGACAAAAAGCTTAGAGAAAAAAACCAAAGAATCATAAATACATTTTCTCTGAGGAATCATGGAACAAATAATCTCTCCTTCTTCCACTTAAATTCTCTGTATTTCTGCTTTTTGTATCTTGGTAAAAGGTGTGAATTGGAAGAGATTTTCTATTGTAAAGCCTTCTTTAGGACAATGAATGCAGCATTAAAATAATTTTGGGTACAAAAACCAGCTGTTCTAGAGAAGCTGACAATTTCAGTGTTTTTATTGTGTTTTTATCATCAGATATTATACCTACCCCATCTTTCAATAAATATTTTCCATTATTCCAGATTTGGTTATACTTCTGCATATCCGTGGGTATAACGTCTGCAGCATGCTTGGAACCCTGTGGTGATTCAAGTAACAAACTATACAGCAGATAGTAATTTCATTCATTTTAAGTATGTAATTATTAAATGAAAAGTCAGTTGAGGATGACAACGTCCCTATTTTATAATAGCTCAATGACAGAAACCTTCATCTAGCTTCTATCTTTACTACTCTATTTGCAAATACCTCAAAGAAAACCTTAAACCAGCAACAAGAAAGAATAAGTTAGATCTAGCTACTCCGCATCTGACAACCAACAGGAACAAAAAGTGAAAAAAACCCCTGTATTTCACGAGGGACATTTTGTATTCCAAATGGGACGGCATCCCAGGGGTTTCTTTTGCTTAGATGTTCATACTCCTAGATGCTGTATCTGAATATTGCCAGTCAATATCAAAGCAAAGATGAAAGGTAATGTCTCAGAAAATTATCTGACTTTTCATGCAGTCACTGAGGTAAATTTACCATCAATGTAAGGAGGTATGATTCTTTACAAATTGCATACATTTATGCAAGCACAGAATTATACTTGCACGCTGTAACCCGAGAACACTGCCAAAACTCTTGAATGAAAACTTTTGGGTGGAAATGTATTAATGTGCTAAGATTTTGAATCAAAATACGTAAATCTGAAAAAAATACCTGGAACTGAAAAGTTAAACAAGATCTTCACTCTCTGGTTCTGCTGCAGTATAATCCTGTTCTAGGTCATCGATTTTACACCAGTAACCCCAGATGACCCAAAACAACATTTCCTTTGTTAGAGCTAAAAAAATTAAATAAAATCCAAAACATTAACTGAATGTAAAATGCTGTACTATTTTTATCTTCAATCTGCAGAAAGTCTGAATCTGTGGAAGGACAACTGCCTGACTGATTTCACTGAAGTGCTACTTATAAACAAACTGATGCTATTCCTTAAATATCCTGTCTACCTCTATGCCTTATTTACTTTGAGGACGAGTAAAGCATCCCAAAGAGTCCTTTGCACGTTTTTGGGACCTGAAAATAATGTGCCATGTTAAGATAACTTGAACAATGTCAAAAAAAAAAAAAGAAATCAAAGCAAAACCCTGCTGTATGACACAGAGAATCAAAACAAATTAGTATAACTTAAAAAAAAGAAACCTGTAAATGCTAGGCAAACTGTTTAATGACTTTTTCAATAAAACTTAAGATTTTTAAGAGGCTAAACACTGTTATTATACTTCCAACTTGTTAATGTTTCAGGATCAATTTGTCAAATACGTGCTGTAATCTCATCCACCAGGTCCTAATCAAATACATACAGAGAGCATCTATAAGAAATGGCAAAATGAACAGAACCACGAACCCTATTACCTAAGTGTCTCAGTTTCCTCATCTGTGAGACAAGGAAAGCAGTATTTATCTTTCTTTGAAAAGTAATTCGATCCTATCTGTTAACTACATATGTCAGCAGTTTTCTTGGTCCTCTTCTGAGCACCCTACTACCCTCAGACAGGTTCCACCTTTCTGCCTGCCTCTGAGCAGCTCCAGACAGACACAACTTTATCCTTCTGCCAAAACTGGAATTCTCTTAACACAAGATCTAGAAATGGCAGCTAGGGGGGAAAAAAAGAGCTTCACGATGAAATAAAACACAAAGCACGTTAGCATGACAGTACTATCCACTCAAACTCCACAAGAAGTGGCAAACCTTAAAGAGTGTTTGTTGGTCATCATCAGGGCTAGTGTTGTGCTAAAGTAGTTAGAATTGCATATGGGAATGTGTTACATCTGCCCCATGAGCAGAAGACACTTTATTTTTTCTTTCTTTTTTAATTGTAGCTTTCTGGCATCTTAGCGTTTCATTCCTTCTGAAAATAGCTATAGTCGTTAAAAAAAAAAATTTTGTGAAAGTTCAATCTCAGAAGATGCAGCTGCAGAATTAAAATCTAATGAAGAATGATTAAAATTGGTGGTATACACTTCCAAATTTATTCCAAATTCACTCATCTGTGTTGCTTCATATTTATCCTGTTGCAACTCAATCAGTTGAAGCAGCTGAACTAAAAAGTGGAGTAATGCAGAAACCTAGCGCGGAGATGGCAAACCAGGAAAAATTTGATGTTACACACACCCCAAAAGTTTAATGCATTGTGTATGTAGCTGGCAATAGCATTTCAGATGTAAAGGAACAAGTTGCCTGGCATACTGTCAGAACTTCCTGTCTGCTTGTTTGTACGTACACCAGCACATTTAAGTATGCGTGTTGCATGACAGGGTTGAGAGGTTGCCCATCTCTCATTGCAGCAGAAGGCCGGTCAGTGACACTTTTCACCATCGGATTGCACTTCCACGATTCCAACAGAGCCACTCTGTATTTCTGTTGCACTACAACTTAGGAAGCCTTGACGTCTTTACCACTTATCCTAGTTAAAGACGAGATCATCATTTTCCCTGGAGATAGACAGCATAAATCTTCAGACCAAGCTCTATTTCTTGCACCTCGTACATAAGCACCTCTATGACTGCAAAACCAGTACCGGGTCATTTCAGGAGTTATTATCCTGTGTGTAATTAGGTCATACTGCTCTCTACAAAGAAAGAATATTACATAGGTATATAAAGCATTTCAGTAAAGTTCATACCATCAGATCTCAAAAGAAAGAGATAGAAGAGAAGCTCACCTTCGAGCACCAACAGAGAAATGGCCTGATCAAAAGACCCCCAACAGATATCAGTAGGCTTTGAACCAAGCTGCTGTGTCAGTTCAAGTTGCCTGAACACATATTTCATATTTCCTGCATTACAGATATTTGCATCTAATTATACAGAATGGCCAGATTAAATTTAATACCTCCATTGCATTTATATAAACTAAACCTCTATCCTCCAAGTGAAAAATCATAAAGTATTTTACATATTTAAATGAACAACACCAGACAAGATGACCTTTATAATCACCATTATAAGAAGCACAATTACAAGTGACTCAAGACATATGGTAAACTTAATTATGCTAAAACAGACTGGTTTCCAATCTTTTCAATCCTGACAAAAATTGATGTCTAAAATAAAAATGTATTACTGCTTTAGTTATAGAAAACGCTTAGCACAACTTACTCTTTATATGTTACTAAATTCTACAGATAATATTTATCAAAAAGGGCAATTAAATAACAAAAAACCCTCAACTACTTACAATTAAATATTATTTAACAGAGATGTTACTAAAAAAATGATTTTACTTATTTTATATAGATTTTGTGGAAGGATGACACAGAATGAAAACCATCAGTCTGAATTAGATTCTCAAAGCTTAATAACAACTCAAAATGCAGCCATTACCATTATAGAATTATAAGACCAAAAGATGTATATGGGTATACTTAATCTGAAAGATCCCAAGTGCTTTAAAAATTACCCGAGAAAATGAGAATCATGCTCACAATCCATGAAATGCAGACAAGTATGCAATATGCATAACAGTACAAGTCCAAGCAAATGCAGAAATACCAATTTTTCAAATGAAACAGCAGAGAGAATGCTGATGAGCAGAGTGCAATTACTCATGCTGTATTTGGCCATGACAACACAAAAGGAGCTCAGCAAGGTTGAGCTTCTCGGGGTTTTTATTGTTGTTTTTTCCTTTTCTTTCCTTACATTGACCTGGCTTTTGCATGCTGCCTGACAGAAGGCTGCAGAGTGCTACTTTGGAGCATCAATTGAATGTCAGCTCAGAATAAAGGATGCTACCAGCTGCAGAGCCAGTCCCCCGTTCCTGCATCACCACCAAGGGTTTCAGACTTTCTGTGAAAGCTAAACAGAGTGAACACTGGCTAAATCTGACAAGATCGCTGTTTAAATAGAGATGGCCATAGACATAAGCAATAAACCGTTCCATTTCACCACTCACTTGAATGACAACAAGCATTTCATATAGGTATGACATGCAGAACATAATGACCTTGCACAAATTAGAAGTGGACACACAATGAGCCTCAGAACAGCTTTTTCCTTATGGAAGCCCATCTGTTACACACTATGTGGTTCTCCTTTAATGATTTATTTAAACAGAACCTATCAAAAGGTTCAGCTTTTCAGTCTAGAATAAGATAATCACTCAAACACAGAATGAACTGTGGAAACAATATGGAAAGCCTATTTGGTGCAGAAAAACCAGCACTGAGGAAAAAAATTAAAACCACCACCTGAAAAATCAGTAAGGCAAAACATGGAATCATTTTTGCCATGTCGTAGGCAGATACTGAGTTGGTATTTTTTTGAAATAATTAAAAGCAGTATAAAGTTTTTAATAATCTTTAGACATTTTCAAAAAGCATTACAAAAATCAGTTATGAAAAGAAATCACTAAGCTTTTGTATAACAGCTATTATTTATATATAATATTTACATATAATATTTAAAACTGAAAAAAAAAAAGGTCGGTTTCCCAGTGGGAAGCACATTGCACGTGCTTCTATTTTAAGACTTTCAGTGTTGAATCTGTCAGAATAAAAATGTGTCTTTGAAAGAGCATAAAAATGCTTTGCAGTAAATGGTCATTAACAGTTTGGTAAATCACATCCTATACAATTCTATATGAAGCACAGAACCTGCTTTTCATAGATATTTCAGTACGCAAAGCCAGTATTACTTTAAGCAGCACAACTAGTGCTTTCTGCTGTCCACATGATATTAAGCTTTAGGCTAATTAATTGCATCCTCCATAACAGCCAGATACGCAGCTTTTTGAACAACGACTATAAAAAAGCTAGGAGAATTTTTGTTATTCTTCCAAGTACATTCTGAACGTATTTTATTCTTAAGTAGCTAAGCCAAAACATACATTTTTTTAAAAAGTAAATTAAAAACATGGACTTGGATAGGTTTCTCTTCTGTTAGAGGACAAAAAGATACGAGATATTCTGAGCAAGCATGCAGATTATGTGCATTGAAGAAGAGAAAGAAAAACTGAGCGTGAAAGAAATTTCCAGCTTCCTAAGAAATTCCTCTGTAACATCTAATTCATTATTTAATAAATATATCTGTTCAATTCCAGAAAACTCTACAAGCAGGCTGGTAAGAGCTTTAGGACTTACACAAGCAATTTGTAGGACAATAAAACTCAATGATGTCAATTAGAGTTGAGCAACAGAGACCTCCAAAGAGGTATCAGAGCAGTATCAGTCTCCAAACAAAAGTTTTAGAAAGAGGGTTAAAAAGCTATTTTGATGTGCATGATAGCCTTTATTTTATATTTCCTCTAGAAATTAATTCAGTATAGAAATACTACTTAAGATCACTTGGCAAGCACAACCTAGCAATTAGATCATGAAATACAGCCCCCCCCTAGTTTTGTGCATACATACATTTACCAGGAGATGCTTTCCCAAAAGCGTAATAGGGGCAGAAAATGGCTGAGTGCAGCCAGAAAAGGAATTCAGTAAATGAGGCAGGAAAACCTGCCCATCAATACTGGTAATGAGGAAACCGAGACAAGAGGGTAGGTTTCATTTCCAGCCCTGGGTTACAAATGCCAATCATCCCAAGCCAGGATTTATAAGCACAACCGAGTAGTTTGGCAGACAGGCAAGTAATTAAGCTTCGCTTGTCTGGAACACGGGTTTGGTTGTTTTGGGCTGCAAAGCAGTTCTCTTCCTTGCCATAACAGAACCTTCTGACTTCACAAGGCAGATCTGCTCAACAGTAAAGCACAAGACCTCCAGTGATTTTCCCAGAACCATTGTATCTTAGGCTACAGAAATATCTGCAGCCTAGAAGGATGTAAAGCTCACAGAGAGTATCACTTTATTTCAAATCTGTTTATTGCAAGTGATTAATTCAATCATGATTGATGTTAGACCCATCAGGAAACTCTGTTTCACCACCATTTCAGGTAAAATTATATGACCTCTGTGTCCCTGGCTTTCCTATCTATAAAATGGCAGTAACAGTTGATCCCTTATAGAAGTGTTCTGTTGCCCTCAGAAGAAAGTTACTGTCTAAAGGGCAAATTAGTACTATTCCTCCTAAAATGCTAATAAATAGCATTAGTTGTCAATGCTTCTATTATTGAATGGGAAAAACATTTTTGAGCATCTCTAAAAATATAAAAGGATTTTTGTCAAATCTCCTTTACAGAGAGCACTGACAGCTCTCAGCACAGTAAGCCAAGTCTGATTTTTGCACTACATCTGCAATATCTTTTATACTTGGGCAGCTGGCACAAAGTGAGAAAATTCATTAACATGCTAATGATGTGTCCTATTTAAAATTCCAGCTCTGATTATTGTGTGATTAAGTCGCTTCCCTTGACGTCTGCTTCCTTGTATCTGCATTACTGTGAGAAATCAACAGTTATTAATGAAGTAAAAAAATAGGTGATCAATTTATACACAAGAGAAAGACAAACATACACACATATTTTAGCATTTCAGTTTCTTTGTTTAATGTTTTCTAGACAAAGTGGTATTATCTTCAGAAAAAAAAACCCCACACATTTCAGAATAAGTTTTCAGGAAGTTCATCGGCACAAAAGACAACAGTTCAAGTGCCAGATGATGTAGAAATAGTTACATGTAGGAATACCTGCGCAGAAGGTTTAAAGGTGCTATATTATAATTAAAAAAAAAAAAGGGGAGGGCTCCCAATGCAGAGAAAGAAGATGATTACTCCCCAGAAACAACACAAAAGCAAGAATGAGAGGAGACAACAGCTCCAGTCGATTCAATTACCTTTCCTGGGCAAAAATGAAGCATGTCCTTGAAGACAGAGGTAGGAGAAAGCATCTTCTGTTTGCCTCGGTGGCCAATCCAGCCCAAACCATGACACCTTTCTACAATGAAAGGCATATAAACCCACTAACTTATTTAAACTAGCATAAACATTGAAAGACAAGAAGACTAAGGGACCTCTTTTCTCTATGTTACTTTCAAAAACCTATGTTTAGTTTATGGATAGACACTTATTTCATAAAGAGCTGAGCCAAAGCATAGCACAACTGTGCCACAAGGAGGAATCACAGGTACATCCTCACTGCACGCCTGGACGCAGACCAGCCAGTCTAGCCCAGATCATTTTTGCTGTTTAAGTTAGCATGGCTAATTTGGCCTGAAGGGCTCCCTAGTGAACTCTGGGCAGACAGATAGTAAAAAAGCTGGAGGACAGTAACAGTCCCAGTTAGTACAGTTAGTTGGAGAAAGGACTTCTCTCCCTGGCTTGTAGCTAGAGATCGAAAAGTCAAACTAATCAGGAATGAGCTGCACCAAGCAATGCGACCAACCACTCACTAATTTAACCCACAGCACAGAGCAGCTGAGTCCATGCTGCACTACTAGCTCAAGCAGCAGAAGTGTTTTAGGAGCCATTTTCCTGCCAGTCTACACTCTCCCAAAATCACAGTGTCACCAACAGCAGCAGGTCAACACATTCCCCATCACAAGCCCCACACCCCTGCTGCATCTCTTATGGCAATGCCGGCACTCCCACCATGTGCTGGTGGATCTCATGGATGTGCTAACACCTCGCTCGCATCAGGTTTCTGGCCAGCACTGAGCTGATGTATGGGATGGGGCAGGAACAGGAGGAAAATGCAAAACCACTCATTTCAGCAGCAACACAGATTTTACTGGCTTAAAAGAACCACAAAGCCTGAGGCCGTGCAGTAAGTCAGCTTGGCTACCCTGATGCAAATCGCACCTTTCACAGTGCATACAAAGCCAACACAATTATCTCCAATTCTTTTGAACAACAGCAAAAACAAATGGTAAAAAAATCATATTCCAATTGTTTGTTTTCTTCCCCAAACATGGAAGTACTGTACAAAATAACAACCGGCTCGTAAAAGTGGATGCCATCTTAAAGATACAATCTGTTTACTTATTTCCAGAGAGTATCAGAAGGCTTTTATTCAATTAAACGTGTTGGTATCAAACTCATGCTAGTGTTCTCAAACCTAAGTGAGTTTCCGTTTGTTAAAGGAGAAAATGGTGTAGATTACATGCAAGGGGGCAGGGACAAGGAAAATGGAAGATCTCAGATTTCAATTTATGTATCTCTGACTAGTATGTGCTTGATGGAGTTTTATTTTACACAAGGATAAATTTCTCCTTACGCCTACAGAATCACAATAAATTAAAAGAACAATCCACATAGTAAACACCCAGTGTTTTGCAATTTATTGTCATAAATTGTAGGACAGGAGAGGTCAGACCAAGACAACACCTCATTACATCTGCATAAATGGAAAGGGGAAAAAAAAAGAATCTATGAACTGTGAACAATTCTGTTGCTTCAGTAACAGTCTTGCACAGGTCTCGTTTAAAACCCTGCTGAAGAAAAATGAGAAGTGCATGTGTATAATAGGAAGTTTAATTGTCCTAGAAACAAAGGAGCCACAAAATGGACAGATTACAAGGTCAGAACCCCCTTCAACGCACTTGCAAATGCAAGCAATTAGGAAGTACTGCCTGATGTGGGTTTGAATCACGTCTTAGGTAACAATGCACTACTTTGAGGAATCATTTTTTAATAATCTAGTTTTCCAACGAAGTTCTTATCTAGTAGAGTGTGTGTATATATATTCCTCTATGCATCTTTAAAATAGTCTTAGATGTAGTCCGTTGCCTACAAAACTTTTTGTTTCTAAAATAGCTCTTGCTGATCCACTTGCCTGTGAAGAAACTTCATATACTTTTAAAACAGAGGCACTTTCCTCCTTCAACCAACCTACTGCTCATAAGATCCTGAAAAAGGAAAGACATTTCAAACCCCTAGAGCTTTAAAGTAGCTCTCAGATTTATACTTAGCTGTTTAGAGGTAACTATAGTAACTGTACATTTGTAGTCAATTAAATGTTATTCAGCCCTTTCATTTAACCAAGCAGCAACGCCACTTTATCTGTCTAACTTCAAGAGAAGGTACAGCAGACAAGAGGATAAGCCAAGTCTAAGAATGACTTTGCTATCTTGCTGTCAAGTAGCTTTCCCAGTAATTGTATAGAACTTCCCCAATTCCACTGTGACACTACAGCCCTAGCACACTGCTTATAGTTATGTGCAAGCTGTGTTTGGCAAGCTGTTTAACTCCCTCCTCAAGCATAAGTTTACGAAAAGAATTCTCACCTTCAGAACCAGGAATCCCTTGCACCTCATACGTTCAGACTCATCACCAAATATGTTATATATACACTAAATATTTAGTTATATACACTAAATATGGTTCTATTGTTTCTTGGTACGTGAATAAATGCAGAGTATCATCATCATTATTACAAAAACGGGCTTAGAAAAGAAAGTTTTTGAGAACTGGGCTAAGACAGATCTCCAAAAGCTGTATATTGCTGGGATATTCCTTCTCCCCCTCAATCCACCTCCAGTGGAAACAGCTGAGGGCATATTCAGCACATTGCTTATCTAGGTCCTGGTCAAACGTTCCTCAGAAAAATCAGTGTGTTTTGTGAAATGCAGGATGGTTCATCAAATCCAGTAGACTTCTAGGCACTTGTGACAGAGCAAAAGCTGTAACAGCCTGTGAACTACTTACCAAAGGCAGCCTCTCCTTGTCCAAGTTCTTGTTTCAGTCTGGTGTAATCATCTTTAATTCTCTCTAATTTTCGGACATTTCTGGCACTCAGAACCAGTAGTTCATTGAGAAGTCCTTCCAGCCCCTCCTTCTCAGATGTTAATGATCTTATTTCTTCTGTCAGATCCTTTGCAGTACCAAAATTACTTCCTGCATGTTTTATGGTGGCAGGGGGAAGAGGGAGGAAAGAGACAATAAAGCAGACACTTGCAACGTCAGTAGATTACACAGCAAACAAGGGAAATTAAGCAACTATACTTCCCAACAGCAACTGAAAGACCAATTAAGAGGGAGGAAGAAGCAGCTTTGCAAGGACCCATTTCATTAACATACTACAAAAAGAATCATAATTGTAACACATTTAACCTTATACACACAGAAATATAGTCTATTTTTTTAAATTATTGATCCAATTTACATTTTTTGAGAAAACCTTTTCCTAAGGTCTACACTTCAGAAAACATTATACTGTAATTCATTAATCATTGTGGTGTGATCTATCAGACCATTTTCTTGTTTTGGAGGACACCTCAACCTACAATACTTTTTAAATAGATGCTATCAATCTGCTAGACCCTGAAGTACTTCCTCCTTGAACAAAGCAGCACTATGCCATTGTTCATAACAAGCACCAGAAGGTTGTTTATAAATGACAGGTTGCACTTCTTAAATGGCATGTACCCCATGCAAAGACCATCAGCAGATGTTCTTCTGAGAGAATAAATTTAAAACTCAAAACTCTCCGCTTCTGGCTCTCCCTGAAGCATGAAACCTCAGAGACAGGAAGAATATCTCAGTATCACCAGCTCACACTGCTCTGGAGTTTTTAAAAATGTTTGGCTCCTTTGGGAAGGGATCCAGAGTCAAAAGCTCAATTCCCAACTGCTTTACAGTGTAGCCTAGTAACATTTGCCCACTCAACCTTTCTGAAAACCATTTTTATAAGAACCTGGAGAGGAACGTTTCCTTACTTCACACAGAAGTCTTAAGTATAAATATGCACGATGACAGTGAGATGCTCAGCTATTAAATGATTTTTAAATAGCAGTAGAATAACCATTACAATGCTACATTTATACAGCTGTACCTATGTTTTCAATGATTCAGCTACTTGGCTGGAGAGAAAAAAAAAATACAAAGCGCACCACATAAACCTACAAAAAACCCACTGTAATCTAAAGAATACTTGACAAAAATAATTTCCATCTAGACTTGCCCAATACAAGAGGTCTCTAGCACAAGATCTAAACTCTAGCATCATCCTAACTTAGCAAATATTTGGTGGTATGATCTAATAAGTAAAGGCATCTAGTAAGTAAATGCACTTAGAAAATTTAGCCTTGAAGCAAACATTAATGTACAGCACATCCAGTCACACATATAAGATGTCTCATCAGCTTCTGAAGCATGTGCAATGACTTTAGACTCCTGAAATAACTTTATAATACTACCAGCATTATGCAGATATAAAGGTGTCCTTTGGCTTTTTTTTTTTTTAGGAATATAATAAACTTGCTTATACACAACAGATCAATTAAAAAAAAATTTTAGAAAATTAAGACATAATCCAAAACATCAAATCCACATCAGAGTATCCTAAATCCTTTTTACCTGGTGTCTCAAAAGCGTTAGTCACAAAGACTTAAACAGGAATGGTTTGGGTGCTCTTCATTTCCTTCAGGACAGGGGAGCAAGAATGGGAGTAGTCAGAACATGGCAAACCACTGCCAGCTGCTGAGAACGGATCCATTCCTCCCAAGGGTAAGAGTGAACTGAAGCACTTCCAGCAAATAATTACAGCCATCCTCCTGGAGGAAAGATGCTGCTGCAAACTCGAGTGGCCGTATGAGGACAGGTGTGCTAAAAGGAGACTGGACTTTTTGGAAAAGATTGTATCAAATAAATTGGGTTTAAAGACTGAACATTGCTAAGTTTGCTAGCCTTGTTTTGTGGGGGTTTTTTTGTTTTGTTAATTTAATCCTAAGGCTGTGGTAGTTTCAGTCCACCCCTTTTTTTTGCTTAAAGTTGACCTTTTTTTATTTCTTTTTAAGAGTTCAAAACTCCCCTATTTCTAATTCTCAGCTAAAACCCCATTTGCCAGTTCTACCTTACAAAGAATTATACAATTAAATAACTATAAATATGTTTTACAAATACTAGGATCTTATGGTTTACCAGTGCCTTTATTGAGAAACAGCAGCACAAATTTTATTATCTTAATCCATCACATGCTTCCAAATGGGCAAAACACAGCAGGAAGATAAGCGAGACAAAAATCACTGGAAAAGTGGCAGATACTCAGATGCTTCTAAGGCAACAAGACTTAAAATTAAACAGTACACCGTTACTTCATGTGAACTCATCTGAAGCATCAATGCACAAGAGCCTTAATAAAACATGAAGGCAAGAGATTCTTTATTAGAATCTGGAGCCTGCTCTCACATTTCAGGAGACAGCAAGGAAAAAGGTATGATATTACATACGAAGGTTTTATACATATTGAATGGATCTTAATTCCCAGAGGGGAAGTTTATATCAAACTGAGGCTATGAGGAAATGGCATCAGATATATATAAACAAAAGCCAAAACTGCCTGATGCGGCTCCCCCGAAAGCAGAAATGTCTCGAAGTCTGCAGTGAAAAGTCAGAAGAGCTTATACAAACTCATGCACCACAAGTGCCATCAGTGACCTCAGTCACAGCAACCAAAGTAACTGCTTTCTAAATGCCGTAAGAAGGTTGATTTAAAAACTAATATATAATCCCTAGCTGCCAGCATTAAAAAACACTCCCTCCTGGGGTTTTTTGTCACATAGGATGCTGCAGAAACATTCTGAAGACGTATCAAAATATTTTATTCTGCTAATATCCTGAAAGTTAAAATTCCTTGTTTTGACAATAAAATAATTATTTTGCTTAAGTGAATACAATAACTGTTACTTTGTCAATCATTCAGAGCTATGTTTTATATAGCCATACTGCTAGGAGAGTTCTAGTTGGGTGACTATCTAAAGTCAGTTCTAGCTCTTCCCAGGAAACTCAAAAATCACTGAAGTTAATAGGACTGCTCACTCAGAAAATCTGTACAGAGACAACAAAACTGAGGAATTAATAGTCTAAGACCAAAGCTGAGCTTCTGGTCTAAACCAAGACATGAGATAGGGATTCTACGAAGGGGACTGAAGGGCAAAATGCCACTTTTCCCATCCTTCCTCCTGTCTCGCAGTGATGCTTTACTAGTGATGTGCAATTTTAGCCACTGCATACACGTTCATATAAACACACTGGGCGCAAACTGGCACGCCAAATGGGGAAACCCACAAATTCAAATAAACTGTTTATAAATGCCCAGGCTAGAAAGTCTGTTCCTCTATCAGAATCTTAAATCTATTCCATTTGAATTTGAATAAATACATGGAATCAACATGGAAGGGAGGGGGGGGAACAACCATGTGAAGTAAAGTTAGGATTACAATAAAATCAGAAATCACTTCACATGAACTTGGCCGAACTGATTATAATTCTACACTGGAAAGTTGTATTTTCGGTTTCCAGCTAATTCAAAGTATCCAATGCTCTGAACAGGTTGAGTAACATGCTTGCGGTACACTGTCATAAGGACCTGAGTATGTACACTTCACTTTGAGGGGTTGAACCTTACCATTATCTCAAAAGACAGCAACAAAAACCCAGTTTAAATTTCCTCCTTAATCCTGCCCTCTGGGGCTCTCTCCTCACATACATCCTTCATCCCCTGCTCTCTACAGATAGTGACATCAGGTTAGCTCCAACGGCTTGATGTGAAGGCCAAAAATACCAGCCAAATCAAGCAAACCACCTCAAATGGAAAAAAAAAAATATCCCCAGGCACAACCTAGTTATATAATTGGGTTTTCTGCCTGTAAACATAAATAGTATATTTACCTTATTCTCCGCTCTTCCCAAAATTTTACTTGTACAGCTATATACTACACCTAAATAGTGCTCTGCATATTAGGTATTTTTTCTTTATACATAGTTACATGCCACAAACTCACGTCCATTATAACAGCTCCTTGTCAGATGTTACTATATTGGGCAGATTGTTGCCCATTTAGTAGCCTGAACATAATATACTATTATTTTGATACCATTTGCCAGCAACAAATTGACTAAAAAAATGGTTTGAAATCTGTCCCATTTTGTAAAAAAACAAATGTGTTATTACTTAAGTTTTGTTAAATATTTCCCCTTCAAAATACAAGGCAAAGTTAATGGCCCACAACTTTTTTACTCCCACTTTTTCCTCATATTTATGCCAAAAATCATATATGCTCATAGCTTCCAATATTCATACTTGAAGCAGAGAGGTACAACCCATCCCTACTGAAACTATGTTCATTGTGGTACAAGCAAAGGAGCAATTTTTGCATAACAGTAAAGCATACATACCAGACATTGGCGTGAATGTAGGAAAGAATAGACTGGTCATTATTTATCATTACCTGTAAGCTAATTCTTCATAGACTAACACTACCTTTAATAATACATAAGAAAGTGAAAATTTACAGTTTAGCTTACGGCATTTGCCACTATGGTATTTATCAATGGCACTGGAATTCAAGGCTGAAAATCCTCTACCCTGTGATTAATGAGAATACAAACTGATTCCAACACCAGAAAAGAAATTGAAAAAAAAAAAAAAAAAATCATTCAGCTGCACACAAAAAAAGAGAAAGCTAAAATCATGACAGGACATGAGCCAGCAATGTGCGCTTGCAGCCCAGAAGGCCAGCTGCATCCTGGGCTGCATCAGAAGCAGCATGGCCAGCAGGTCAAGGGAGGTGATTCTGCCCCTCTACTTTGCTCTCGTGAGACCCCACCTGGAGTAGCATGTCCAGCTCTGGAGCCCTCANAAGATTTTTTGAAGGACTGCCAGTGTGTTTGCACCTCTGAAAAAACAAATAGCAAATGGGGGGACAGTCTACCATCTCCTGAAACATTTTACAGAATTCCAGCATATTTAAATCACAATTATTGTATTTAAGCAATAACATGTGCCAACACTTTTATGAAGCATAATGAAACTGAATAATTAATGTGATCCTGAAAGGTAAAATAAGAAAATCCATCTAGAAGCAGGCAAGAGACCCCACAGACATACATTTGGAGGAGGAATTTTCTGCCACAGAAAGCGTCTCATACGCAGACTGAATCAGTCACCATACAGCAACCCAGGAATTAAAAAAAAAAAAGGGGGGGGGAGGCCAACACCCCCAACAACCATAAAATTTTAAAACAGTAATAACAACTCAAAGGCTTGTGTGAAACCCTGAAGAAAAAAGCAGAGGTTTGGAAGATGGCAATTCAGCAATACTGAGACACAACCTGTTCCAAGGAGCAATAGCTACTGGTGAATGTTGGGCCACCAGATTCTCTCAAGTGCCCGCACTGGAGGCGACAAGTATAGCCCAGGAGCATGTTAGTCTCAGCAATGTACTATGTATATTAGCCAATAAATGGTTGATGAAAGTCATGTATAATTTTCTTTCAACATGGTAAAGGATGCCCAACTGAAAGTGGATCCAAGGCTCAACGGTCACCTAATAGCGCAGATGTGTGCACACAGGTTTCCCTATATAATCATTTCCCCCTCCCTCGTAGCTCCCACTCACCTTATGCCTTTCAATCTCTGGTTCTTTTACATCTCCCCTCTCTTCTGCCTTTGCCTCCACTCACTACTGCTACCGGTGGACAGGAAGGAACACGCTGAGAGCAGGGAAACAGCCCAGACCTCTTCTCCATTACCTTGAGGGCTGCTTGATATCATCACCCTCCTTTTTACCAACCAGAAAAGGACTGGGGAGAGAAATATTCATGCCACCTAGGTTTAAGCACCAAAAGTGCATGCACTGAGGTTTGGAGGTTTTGTCACCTTGGCTCCCTGGACAGTCAGTGGAAAGAGGGACATCACTGCCCCCTTCCACAGGCTGCCCAGGGGTTTTCTCGCATCCCCTCCAGTCCACAGCACAGCCTTTCCATGGGGGGAGAGCACCTTCCGCTTCACAGCTCTCCTCATCTAACATTCCTCCTTTAAGCACAAAACACTGGAAAAGGAACAGCCAAAGAGCTTACTCAATCCTCTCCCCCCCTCCAGGGATAGTAGCTTAGGTAACAGGGGAGAAAAACAGTAAGGTGTTATGTGACTGACTAACTTCTGCAACAGAAGCGAAGATTTTCTGCTGTCTGGTCACATATCATGATGGAACTTCAGCTACAACAAATTATTCTTGAAGTTCACTGAAAGCCAGTACATCCAGCAGTCTCATTTGGAAATGAGATAAAAAAGACAAATAGCATAACTGTCTGCAGTCTGCATGACTGTTTGGGAGCTGGATTAGTGCAATCACTGGCATTATTTTCTAAACTACTCAACAAGCTTGCCGAAAAGTACATCACTTGCAGCAATACGCAGTAGTAAATTTTACTTCACAGAACATGAAGTGACCATTGTGGGAAGACACCCCAATATACAGCCTTGTATGCTGGAGCCAGACATTGAGATACAGACATGAAGAAGAATTAATCTCAATATGCCTCTGAGCTATCAACCCAGACCACTGCTGGAAGCAAGAATCTGAAAGTGGGGAACCAGCTATGTCATCTGACAAGACACAGATCTCTATCAAACTCCAATTTATCAGAAAATGAAGCCTTCATAAGAAGGCACAAAGAGGCATTGGTATTTTTGCCTCTAACACTAGCCGAGTTCTCCAACTGATACCAAAGAACAGTTCTCAGAAACAGGAAAGATAAAAAAAAAGGGGGAGCACCATCACCCTCCAATGAAAGGCAAATCATGAACAACATCTGGGGAAGATCTCAACATCATGTCGAGAACTTTATGCCAATACATGTTTCTGCATGAAATGACAGAATACAGCACAGGCACGAAGACAAGACATCCACGTTACCAAAACACACAGATGTATGGCTGAAAACGTCCTTCAGCCTGCACTGGCATCTTCTTCCAGCCTGACTGCTCTGTCCCCTCTCTAACACACTAATTCCTAACTGGAATGCTTAGCACCAAAGCTGGAAGGCTGGGGACTTTTTTTGTTACAGTTGCTTTCTGAGCCTGCAGAACTTGCCCTAAATGAAGGTCAAAGAGCAGGCAAAGAGGCAAAAGTCCCAGCATTAAGTTTTGTGAAAATATGGTATCTAGTATTTATGTCCTGCTATTTATAAACCACACTTCTACACTGACATAAGGAAAAAACCCTTTTCGTTGTACTGCTGGAAATCCCACAACAGTATTTCCAGTCAGCTCCCACTTGCAGGTATTTAATGAAACAGAGATAGTGCTAATTATAGGAAGATGACAGAAGATGTCTTACTGCTGTAGACAGTTTTAAAAACAGATATTTTTTTTTTTAACTACTTACAAGTCACCTCATTCTAACTTCTGTGGATGTAATTTGTATTTGCAAAGACATAAGAAAAGTTAACGACATGCATCTCATAGATAACTACATACTGAATTCAGTTTTTCATTCACATCTGCTTAGCTCCCTGCTAGCCACTTTCTGGCTATCTAGTCCTACACTATTACACATTCTCAAGAGAAAAAAAAAATCATATAGAGTATATGAAGACACTGTAAAGTATATCACTCTTTTTTATTCAAATATAGGAAACAGACAAAACGATGACTAAAAAGTCATTTTAGCTTACATCCTCTGTCCTATTCCCAAATTATTTTCTCACTAAGGAAAAAATGAGAAACACACCATTTCTCACATATGATTTGCTCTCCTGCAAAACAGCCTAAAGTAGGAAAATAAATTTTAATATTTCTCCAGTTACATTCATACTTGCTTACATATGGTCCTATTTGAACTTTCCTACTGGCTTAGGATTTTTTGATCTGAAATTTATTCCCCCCCAAATTCATGCTAAATAGACACATGATGTTAAGTATCATACAGAGTATCATGAATTGCCATGTTCTTCTCATAACTGATGACAAAATTTTTATAAGCATGTTAAGAGCTACTGTAAGAAGCAACTGTTACAATAATCACATGCAAGTTTCTAAGCACTGACATTAAGGTGTTTTGTCTTAATAAAAAAAAAACTACTAGATGCTAAACCATCAAGATTTCATCGATAAGTATTTACAAATGTGTATGTCAACAGTAACATCTCATGCAATCAGGAGTACTTGTTAGCTATAATTAGCTAAAGCTACTGACTTAAAAACCGTGAACAATGTAATAAGATTCTACTAATTATGTTTGGAGAAAAATTCTGGACTAGCATCTCAGGAGTATTAACTGCAAGTTATTTATCACAACAGGCAAATGCCAATCAGAAGGTAAGGGAGTTGTTGATATAAAGAATCTGAATTATAACTGTTGATAGAAATACCTCTTGAACATTTAAGTACGGGCTTTTTTTTTTCCTCCATATGAAATCTCACTGGGATTTAATTAGTCTACTGTATTTATTCTATGACCTTCAACAATCCAAAGATTCCAAAACCTGCTTTCTTTCTCCTCCAATTTTAATTTTACATTTCTTCCAAGGAAGAAATAACAGGGGAGAGAAACATTTACACATGTAGCATCGTCTCTTATGTCTTTACAGTATCATTTATTACACAGTCTTAAAATCCAAGGTATTGTATTGACAGGACTAATAAAATTGTTATGCTTACATTGTATTTATTGTGGTATTTCCCTCTCAAAACAAGATTGGCTATATTCTTACATTTTCTGGTTCAAATGCACCAATACTGTAAATCAATGTGTTTGGAATAGAAAGTACAATTCACGTAGAAGATGAGTGTTGTCTGACGCTATCAAGTTAGCCATTAAAGGCTGAGGTATATATCATGCTTTCCAAGTCATCACATCATTATTAAGTCATCACATGGAAGCCCTGAAACTAATGCATCACTTAATAACTATATTCTTAAGCTTATCTAACTTAAATTTTGATACATGAATCCAGATGTGCACAACTGCATTTAGTTACCTTTTTACTTTGACACTGTTCCAAAATCACTTAACTCTGCTTCCTGAAGGAAAATGCTACGTTAAACAAAAATTATGCAACATCTGCTTAGAGAAAAACAAGTTGTCCTCAGTATCCATTAGTACTGCTGTTTGAGGAAATTGAATGAATAATCTAACTGGTACGGTAAAAAGCAAAATAACATATTTATCCCTGCCTGATGCTTCCAGACTAAATGAAAACCTCTAACTATGACCACTAAACTTTATTCTTGCTGCATATTTATATATACTATAATTCCTTCTGAATTTCATGCTATTCCAAGGCTGTGCTTAAATAATTGCATATTACCAAATTGAAGATTCTCCCACTTCCTAGCGATTTAATACATCCAGGCTCTTGCTTAATATTCTGTTAGCTACCTGACAGTTCAGGGGATATGTACATACAGTATCTCACTTAAATCTTAACCAGTATTTAAAAGGTTAAGACTTAGTTCTTAACTATGCCTTATTTAAGAGGTTTTATTCATTTATGCCTAAAACAAGAATACACGGAAAGTGAATACTTCAGCCTTCGCTAAATTATTCACTGCTCACTGTTTTTGCAAAGTAAAAAAAAAAAAAAAGCTATTTTTAGCTCCTCCTTCCTCTTTCCTCTTCTGCATTTACCAAATCTTTTCTTCCTAACTTGTTTCTCTGCTAGCTGCAATTCATTCTGCATCCTGGCTTTTCTGATTTTATCACTTCATGCTCTAAGACTAAAATATTTCCACTTTTTTCAAATTTTTTTTTTCCAGGTCTTCAGAGAGCCAATTGTTTGGATTCCTGTATTTCCCCCCTGTATCCTCTGCATTTCACATAGTCCCATCACATCAACTAAATGTATCCATTTCTTACAATGACATAAGGTAATTACAGTACCCACTGTCACCAAATTACCTTTCGTCCTTGATTTTCAACCAGTTCCCTCCAAAATTTTGCCTTAGTAACAACTTAGGATTGTACCAGAGTCATTAAAATACTCTGAAAAACTCTTACTTCAGCGAAAGAATGAAAAAAACCCAATGCTTTTTATTAGTACTAAGAAACAGCACCAATACTTCTTAAAAAGCACAGAAAGGCAATCACAGTCACAGTACTATGAGAACAGTTTATAGAAACATGAACATTAAGTTGTCTTCTGAATTCATTCCTGAAACAAGCAACCTCTTTTAAGAGCTAACAAGTATAAAATATTGTTATGAATGTTTTGGAAATAGTCCTCAAGTTGTCATTTACTCTCTCAAAGTGTCAGACCGAGGGGACATCTTTTCTGGCCAACTGCTTCCTGCTGGCAGCACAAAGCAGTTGCACATCCAGTTTATGGGCTATTTTGTTCTCCAGGAAGTCATAAAATGGCTGGGGAAAACTTTGACCCCATTTCTGAAAGCAAGAAAATTACCTACATTCAAACAGCCCACGGGCAGAGAAGGGTGATTGCTCTGCTTACCTCTCACAGGTGGACACAGAAGAAATAGAGAGTGTTTCCATTCTGAAAACATGTTATGAGAAGCAAGGAAATTGAGCATGCTCAGCACCAATACAAGATCTGGTCCTTAATTTCCTTTGCAATTTCGCTCAAGCCTGACGTTATCCACTTCTGGCAAACAAACCATGTGACACTGCACAAGTTTTCATTTTAAAATAATTCACGTGTGCCGGTACTAGATTCTTGTATCTAATTGAGAAGGTAAATCTCCAACAGATAGCTACAACACGTCACCTTGACATGTATTAAAAACCCTCTAGCCTTTCTTTGCTGGGTGTAACACTGGAAAATTCCTTGTGCCCAAGACTACATTCCCTTCTATTCAGCTTCCTCTCTGAGGCAGGTGTCTCACACAGAGACACCTACTTACACATCTGCAAACAATTTGCTGAATTAGAAAACCCACCTCTTCAAACTTAAGAGACAGAACTGTGCTTTGCATTTTTTTCCTTAGTGAACAGTGCAGCAATCCCAAGTAAGTGGCATGTAAAGCTGTTATGTATCAGACTCTAACCACATTTCAATGTTTTACTGGTTGTAAATAATATGCACGAGTGCTCCAAGGACCAAATGGCTCTTTTGCTGCCAACATTAGTTGTTTAATGATCTGAACAGCAGAAGCTACCAATTACTGTATTCCATTTCAAAGTGTCATTTAAAGCCACACTTGTAATTATTATACCTTTGTTATAAATTTATGCTTTTAGCTAGAGAGCTCTAGGCATATAACTTGTAAGGTCCAGCAACAGCTATTGATAATTATTTATCAATTTCACCTACGGAAAAATATCATATTCTTTGCACATTTACTGCCTACCACACAGCACCCGCTTTGCCAGTAGTTCCCAACCATGGAGAGGAGCCTGAAGTACTTTACACATGACATGACACAGTCCTGTTCTGCTGGACTTACCAGGACTTCAAGGGATCTAGACAACTGTACATCAATGACTTCTCCTAAGAAGTCTCAGTTATGAAAAGGTCAACAGCTGCTCTAACACACCACTCAATGTTAGCCCTCTCATCACTTAAAACTTACCTGAAACAGCCAGCATTTTGGCTTCAAGTAGAGCTGGTAGTTGAGTCTCAATATCACTCACTTTCCTCCTCAAAGTACTGCATAGTTTCTGACTCGTACAAACCTAGATTGAGGCAGACAGCCATGATATATAATTCATTCATGTAAAAGTATAAGGCAATTTAAACACGGCTTCAAATGTTCTTGGTTTACAGACATGACATAACATCCTACAGCAAGGTGAAGAAGCTTAATAAAAAGTGATGTCTTTACAGAAATATCCAACACAAATAAAAATTTCCAGTCTTTGCCACACACTGTATTATAAAAATAGGGAACGGTATTAGCATTAGCTACCTGCAGGAAAGAGAACATGTTTCATTACTAGATACTGAGGCAGCACATCGAAGAAAGTCCATCTTACGAATTCTGTACAATTTCAGCATTAAGAGTGGAGTGTAAATAAGCCAACATTTGGAGTTTAAGATATCATAACACAGAACATACAGCGATTTCTATAAAAAATATACCATGCTGCACATCTTAACTGAAAAAAGGCAAAGCAGTCATCATTAATTCTCTGCATAGGCAATAAATAAGGCTACACCACCTCAATACCGTATTTTGTTTCACAATCAGGAGATACAGCTGACTGAGGTCTAGGTTTCTGACTTTTCCTCTCTCTCTTTTTTTAACCTTTTTAACCAGAAGTTCCTTCAGCAATGAATCAGGACTGGTATTAAAAACATGGAGAGAGACAGGAGAAAAAAGAAAGGAAGTTCAACTGTTTCTGTACTTTACATTTAAGTGTACATTACCATCTCAGAAGGACCTTATACAGCATACACAATTCATACTACCCCCACATCTCCAAAAATGTTGGTTTTTACTCCATATTGCACCATTTGGAAAGGAAGCAAAATGAACAAACAGAAAGATCCCTCATCAAGCTAAGGCAAATCTCTTGTTCTGAAGGCAGACATCAAACACTTGCTTAAAATTGTAGCTGACACTTGAGAAAACATTGCATTCATTGGAACCAAGGGTAAAGAAATAGTCAAGAGAGGCACAGGCCAGTTGTGAAGAGATGACATGTGAAATGAAATCTCCAGAGGAAAGTTTCCCTGACCTCCTTGACTTTTTTTTCTGCCCTTAAAAACAAGCATATATACCATGCTTATTAACAGAAGCGCAGCTATCACTTCACTTTTAACAGCAAAAGCCTTACAGCTCTAATGGCTTATCTGTTTCTACAATTAAAATATAATAATTCAGATATGACACTAACTGTAAATCCCTTTAAATGGATAATACCCTCTTGCTTTAGCTGAGAGCATCTGTTAAACATAAATGGGTAATTTTTTTTCCTTGAGTCAACAGCACTATCCTCCAAGCAGTAACTGTTACTATCTAAAGACTTCAGAGTCTTCCTATTAATTTAAAAACACATATATCTCATCACTTCTGCACCTATTGTAATTTTTCAATTCCCAGATATTTCACTTTGTTTTAGTGCCCCCTTCTAAGTGACTTGCCTATTAATTCACTTAAAATGTTTTAAAAAAACCCAAACCTGTCAGAGGTGAATAAACGTGCCCAAAGAACCCAAAGGCCATTTCTGTCTCACATGTCCAAAATAAATCTGAAAGGTTTTAATGACTTTTTTCTAAGCAGCACTCTCTCTTTAGGGGTGCTGAATGGCTCAGTGAATTGCAATTAGATAGGGAATCTTTCAGCTCCAGGAAAACTGCATGAATATATTCCATGCTGGTAGTAACTTAAAGTCATTACCAGTAGACAGCTGTTTGGCAATTATGCAAAATAAGCTGGGAGGTTTAATCAGTTCCTAGTAAACCCTGTCCGCTTTGTAAGCACTACTGTCAGAACGAAGCTCACTGGCACTTGTCATTAATGGACCAAATGCAGGGACCATAGGCTGAAAGGAAGTTCCTCTAGCTCAGAGAGATGATTCTTCTGGAATATGAGATAAGTACGTTACCAAGCCTCTGCTTGTATCTATGTCACGTGTGTTCTGTAGATAAATGAACAACATTAATCTTCAGAGCTATCACATGGCATAGTTCGACAAAACTAAATGAGCAGCCAGGAGAGACAAAATAATATAACATTCTGTAAACTAATAGCACTGCCTCTACGTTACATCAGTTCTACTCTACAAGTTCCAATTCTTTTCATTTTTTCTAATTATTTTATCTTAATAACAGCTACCAGTATTCATTACAGTAGCTTATTCAGCCACTGAGGAAAGGTTATTTCTTATCTAACAAAGATGATGAACATTCACAAAGCTAGCATCCTCCTGCGCTCCCAGGGAACACACCATCCTCCCCTAACCAGTCTGAGTGCAAGCGCCTGTGCCCCCAGCAATGTCCCTTCCCTGTTCTCAGTGACCGGCTCTGCTGCAGCCCATGGACGAACGAGCTCCAAGTCTAATAAAAAACAAACAAACAAACAAAAAAACCCCAACCAAACACAAAAACAAAAAACAACCTCCCTTTCAGCTTCAGGGAAGTTCTATACAGACAAATATTACTGTATCTATTTAAAAATCCTCTTCAGTGGTTTGTGGGGTTTTTTTAAAGCAGACTTTCAAAAAAAAAAAAAGGCTAATGTTTAGGAATGCACCTTACAAATCTGTATTCAGACACATGAACGTACTCAAAAAAGCAGTCTATCTGAAACCAGTAGGATGCTGGTTAGCAAAGATTTGTGCAATCAAGACGAAAAGCAACAAAATATCAAAAAAAAATTTGCCCATTGTCATCCTCTTCCATCTTTCCAGCATATGATGTTAATCTAAGGCGGCAGAGAGAGGGACAAGGACACTCACTAAAGCACTCAAATTCACTCTTCTTCCAACCATCTCAAGGAGAAGTAAGTTTTGAGTAATTATCACATTTCTCCACAACAGCACCTTGGAAGAGATCGAAAAATTCTCTTTACACTGCCTGAAGAAAAGGACAGTCCACCTTACAGCACAATCTTGCCATTGGCAAAAGCAGATACTAATTTCCGAAGGAAGGTGGTGGATAAGGGAGATCGTTCCCTTCATTAGCAGGCAAATCTTAGCTTTTGCTGCCTCAGCTGAAAACACAGATGAGGCAGAAAAGGCCACATAAATATTAGCGGCACAGGGGGAAAGAAAAGACCTTTGACAAAGTAGTGTTTTCCCCATACAATGAAAAGGCTTAGAAGAGCAGCTCTATTCAGTTTGAGAAGAAAATAATACAATAAGTTGATCTAAATAAATTAAATAATAAATGATTTGGAGGAGTCTCATTACATGCTTCCTGTTTATCTTCTCTAATAAATAGAAGCCATTGCATAGGAATGGAATGAAATTAAAATAGTATTTTGTCTATTGAATATTTAAAGAAACAGGCTGTGGAATTCTACCTCGCAGACTTCTCAATTGTGACCCAATGTTTCAGCTCTTAATGAAAAAGTCTCTTGATACTACAGTTGTAAAATAAAACTTCAAGAGGCACACATTTTCAGGGGAGAAGGCAAAATCTGTAACTTAGGGTTTAGCTTGCAGATAGCCTGAAACAACACATCACTCAGTTACTGAATGTATCATTCATTTCAGTAGATGAGCTGTAGGTCAATTACAAACTTTTTCTTCATACTTTATTCATAGTCATTTAAAAAATACAGGGGAGAGTATCATGTTACAATGTTACTAATTTGTTACTAACACATTACATGTTACTAATTTTTCCCAAGATGTGTGCATAAACAAGGAATACAGGAGAATGAGCTCAAAATAAAGTAGGAGAGAAGGAGGGAGGGGTATTGAGATGTAGTCTTTAAATGGTCTTTTTAACAGTGCAGGCTAAAAGTGTCAGTCAAGACGATTAGGAAGAATAGATTATAAAGGATAAAATTTTCACTAACTTTGGTGAGTGCTATTAGAGAAAAAACATGAAAAATAAACTTATTTCAGAGCATAAATTCATCACTGATCAAAACCCAAAAATATTTTCCAGTCCCTGTTCCATATAGATGTACATGAACTAGCTACAATAAATGGAACTTTTCTTCCAGAGCACTCCTGAAGCAAAGATGCTCCGTGGCTCACTAAGTCATTCTGAAATAAACACTTCAGCAGTCTCTTTCTTGGAAGGAGGCCATGAGAAATAAGAAAATCAAAGGAAAAGTATTAACATCTCTGGTTAGAAACAAAAGGTATGCTAAATATGCCACATCACTTCTCTTTGTATTTTTAAAGGGGGATGAGAATTAGATTGCTAGTTTATTATTAGTGAAAGTGGGGGGAAAAGAGGTACTTCATTTATGCTCTTTCCTTCACACCAACAAAACTAATCAGCTAGGAAAGTAAGTGACTCTTAATAGAGTGAAAACATTCAGCTGTGACCAGAGTTCATTTTCACTTCATAAAGCTGAGGAGTCTGTTCCTAAATGGAGACAACACATCACTCGGTTACTGAATGTATCATTCACTTTAGTAGATGAGCTGTAGGTCAATTACAAACTTTTCCTTCATGCTTTATTCATAGTCGTTTAAAAAATACAGGGGAGAGCAATAGATTACTCCATCTGCTTCCTTATGCATAATCTCTGTGGCCTGTCCAAATACAAAAGTTGGCAGGTTTTTTCAGTGTGTGTTTAAAAATATTTACATGCAAAATCTATTTAGAAGAAAAAAACCACAAAATCAATTTTCTAGAACACAGACAATTTATTAAGATCCAAGCTATTATCTGCTTCACTAAATGTTCTGAAGAACCGAAAACTGATGTGTACTTACTTTGGCAGTAGTCTCTTTAATGGACATGCTGAACAATTGTTCTTTTTCCTGAAGGCTAGAAGGGATTAAAATAAAATAAAATAAAGTTGACCTCTGCTCATTACGGTCTGCTACACAAGACACATTTTCATATGTAAGCACATAGGCTTTAAGAGAACTCATACTAACACAAAAGAGACAATACCAATATAAAATCAGTATATTTGGTTTCAGTGTTGCTAGTGACTAACCAACATTTTTTCCACCCAATTTCTACCCACTTAATCCTGTTTGTTTGCAAAACGGTTCGTACACTAGCTTTACGGTTCTTAATTAATGAGTTTATATGTATTTTACTTACCATCTGAAACACAACTATGATTATCTGGGTAACCATAGTATTTTAGAAGTTCCCAGCAGTGTCCAGGACTGCTGCTTTGCTAGGCTACCATCCAAACACCTAACACACAGGCGTTTCTGACACAAAGAGTTTGCCATTAACTATAACCTCTTATAACCCAGTTTCCAAGTCTGCCAGGAAAAGTTCAACTGCAGTCACTTGTTCTCATGGAATTTTGTATGAAATATCACTACTCAGTTTTTTGAGTTTCATAAAAACCTACAAAATATTTGTACCAAATCGATTCAACTGTGGGCTGAAATTGAGGCATTGTCCATGCTTATATGAACAGATTCAAGGTTTTCTTCCACATATGAAAACAGGTAGGTTTACAACCTTGACATTACCGAACCTAAACCTGTGCCTTTGGTGCTTGTAAATAAATTCACAAGTTACATTTTTAACATAAAGTTCAAAAATCCAAGTCAAATCAAACATTAGGAGTTAGTACAGAGATTATTTTTGCAATATTAATACTTCCCTCTCTCCTACTTCGCAGGCGTATGCTTTTATACAGCATTCTACTTATCACAATTCAGTGATAAAGTAGTTCAGTGTACATGACAGTCAGCACTCCCCATCAGCAGCATCTCATTTCTTCCTTTTAGCTGCATTGTAAAAATTATACTTCTTTCACAACCTACCACTGATGTCCTTCCCGAATAAAGAACTGTTAATTTATTTCTGAGCTTTTCTTTAGTGTTCAGCACTGAATTATCCAAACATTTCAGAAACATCACTGGATTTATTTCAACAATACTCTCACAAGATAAGGCAGCATTGTATTCATTTTACAGGTGGAAGAAACACAAGTCACTGTTATTCAGAAAGCATGTTAAGACTGAGTGCCCGTTTTGACACACACGGTCCCTTCTGCCTCCCTCTGTGCATTTCAGTTTTGTTTTGAGAACTTGCTCCTTCGTATTTTCCAAGCACAGCGCTTACATAAATGCTGACTCCTGAAACAGGACTCAGTAAGTCTGAACCCCAAAGCACGTGAAGTTGGACTTGCAGTCAGTTACTGAGCACCTAACAGAAAGGCTGACTGGACCATCTCGCCCAGCTGCATGCAGGAGTGAGACGGCATCAGAGGCAGAATTCAGCTGTCCAGGGTATCATTTAATCGCGGTAATGAGACAGCTATTTGCATTGCTTTCCCTAATGCTCTGCTTCATGGAGCACACACCTTTTCAATCTGCAGCCCAGCAAGGCCAATCACCTCTTTACCACTACAGCACATGGGGGTCCCTCCAGCTCCAGACAAGGCAGTTCCCTCAGAAATAGCTCATGACAGTGTAAGTCAATAAACAGAAATACAGCTGACCAGCTATGTAGAAATGGTTTAACAACATTTCCCACATAGCAGTCTCCAATTTCTTCCTTTTCTACAACAATATATGGGCAAAACACAAAATATTACATGTGCAATGATGCCATTATCAGCTTCCTGCCTGCCTCTGGGCATGCCAGAGGGAATGAACTATTTAGCTGTTTCTTTTCTCAGGCTCTGGAGCTTCCAGTGACTTTCAGCATCTCCCACAAGCAGTATCTGAGCTGGTCAGGTTATGTAAAAAAGAGCTGGGCTTTGTGTACAGATGTCAATGGGGAGCAGCAAGGCTGCAGTGTGTAATTGAATGAATAATGGGTGACTGGCCCAATTGTTCTGAAACTGCCTTATAACATTCAACTCTGAAGACCCAGGCCATAATAAAATGTAAAGTGCAGTTATAGCCAGAAGAATAACAGCATAAAGATGGCATCTCCATTTAACTAATCTCTTCCATGTGCCTCTCCTCTTACCTGTTTACTTTTTTCACAGAAAGGCCCCCCAGGTTCATACATTTCACTCCTCTGCAGAACTCACACAGCTAACAGGAAGAGAGACCAATTTTTAATTTCTTTTTAAACCATACATCCAAAACAGCATTACAAACTAAGACCCAACTGTAGACTCCATACTACTAACAAGGATGCACAAGCCCACGTGGACTTTCAGGCCCAGTTGCTGAGTGGGAAAAAACATGCTCTTCATACCCATATTTTTTTTTCATGAGCATCTACCAAGTCACTGAAAAATAAATAAGGAATCATAGACTGCCATTTCAATGACAGCAGAACTATAGTTTTAAGAGAATTTTATACTAACCTGAGGCATATCAATAAAGAGTATCATTAGTAAATCATGGTTTGGACTCAAGCTAATGATAGCCACATTAACCACAGACTTGAATCTAAAGAATCCTTTTGTTACAGCTACAGCATTCATGCAGACTCTTACAAGCATATGTGTATTATTTACAGTATGAATTTCACAGTAGTACCCTGGTTTGAATCCTTGTTAGCCTTCAGAGCGATACCATAGGAATCTCTTATCTCTTTTAGAGATCAGCCCATCATACAGTTCACATACAGCAATCAAAACCATGTACAAATCAGCCATAGTTACCAACTACAAACAGCTTTTAACTAAGTTTATTCCCGTGTTGTTTTCTTCTATCACAAAACACTGTCAGGAAGAAGCCCCTCACAAGCTTTCCAATTAACTGACAAGCTAATGACCCACAAGAGAAACCAGGCAGTCAATACCAATTCATTCTACCAACAAAGGGCTTTAACAGTCATGATCTGTTAGATGTGACTTGAACCAGAAATACTATTTTCTTTTACCACCACCCCGGAGCATCATATTTCACTTTAAGAGAGGTATTCTCTCTGCTTAAAAGTTGCTTTACTTATTACTACCAGGGAAAATGGCTTTAAAAAGAGCTCCTGGGAATAACATTAAATTCTTGCCTGGGAAAACATCCATAGTTTTGACTCATTGCTATTCTTCTCTGACAGAACAGCTAATCAAGAATTTGACTGCTTGTCCTCACAGTCTCTGCAATCTATTACAAGGACCATTTAGAAGTTACTTCTCAAATTCAATATAAGCTAACTCCATCACAGAGAAAGCAAAGTTCTTGACCCAGCTGATGGAAGGACTAGCTTAAGACAGGAATTCAATTAACACAAATTTAACTGACTAAATGCAGGAAAAGAAAGGTTTTTAACACTTGCAGAACTGACAGCAATCTATACATCATGTGTAATTTCTTCATTCACACAAGATGGCCATGTAGGCCTATCATTTAAATGGCTTGCACTGGATTTACACGCATTAGGATCCACAGTGAGGAGAGAAGAAAAGAAATGGAATGTACACTTACTACATCCTAGGGCCTCACTGTATACACACTAGACCAGAACAGGAAAACAGGAGCTGAGGAATTACCCTTTCTGGATGATGAATGAAATACTGCTTTGTCAAAACACAGATTTCATCTGGAGAACTGAAGAAGGATGTGGGAATGCTGCATATTCAGGAGCTGAGGCTGACTTGGAATGTAATAACAGACTATGGGAAAAATCTTAAGATCCAAATACTTCAAGCAAGCCAGTGCCTCTTAAATATCTCACTTTAGTGACCTTAATGAGTATGTTGAATTGTAATAAGACAGTGGAGCCTGCTGAGATGACAATGTTCATAATCAGAAATGGTGTGCTGGCAAAATAAAGAAAGCCAATTCAACGCAATAGGGGACAGAAGGAAGACTGAATCAAGTGGTCTGGTTCACGCATTTCTCGCTCTATCACAGGCTTCCCACGTGACTGCAGAGGACATTAAATGTCATGATATAACAGATAATGTTTGAAAAGCCTTTTAAAGAATATTCTGAGAAGTTATGATTTACATGCAGGAATTGCAGATACTATGGAAGTGGCTTTGTTCAGAGGAAGGCTGAGTAGCACAATACTGGGAAGAATGGCTTTCTACTAAAGGAAGGCATGTTTCTGAATGTCTTTCCTTCCACTTTGCTCGTACACTTCCCTTTGCATACCAGGCTATTGTGTATTTATGTTTTGCTTCCTAAGAAAAAATTCAAAGAATGAAAATGGGCAAAAGGCAAGTCATGCTGTTCACTACATTCAAGATACATAAATATACATATTGCTTAAGCAGAAACAGTTCCTGTATTAATGACAAAATACATATACAGTGACCAAAAAAATGTAGTCAGAATGCAGTTTGCATAAGGGCATAATAGAACATACCAGATGCATGGTACCAGTGCAAAATAAATAAATAAATTCTGTATCGGAAATTCTTATTTTCATACAGAAATTAGGCAGCCATCTCTAATCTCTGCCTGAAGAGACTGAAAGACAAAAGGATGCCCTTTAACAGAAAATACTCTTCCTTACATTACTGTCACGTAAAAGATTATTCTAGATCCTGTTATTTCACTCTCTATCTCCACACCACAATACAGTGCTTAAGCAAAAAACACTTTCATTTCTTTAAAACTAAGCACAAGTCAGAATAATTTAAAATTCCTCATACTTGAATTTCTAATTCAAGAGCAACAGCTCAGAAGCCTACACTCAGATTGTATGCATATGAGAAAGCATGATGGGCTGAACCCTCAATTCATACAAATATGCATTCCCTCCTAGATAAAATGATTATTAAAGGGTATTGTATTGACTTTGCATCGCAAGGTTTTGGTAGGGGCCGGGGGGGCTCCAGTGGTGGCTTCTGTGAGAAGCTGCTAGAAGCTTCCCCTATGTCCAATAGAGCCAATGCCAGCCGGCTTCAAGACAGACCTGCTGCCGGCCAAGGCCAAGCCAGTCAGTAACAGTGGTAGCACCTCCGTCATAACATATTTAAGAAGAGAGGGGGGAAAAAAACCTGCACAACTGCAGCTGGAGAAAGGAGTGAGAATATGTGAGAGGAACAACGCTGCAGACACCAAAGTCAGTGAAGAAGGAGGGGGAGGAGGTGCTCCAGGCGCTCTGCTCAGAGATTCCCCTGCACCCCTAGTGAAGACCATGGTGAGGCAGGCTGTCCCCCTGCAGCCCATGGAGGTTAACGGTGGAGCAGATACCCACCCACCTGCATCCCATGGAGGACCCCACACCAGACTACGCAGATGCCCAAAGGAGACTGTGACCCCACGGGGAAGCCCGCACTAGAGCAGGCTCCTGGCAGGACCTGAGGAGAGAGGAGCCCACACTGGAGCAGATTTGCTGGCAGGACTTGGGACCCTGTTGGGGACCCACACTGGAGCAGTCTGCTCCTGAAGGGCTGCACCCTGTGAAACGGACCCATGCTGGAGCAGTTCATGAAGAACTGCAGCCCGTGGGAGGGACTCATATTGGAGAAGTTTGTGGAGGACTGTCTCCTATGGTAGAGACCCCATGCTGGAGCAGGGGAAGAGTGTGAGGAACCCTCCTTCTGAGGAGGAAGGAGCAGCAGAGAACACCTGTAATGAACTGAGCACAACCCCCACTCCCCATCCCCCTGTGCCACTCAGGGGGAGGAGGTAGAGAAATCAGGAGTGAAGTTGAGCCTGGGAAGAAGGGAGGGGTGGGGGGAAGGTGGTTTTGAGATTTGGTTTTATTTCTCATTATTCTACTCTGATTGGATTGGTAATAAATTAAAGTAATTTCCCCAAGTCAAGTCTGTTTTGCCTGTGATGGTAATTGGTGAGTGATCTCTCCCTGTCCTTATCTCAATCCACAAGCCTCTCATTACTCTTCTCTCCCCTGTCCAGTTGAGGAGGGGGAGTGATTGAGCAGCTTTGGTGGGCATCTAGCATCCAGCCAGGATCAATCCACCCCATGTATCTTCTTGACTATCAGCAAATTTAAACAGTTGACAGTATGTCTGAATTTGGTCCACAGTAATGAGATTGCCTGCAAAGGATAACCACGTTCTAATGGTCACAGCCTGCAGAGAGCACGACTTTTCCAACTTCCTTGGAAGGGACCCAATTCCTTCTCTGATTCTGAAGTCACAAGAAGCTGTGCTCTCTTAGAAGATGAAAATATATAAACCAAGTCCTACACTCATAATCTTGCTTTTAACTGCAAACAGAAGCTGACCTTCCAAAAAAGCCTTTGTCCAGTCCTTTGCAAAAGAAATCAGAAGTGCTACTCAGGGAACATTTGGTGTAAACATCTGCTACAGTCTACATCAAGGCAAAAATGCAACAAAAATCCACCAAAAATCTTAAGTCTAGGGACTTCACTGGGCCTTTAAGGAAGAAATCCACAATACAAAATCAAATCAAACAATCAGTAACTTGCTTGTACTTTTACGGTTCCTTTGATGTGCCTATCTCAGAAAGCTTTGAAGACAAGTCAGGAAAAAAAAAGGTTTTGAACAAAACTACACTTAACAAGAGGCAGCTTTAAGCTAGACATTTACAGCTAGGACTAAAAGAAAAATAAGAAAACATACTTGCACCAAAGTTTTCTTGAGTAAAATCAACAGATTCGTTATTACAGATTCCATGTGTAGTTTTTTTACCACGACTAGACCTACAAGGATGTTGCTGGTCCTACACTTCTGCTCAGTTAAGAACATTCAGAGCTAGACTGCATTAAATGCACTAAAGTGAAACAGCACTTTTTGTTTTCTTTTTAAACTCTCCCCCACAAAGTTCAATTCTACCTAATCAACAAATACATCAGATAACAAGATTTTCATTCTATGTGATCTCTTCAATAAGCCTGGCTGGGCTACATATCATAGAATGGTTTACCTTGGAAGGGACCTTAAAGATCATCTAGTTCCAACACCCCTGCCATGGGCAAGGACCAGATTGCTCAAAGCCTCATCCAACCTGGCCTTGAACGCTTCCAGGGATGGGGCCTCCACAACTTCCCTGGGCAACCTGTTCCAGTGCCTCACCACCCTCAGAGTGAAAAATTTCTTCCTGATACCTAATCTAAATCTACCCTCTTCCAGTTTGAAGCCATTACCCCTCGTCCTATCACTACATGCCCTTGTAAAAAGTCCCTCTCCAGCTTTCTTATAGGCCCCCTTTCATATACTGGAAGGCTGCTGTGAGGTCTTCCCACAGCCTTCCCTTTTCCAGGCTGAACAACCCCAACTCTCTCAGCCTGTCTTCATAACAGAGGTGCTCCTGCCCTCTGATCATCTTTGTGGCCCTCCTCTGGACCTGCTCCAACAGGTCCACAACCTTCTTATGTTGAGGGCTCCAGAGCTGGACATGCTACTCCAGGTGGGGTCTCACGAGAGCAGAGTAGAGGGACAGAATCACCTCCCTCGACCTGCTGGCCACACTGCTTCCGATGCAGCCCAGGATGCAGTTGGCCTTCTGGGCTGCAAGCGCACATTGCTGGCTCACATTGAGCTTCTCATCCACCAACAACCCCAAGTCCCTTTCCTCAGGGCTGCTCTCAATCCACTCTCCACCCAGCCTGTATTTGTGCATGGGATTGCCTCAACCCACGTGCAGGACCTTGCACTTGGCCTTCTTGAACTTCATGAGGCTGGCACAAGCGCACCTCTCAAGCCTGTCCAGGTCCTTCTGGATGGCATCCCTTCCCTCCAGCATGTCAACCGCTCCACACAGCTTGGTGTTGTTGGCAAACTTGCCGAGGGTACACTCAGTCCCAACATCCATGTCACCCACAAAGATGTTAAATAGTACCAGTCCCAACACTGACCCCTGAGGAACACCACTTGTCACTGCTTGCCACTAGGACATTGATCCGTTGTCTGCAACTCTTTCAGCATGGCCATCCAGCCAATTCCTTATCCACTGAGTGGTCCATCCATCAAATCCATGTCTCTCCAATTTAGAGACGAGAATATCATGCAGGATAGTGTCAAATGCCTTGCACAAGTCCAGGTAGATGACATCTGTTGCTCTCCCCTTATCCACCAACACTGTAACCTCATAATATCTGGGTATTACCATACCAGCAAAGCAATTTTTCTGTCAATCACACAAGTTCCTTTTCATTTTCATGCAATGATCCATAAGACTTTAAACAATAAGATTTTCACACTAGCGTTTCTCCGTATTGGGAAGCAAAATCATGCTTTAAACATAAGTTAGGGTCTTTCAAACAAACTCTGACTTTTCCTTAGATAATGCAGCCCACAGAATACTTCTGTAAAATGACAGAGCTGGTCAAACAATTATACAAACACAAAATTTCTGCTGAACTGATGTGGTGAAAATCCAATTTCTCTATCTAAACCTGTCAGTGCTCTTGAGGCGTGGACTTTGACACTAAATAGGAGAGAAAAGTTGTGTTTAATTCATACTGAAAATGAAATTTGTGGCAGTTGCAAGGACTAGTCACCTGAATTAGAAGTAAAATGCAAAGTGTCACCTTGGAAAGCTTCCAACCTCAAAAATTAATCTGATCTGAGACAAAAATTATCAAGAGATGTACTTTAAGGTACAGAAGCATTGAACCTTCTGCACATTTCAATCTACAGAGTTGTCCAAGGAATATGAATGAGAATTCAAAATTATGCACCTAGCTCTGAACCATCAGAGCACTGATTTTGCTCCAGCAGTTTGCTCTTCTTCTAGCTATCATTTGCAGAGCAGTATTTCTTCATTGTTGCTTTATGTCAAGGATTGCTTCAATACACGTGCTCCCCCACTCAGAATTTATCAAGAGGCAGAGCCAGAAGTACACTTTCCCAATGTCTTTGTATAACCTCAGCTTACCAATGAAGGTTTCCCATTGACTTACAGGTTGCTGGGTGACCGCACTTGTCTTTGTCAACTCTCGAAGAGTTATACCTGTACAAAGTGGACTATAACTCCTCATCCTGCCCAGAAGCTCTTACATACACAAGAACTCTAAACTAAGATGACTTTTGTTTCCTGCAGTGCTGCCAGACACTAGCCCCAGTTATGGGAGGCTTGCAGAAAAATCAAGGCATTAGATGACACTTCACAATTTTCTGTATGAATGGTTAGTAAGATTTTTTTTTTTTTAATGCCCACAATAGGACTGAGGCAGCACCTCTCGTCTGCACAGTATGGTAGCTGGGTTTTTTTAAATAAAATCACTCCAACATAAAGAACCAGTTCACAGTCAAGTTGAAGATGCTGCTGGCATCTTTAATGATGATTCCAAGCTGAATTTTCATGGCCATGTACTGAGAAAACTTCTGGTCCTACAAGACACCATTCAGACAGCTGAACTGGCCATCTGTTTCAACAAACCATTCGCACAGTGCTGTATTTTCCACCACTCTTCTGTCAGCTGCTGCCGCAGAGCGGCTGTGGCAGTTGTTGCTCCAGCTGCTACCTGAAACAGGAGCATCAGACTGAAAACAAAGGCACAATCAAACAGCTATCTGCAGCAGCAGTTCATCACATCCAAACGCTTTCCCCACATTTTCTGATGTCTCAAGGGATCCCCATTCTTCTGCTACATCTGTCTGGAGTGCGCAAAAACTAGAGCTTCCTCACAGCAGCTGCAATTATTCTCCCAAGAATAACAACCATTGTACTTCACTGACTGAAAGGGTCTGTCCCTGGATATTGTTGTTAGCTATTTCTCTTTATTATATATTAACAAATTCAGTATCATATGTTGATTGGGACAGCTGGTCATCCTTCCCTAAAGAGAAATAAATCTCATCGTACGCATACCCAGAGGAATTGGTACATATGTGGCCTGGACTTTATAGGCTGCTACATCCCACTGGATGCTGTTCAGGCAAGCAGAAGGAACCAGACACTCGGCAGGAAAAAAAACAGATTCCTCATTACACTGCACACGAGGGTACTCGAAGTGGGTGGTACTCATCTTTCTGCTGGAACTTCTTCCTTCTGTAATGTTGCTTGGAAGGACAAAAAACTGCCTCTAAGATTGCTCCAAAATACTTCAGGTTGCTAGCAGTGGCTCTGTCCTTCAAGTTGGAAGACTTGCTTTCTCCTTTCCTTGCTGTGTTTCCACCCTCTCCTGTTCTTCCCAAGGAAGGCCAGTGCCTACAGTGTGGGAGAAGACTTCACAGAAGCCCTTTTTGCTCCCTACAACATAGGTCCCCACTGGCCCCAGGGCGATCAGAGTCCCTATGAATTGCTGAGCCACAGAAAAAAGGACTCAGCTGAGACACAGACAACTCGATCAAGAAGTTCTCTGCCACAATTTCAAACTGACAGCTGTTGTCCGGTGCCTTTTGTTTGCACTTTTGCAGGAAGCAAATTCACTTCATGTGCTGAAGCACACACATTGTACAGCATGCCAGGCTTTCAGTACAGAGTTTCTCCTAGAGTTGCTCCCACAAGTGAGACAAAAAAAACCCCAACAACAAAACCAAAAAACGATAAAGCCACTTGCCCAAGGATTCTACCCTTCAATCCTAGACAGAGGACAAAGGAATGAAATTAATCCTAGGTAGACAAAATGGAGAGGAAAACACCTATCTATCCACAAAAAGAAAGCTGAGCCTCCTTATCAGTCCGATCACAAAGGAAGAGGCAAACCTCTTCTTTCACCTGTGATTTGTCTTAACCTCTCACAAAAGCATGCAGCCAACTTCTTTGAGAAAGCTGAAATGATGACCTCCTCAAAACACAAACCCAGGCATAGGACTAGCTGAAAATGAGACAATCCTATGATCAAAGCTCAAGCTGGGTTATGACATTTGACCCAAAATCAGGAGTTTCCCTCAAAAAGCTCCTCATGGCAGAGGAAGATGGCTGTACAGCCAATCACTCCAAGGGCAGGAGTTCTAGGGAGCTTCCAGGGCAGAGCCCTCCCCAGGTGCTGAGGAACATCCTTCTCTGGCTCTGCTCCTCTGCTGCAAGCCCACTGCTGCAGGTTTTGTGAAGCTGTAGCATGCAGAATAAAATAGGTCATTAAACAAAACACTACAATTAAAAAAACTGGGCACCATACCATCTTAATTATACCTTGCGATAGCAGCAACAGTGGTATTGGATATATTTAAAGAAACCCCTAATGGTATTTTGGTTCATCTCATGTAGCAGAGACACGTTTCCTACCACGGAGGATATATTTAAAATTCTGTATTAAGCTCTAAAAAAATAAAATCAGAGCAGCATGAAAGGGCCCTAAGTCAAGGCAGTAAGGCAAATACTCAAAGTGACCTGTGCATCGTCCTTGTGTCATGGAAGATGATTCATCACTGAAAATAAGTCAACACAAACAGGCCTGG
>VYXH01005675.1:1359771-1411362 GCA_013397275.1 Burhinus bistriatus
CGGCGCCGTGGGGGGGGGGGGGGGGGGGGGGGTGGAGAAAACAGCAGCTGTCAGAAGCCTTGAAGACTCCCATGCCCAGAGCTTACGACTGGGACAGAAGTGAACAACAGGGAGAGCAGTTTCTGGGGCTGTGCAGCACTTCTTCACATGGGGCATTTCATATGCAAACACCGTTTTTCAATTCCTGCAGACCTGCAAAGCTAAAATAACTGAACTAGTGAGGTGCCTGAGAGCTCTCTCTTCTTCACTCCTATTATTCGGTGATGAAGCCCTAGCTGTGATGGCCTTTACACAATTTACCCGTTTTATGGGCGCATCTGACAAGCTCAAGACACTCATTTCATCATGCATTTTTATAAGAGGGAAACAAAGGGGAAGAGCTCTCTTCTCTCACTTATCTATTTTACTTATTTGCATTCCTTTTTAATAACATCCTTTCCCTGGACTTTTGATATTTTACAGCAAAACCATGTGGACAGATAGTGCGGTATGGGTGTATGAGAGAGATTTTTAAGAAGGGGAAAAAGAAGAAAGTGTGCCGTAAAAAGCAGGGAATGGTACAGAGGAAGGAGCCCAGAAGCTTTATCCTCTAACACAGTACAGGAGCAAGGATCTTACACAGATCAGACACATACACACACAAACATACATGCTTACACCATCATCAGTGAAATGTAACTGTATCTGGGAAGGCAAGTGGCTGTCAGGTAGTGACAACTGACAGCAGGAGGGGGAAAGTCAGGTCAGAAGGGCAGAAAGCCTTTCTGCCAAGGGTGCACCACGGAATTGCAGACATCCTCCCATGGCAGAGACATTATGATGCAGCATATGAAAGTCACGCACCAAGTGAAAGACTCAAAAGTAAATTAAGTTGCATGAGAAAGTGAAAACAACAGCGACTTGCTGAAAATGGCTCCGTGTATACCCAGTCCCAGGACCAGCTAAAACCTCCCCAGCACCAAATGAGGCCAGAAGTTGTTACATAATGACACAACACGCTTAGAGGTCTACTAAACATTCTGGGTCTTCAGCGTCCGACTCATAAAACAGCACAAGAGTCTCTCCTGAAAAACATTCAGGAAGATTTAAAAAAAAAAAAATTTAGATTATTTTGCCTCTAACCTATCTACCAACATCACTTTCTACTTGTAATTAAGTACTACTAAGGGTTGTGAAATCAGGAAAAAGTGCAGACAACAAGAAAGCTCCAAACAACCCAAAAACCCAGAAGCCAAGACTCCGAGAGTATCTGGCATTAAAAGCACAATTCAGTTCTCTGCTGTCCCACATACAGGCCCAGCAAACAGTCAGGAATGTTAGCTGCCTGTGCACTGTCATAGAAACTTCTTGACGCTATAAAGCCATTTCATCCCTCTGCTCTTTGTGCTACCCTTCTGTTCCCAGAGGATATTTTTTGATACGTATGCATTTTCACAGAAATAGCCAAAGAAAACCTTAAGCCACATATTTAAAAGGGACTTTCCTGGAGAGACTGCATATTATCTAGCAAACAACAGGTATCTTTTTTGAAAACACAGGGTGCAATTTGTTTTGCTTCTTCTAAATACAATTCTTTAAAGCTAAGATTTTTGTTGAAAGGCTGATGTGAATAAACATGGCTGCATTCAGACTTCTTCAGTAATTTCACATAGCTTACTAACCTCTAATTTCACTAGAAATTTCTCATGGACATACACTTTGAAGAACAAACATGTACAAAGCAGTCTCTCCTAATGACAGTACATGACATCCCATTCTGAATAGCATTTTTGCTAAGTCAATATGTGAAACTGTGTATAGGTCTTTTTTTCCAACTTTTCCCAAGTAAACCAACTTCTCTTAAAAAACCCACCTTTTTTGGCTTTATCAGACTTTGGCCTCAACTGAAGTTGCTGAATACTGAGTATATTCCAACTAATAAGGTTTTCAACCCCCTGAGCATTTGTATTTCACTTTGAATTAATCTTTGTCAGATAAGCTTCAGGCATCACTAAAGCAGAGTGAACTGGTTGCATAAAACTTCAAGTTCAGTTCCTTGTGCCACTGGCCATGACAGTACTATAATAACTAATATACAGAATAGAGAATTTCCCTATCTTTAGAAGATCCCCTGCACCCACTGTGGAACAAATTCCTACTAATTAAAAATGGTTCCATGGGAAGGGTGGAAGAAGAGGTGGAGTATTCAAATATTTTGAAAGATATTTAATTGAATTTCTTTCTTACAACCAGCATTCAGTGCACAGACAATAGTCCAGATGGAACTGTGCAATTTATTTTAAGGATGACATGCTGTACAGTCACATGCATCTGTAGATACGGATAAAACCAAACAAGAAAGTACTAAGTGAAACTAAATATGAACAGAAGCATAATAGACTTCCTCAATTTTCATTGTGAAATGAAAAGAAACAAAAAAGGAAACAACAGGTACTGAGAAGAGTAATTCAAATAATTAACATGGTCTTATTTTATAGTTAGAAGATTCAAGTTACACTAGCTAAAAACATGTATTTCTTCTGCAGAGGATACAGAAATGATATATTTTGCTACCTTTTGCAATCTCCAGGAGAAAGTACTTCACACTGAAACACTCAGACCTATTTTCCTGATTTCAGTATGTCGTCTTTAGTTAAAACACAGACATGTGTCGTGGTGCACACCACACTAGCTGCTCTCACCTTTTAAACAAGTCTCCATGAAACCCCACACAAGTGAATTGAGCTTTTGCACTGCAGTTTCCTTGTTTTATAATACTGATTACACCCTTTAATTTACCAAGAGCAATTAGGCCTGTCTGGATGAGCAAAACAGTCACATCCTGGTCTCAACCTCAGTAAGAGTCCCTGTCAAAACACAAGCTAACGTATTTGTTTGCACATTAACTGCCCAGGTTTTAACCTTGGCTTTCAACAGCCCTCAAGAAAGGTCCCAGGGTAACATGCCGAGCATTTCTTTAATTCTTCAAACTCAAAGCATGCTGACAAAGGCTTTTTGTTTTCAAAAAGTCCACCAGGTACCGAAGATAAACAAGACAAAACAAAGCATTATTAATCTTCCTGAATATAACAATGTTTGACAGGAAAAATAAGCTTAGAAACAATGCTCAGCCTAATGTTACATTGACTTGCTCTCTTGCTTCTGCACAGTTCTACCTGGGCAATTATTCTTCATTTAAGATGTTCTCTCATGTTGTCTGAAGTTTACTTTAATAAGTTGCTATTTAATAGCATTTAGACCAGGAAAAGCAAAATAATTTGTATTTCATAGTGAGCTTGAAGTCACTCAATATGATTCATTATAGCACAGATTGTTTTAAGGGATGCTTCACATCAGCCCTGTGTTATTGCAGTGCTCAATGCAATTCATGTACTCATCAAATAATTATGCAAAAGCACATTATAGCAGTACTTTACTGACTAGCACAATGTATTTAGAATAAATACATAGTATCTTGCAACCCAATACCCAGGAGCTTGTCATTTACAGCCCATCAATACTGAACGACTTCCTACATAAGCACTGATCTTTAGTAAATGTACATGAGTAATAGCTTTATTTCTCACACAGATAGCCCTAACTTTAGAAGACTTTAATTTTTCTTTTTTCCTCTGCAATGATTCATAAAATAAAGTGTACATTTCCAGAAAAATCTCTTTACGTTAAATATCCCAAGACTTTGGAATTCAAAACTAACATGCTGAACTAGCTTTGTCAAGTATTTTAACTTGTTACCGAATATACAATTGCCTTTCACAAGTACTGATTTAGGATAAGCCAATGCAAGTTGCAACAAGGGAAATTCGGGCTAGATAGGAGACAAAAAAGTTCACAGCAAGGGTGGTGAAATGCAGCAAGGCTGCAAAATCTCCATCCTTGGAGATTTGCAAAACTCAGACAGATGTGGCTCTGAGCGACCTGATCTCACTTGGAAATTGTGGCCCTGCTTTGAGCAGGAGTTTGACAAGATGACCTCCTAAATTATTCTATAATTGTATGACAATGTAGGGGATGCCCACAAGCACATGGGAAGTATATGCACACCAGATACCTTACTATCCGCTTGCTGCTTTTGCGTCTTACAGAAAGAGAGAACAGAACATGACTGGATGCAGACACAAGATCACTGTGCTTGAGGTATGATGGACTGTACAGCTTTAAAAGGAAGACACCCATCACTTTGCTCAGTTTAACAGTGAGCCTAACTCTCACTGTTAATTAACCGCAACCATTGTAGGAGCATATTCTTCCCCTCAGCCCTTCTGGATAATATATAGCGTGCCCTGAAAGCAAGAAGTGGCAAATAACCCATTCTGGAAACGTGCCTGCTGACCATCATGCAAGCGCAGCTCTGGGATGCTTTCAGCCACCTAAAGTAGCAAGTGGTTTGGGGAAAGAGATTTGAGAATCAAAGGTAAGGAAGGGGCCACATGATAAAGTCAAGCCACACCGCTGCCCTAGAGATTTCAATCTGTGCTCCCAAGGCAGTCTGTGCAGCTTTCAATAGAGCAGCAGGCACAGCATATATAACATTTAGACAGATTTTGAACGGGATTTACCAGACCAAGGAGCCACACAATGTAGAGAAAACACCTACAAGGTGTTTTTAATTCGGAGAGAATTACGTTCCTACCAGCTCACTTTGATTTTGAGAAGAAAAAAAAAAAAAAAGACATCTAGCACTTCATCATTGGACAGTTGCCAACCCCTCAACAACTACGACCACCAGGTCTCTCTCTCATCTCAACCAAGTGCTATAATCATTAATCCTCTCCCCCTCTCCCAGAGTCAGGTCTCCTCTTGCCTGTTAGCCTTCTGGCCTTTTGCCGATTGCTGCCTTTGCATTCCTGCGTACAGTAAGACCCAGCTTAAGAACTGTGATGGAGCACGCTCCCTGCCAGGACACTGAAATCCTTGCCAGGTAAGAGCTTGCTCTGAGGCTGTAGGTTCAGATCCAGTTAGGCTGCAGAGGACCTAAATGCAGAGCTTCCACATTCTGAACCAAGGACTCTAGCCTTCATGTGACCATGCCATAGGTGGGCATCTACATCATTGCCATTAGTTCTGGTCAGAAAAGGCTTTGGGGTTTGATAAGAGCACACAGCTATAACCTGACATAGATTTAAACTGCTCCTGAAGGTTGTTACAGATGCCTGCCTAAGTGTGCTTGTTTGTGCAGCCCAAACCAGCATTTATCTGTCCCCACTTGCAATAGGGGAACTCCAGCTACAGTAAAGAGAGCACCTGATCGTTTGCTCTGGTGACACAAAGTTGATTAACAAACAAAACTAAAACAGAAAAGTTCCATTCAAGGCATCTTTTAAAAATGAACAGAAAGGAAAGAAATTAATTCTAAATCTTCATTAAAGTTCTGAACCCGCTTCGAATAATGAATGCCCGTATTCCTTCAAGTGACTGAGTTACTCATGGTGCCAGTGAGTGAAGAACTCTAAACAAGTTCCTCCTGAACTAGTAGTAATTTAACTCATCTTTAAACAATTTCCCAAAGAGTTAAGTGAAACTAAAATACTGCATCAGTGATGTGTGAGAAAAAATAGCTGAATATTCTTTTGTAAGCAAATCCAAAACTAAGAAAACTCAAATCAAAGCACGGGGTCTCAGACAGACTGCTTGAGACCTTTTATTCCTCAATCTCAGAAACAGAGGTGTAAGATACTATTAAAACAAACTAAATCTAATTCAAGAAACTATTTCCCACAACCTAATTTAAAATTTTAAACAAACCTCAAAAAAGAATGTCCTCTACAAAACGTTCTGCTGACTTTAAAAAAAATCTGTATAAATTAACACACATGAACAGCAATTTCTCATGAATGTTAATATAACCAAACTAAACCCAATAAACATGAAAGGAGAAAAAAAATTGCAAGCAACATAGTTATTGCTTAAGAAATGCAAGTTAGGATAAGCAGGAATTTTATTTTGTCCTGGTGACACAGCAGCAGTAACACTTTCCAAGTTCCACACCAACCTCTCATTGACTGCCAGTGCAGTTTAGGCCCTGAAGCACTTCTATTGCTTTTGTAAATAAACATGAGGTTATCTCCAAAAGGTTACCAAGAGCAGCTACTTTTCCATTTAAAAGAACCACATGCTGTGCATTTAACTGTAGGTGTCCTGGAAGTTTTCATGCTGTATCCCTTCCCCCACTAACTCCAGTCCACTGTCTGAGCCTAACACTCATTGGAACTTCACTGAAGTGAGAAGCATCTCTAATATTTATTTGGATGGTGCCTAGTACACACCTTCAGGCTGCGAGAAATATATTGTAATACTACTGCATTACCAAGCTGAGGAAAAAATTCCACCAGTTAAGAAGAAATAGTTTAAACTGATGATAGGTATTAAGAGTTGATAGATACATATGCTTTCTGTAGGTGGCTCTTTACCATAAAAAAAAATATTAAGTACAAGATCTTCAAATAACTACAGTCTTCCTTCCTGCTCTCAGAAAATTTTAAAGTGTCTGAATCTAGCTATTTAGCTGGCACAATTAAGAAGAAAACAACTAACAGCCAATTCAATGGTACCTTGGGAAGATACGAGACTCTACATCACTGACAACATATTGAAATTTAAATACCTCTTTATTGTCCCTGGAAGATCCAGACTGAAAGGAATTTGATAGGAGGATGCTAAAGTGTCATCCACAGCCTTGCTTATTTCCTGTAGTTCTCTCAAAGAAACGCAACCAAGTAAAGCAGTCAGTTCACAGTCCTGTGACTGAATAAGCCTATCTTGTTCTTCAATTTCTCTTCTTAGCTGTTGATCTTTTGCTTCTAATATGGTCAGTCTTGCTCGGAGGTCTTCAATTTCTTTCTGCATAGAACAGAAACCGGAGTTTACTATGAACCTTATTAAAGAAACCCCTCTGCCCCTAGAAAAATGCAGTACAAGTCTCAGAAGTAGCACAAATTAAGGTTGTCCAGTTTAGCACATTAAATGAGAAGACATTCTTTTGTTGACAGAAAAATTCTTATGTCTGTTGTATTTAGAAACTCTAGTGCTTCCACAGCCTGAAACTCCCCATCTCCATTTCAACACCAAATTTCAAGTTCCTCTTCCAAAACCAACAGTCAGTGACCTTTTACTTTTAAAATACATGGGTATTTCCCAAGTTAAAAACTTCCCCAAAAAACAACAAAATCTCAGTTCAACCATGACAACAGAATCTTGCTACAGACTGGCAGCTAAAGTGATCAACCATCTATCTATCCTCCTGCAGAATATCCCTGCTATGGTTCCTCCAGGCTTCCAATCCTACATCACACACAGGACGCAAGTGGTGAATCACTGACTGTCTGGCAGGTCCTTTTTATTATTAATACTTAATTTTATTTAAAAGCACAAAATCCCTCCCTTGACTTAAAATGACCAGAGGTTCAATTTCAGTTGCACTCCTCTTACCAGAAGTTCAAACCCCGTGCGTTATGATAACTGATGTTTCTTGCAAGAGCGCATTCTAATTTTTGCTTGAAAATCCAACAGACAGCTTGCACCCAAAGAAGAAGCACTTAATGAAGGAGTCTGGGTTGCCAAGTTAAGAAAGTTATTTAATATATGGTCTTTGGCTCATTTGTCCCAGAATTTGAAAAGTGAGTTTAAAGAAGGGGGCGGGTGGGGGGTGGGGAATCAAAGGAGGAATGCTTGCTTTCATAGTCGAATGTCATACTGGAGAATTTTATTCTATTCCTATGTTTCTTAGAGTCTCTGTGAAACTTTCCAAGCCACTTAAACAATTATCTCAATACACAGTCACAGATTGAACGTTCCCCATTTTGCTTACAACCAACAAGAGTGGTCTCTGAAGTGCTATCTACAGACTCTCAACAGAAATCAAAGCTCTTAATTCCATGCTCTGACCATATTTAGTCCAGCTAAAAACAAACAAAAAACAAACAAACAAAAAAAACCCCCACCTTTTTCAGGTAAATAACTAGGCATGACAAAATTGACATTAGAAATGACCACATAGGTTTTTATGGCAATTCATTTCTTCATTCTCTATCTGCAAAATGGCAATAAGAATATCTCTTCACCCAAAGCAATGTTACGGAGATAAAACTAAGTGGTTCTGAATCACTGAGATGCCAACATTGATTAATGCTGTAAAACAAGCCCATTCACAAATTAATAAATCTGCATCCAAAAGAGGGGTTGAGTGGTATACAGTAAAAGGGTTCTGGGGCCGAATACTGAGTAATGAAGATAAAATGCCATTCTGAATATCTGAATAAGCACTTTCCATCTTCAGCAATGTATGAGGCAGGGATCCAGGAAAACAAAAGAAAAAAAAAAAAGGCATGCTCATATAATTAAAGACTCATAAAACAGACATACGATGCACTGATAACTGACTTTGCCATTTCTTTGCTTTTTGAGTGCTTCACTTTGAAACCTTAACATTCTTTTAATGTTTTCAATGTAATTTAAGTGAAGTTTAATTCACTAATGCTCATTTTGTCAACAAACATACTTTCAGCTTTGCTGCACTAAAACAAGCTCCCTCAGTATGACTTTAAACAAGAAGAAACAGTCCTTACATGTTAAAAGGTTGACTAGCTCAAAAATTTCAACTTATATTAGTGCTGCGCACTAGATTCATCAATTATTTTCCTCCTTTCTTGGTTTTAGATTTAGTGACAAGAAAACAGAGTGGCCCATGTTTCAACCCACAGGCATTTGTCAAGGACAGAAAGGTCAGCACACCAAAAACATCAGTTTTGTTTCTTTCAGTCTCAAATTAGGCTTTTAGTGTGCACAAAGGACAGTTCTGTCTCTGTGTTACTGGTTTGGGAACGCTGCCAAAATCTTAATAGGCCCCACTTAATACAAAAGCCTTCATATTCTGTGAAAACGTAGTAATTGCAATCACTGCAATAACCAACCTACATGGGAACAGAAAGGGAGGTGTACAGAATTTGGTTTTACAAACACACTTTTAGTACTGAAATGTTTTTACAACATAAATAGATACCAGAAGCACACAATCTGCATTCACAGAGAGAAAGCTCTTCTGCTCAGAAATAGTTCGCAGACATTCTTGGGAGAATGGAAATTTCAGTCAGTAAACTGGAATTCTCCCGCCTTCTTTTCCAGAAACACCAAGAAGCCTTTAACGTATTCTTGGTCAGCCTCCAGGGACAGACAATGGACTTAAAGTCTCAGCGTGGAGCAGCAGATGATATTCAGCTCACTAAACATAAGTCGGAGTTTTACTCTGTGGATTTGAATTTAAACTGACATTTCTAACACGACAGCTAATCAGTACTGATTGTAGAACTCCAGCTTCACTTATGGGCTGGTGTTTGCCATGAAGTACAGATTGCAGTAGAAACATTAATATGTAAATTTTAGATACTGTCACAGGTTCGCAAATCCCTGAAGACAAATACAGAACCAACAGGAGAGAGGGTAGAAGGAAAAGGAAAGGAAAGTAGGGCTGAGGAGAAAAAAAAAAAAAAAAAAGACTATTTCAAATCACGTGAGATTTTGGGCAGAAGCAATCCTTAAGGGATGCTGGGAGCCACCAAACATCACAGGTCAGCCTCCTCCAGAACCTGGAACTCATGACAGTTTTGATCAAATGCTCATATGTAGCATGCCTGTACAACGATGTGGCTAATTTGTCCCTAGTGTAACTACATAGGAATAAAGATTCACCTGGAGCAAGTATAAAAACATTAGCTAGCATGGAGTCTCCATGAGAGCAGTTTTCAGTTGAATATCTCGAGGTGGCTGTCTGGATGTCTAGATTACCAAAAGTAGTTTTCTGGACGTGGATAATGTTGAACTAGACTGTCTCCTCTTATATGTTGATGAAATAAATCCAAACAATACAAAAGGTGATGACTAGGATGAAAAAGACATTTCTTCCTCTAAGTAACATTCTGCAATGGCCACCTAAGATGCTTTTCTCCATTTCTTCCTCTTTTTTTTTTTTTTTACATATATATATTTATGTGTATACACACAGATGATTATACTATCGGATCCACCAAAGGAAGAAAAGTATCAAAAATAATGAGATTTCAAGACAAGACCATAGAAAAAAAGAAAACTAGACCTACTAGCTAAGATGTCACATTGACGAGAGCAATCGCCACAGTTTAAAAGGAGGCAGAGCAAAGACTAGTACTGGACTATAAACTAAGATTTTTTGAAGGACAGTGAAAAGAAAGAGCTAAATTTTGTTTAATAGGCTTGCAGATTTAAAATTGGACAGAAGCCATCTTAAAAACATTCCATTTGCCAAATTACCACGTTGTGATACCACGTGTCAGTGCAAAGTTATTGTTGGCAAATGCCGACTGCTCCATGATGATTCCTTCATACTTATGAAATGCATCAATCATCTTTCAGGAACAAAAGCTGGTAAATCATGTATCCATAGTCAATTCTAACCAGAAATGGATGAAAGATTGCTTCCTTCAAAACTTTTTGTCTTCGAATAAAAGCTTCTGAAGATCAGTGAAATATTAAAATAGCAAATTAGAACATAAAGAGCGCACTTAAAAGATAATGAGGAAAGTTTAAGCACGCACACAAGCCACCGAGCCTTCCAGTTCTGCTTCTCCATAATGAGATTAACACAACTCCTGTGGCTGCCATCTCCAATCATCACTTAGATTATCAACTGGACTACAGCCAAGGCTCTAATTGCTGCACAGAAGCAAAGTCACTATTACAATAAATTTATTTAATTCTGTGTGACAGCTTACAAGCTTTTCCCACACAGCACTGGTTCTTATAGACAACTTTGCAGTCCTATTACCTGTAACCATTTCTTTTCTTGAAGAAGTTGGTTTCGTTTTGTGGCCGAAACCTGCATCCTCTCCTTGTACGTGGATCTCAAAAGTTTATGTTCATTTTCATGCCAAAGCTGGGTTCCTTCATCTCTAACCCTTCGAAAAAAATGACAAAAGCTAAAAATTAGCATTATCACTGAGTATCGACGTCTCAAAGATTATATAGCTCAGAATGCTACATGTTACCTTCAGAGTCATAACATCCCACCACCAGAACAATTAAATCTTAAACGGATACAGTTAGAGAACAAGAAATTTTTTCCTTGGCATATCTTCCTTTATTACCTCAAACATTTACACTGTTTTTACAACACGCTGAAGGAGGAAAAAGGAAAACTTGCATAGCTTCAAGCTTCCCCCAGCTTCTTCATATTTCAGAAATTTATCCATCACTGCCTTGAAAGAGACAAAACTAAGGCATGTAATTTCTATCAATACAGAGAAAACTCTCTAAGACAGAAGTTTAGAAACTTGCCAAAGCCATTTTTGCAGCTTCTGTCAGCTTTTGGAGACTACATTAGAGATCATCTGGAGTGTTTGCTCCATGATGCCAAAATTTTACTTCTCTCTTGCACAGCGAGTTCTTTCAAAATCGCAGTCAGTGGGATTCCTCACAGTAGTCGGTAAAACCCTCAGCTGTAAATCTTTGCATGATTGGACCCCAAGGTAATCAGTGCATTACATTAAGTGTCAAGTCTATAATCAGTCTCTCAAAATGCACCTGCAAACAACACAAACCTATTTTGTCTCGCACATTCCTGCGTAAGGGCATGCACACTTGCAAAGCCAATTGTATTTCTATGTCCATCTCCAGAGATGATTGTGTGCGTTTCCACATAAAGGGTACAGATGCATTTCAGTATCTCATTTAAAAAAAATACTGTCTCAAGCAAAGAATGCTTTTGAAGCATTATTTCCTATTGTAATCTTGCAAAGCAAATACATCCATGCCACATACAAAACATGCACCACAAGTCTGGTTTGAGCATGATTAATTACACAATTATGATCTCCATGCACATCTGTTTAACAAGTGTGTAGAACAAGAGGTTCCTGTCTCTTCTGCAGGACCATCAGAAAACAGGCATGCTTTACTTCCTCTCTGTGGGCTGAAGAATATACTGAAAAAGCAAAATAAAACCCTGGCACTAAAATAAATGGCATTAAATCTTAAACAAAATAGACATAATTACAGTGTAACTGTATTTCTGTAATAACAAAATACATCCAAGAGACACCTGTATTGTGAGGTCCTCGCCATCATGGTGTATGCACCTTACAATCATTATAGACTGCTGTGGCTCCAACCGGCCACGCTTCCCAGCAGCTCTGAAGCCTCCTCCTTTTAGTAAGAGCTGCATCTTTCTGAGCACTGTGCGTAATAGAAATTTCTGAGTGTCTGGTCAAAATTTAGGAAACATTCCACGATAAACATAGCTTATTCTCAGAACCTCCTTGGAAATCCCATATGCACCTGCCTACGTGGTATCGAGGCAACAGAAACAAGATCTCTCTGATCTCACCAAACCTGGGTGATTGCACGAAGACGGCATTGAGCCCAAGCTAAACATAACCAAACCTGGCTCCTACCACCTGCACCCAATATCCTGTGTCAACACTGAATGCATTCACCTAAAAACTCATCTCAATCTAATCATGTAAAACAAAACAAGGGCATGAATTTCAGACTCATGTATTGAACACATAACCTGCCATACATGCTTTTCATTTAAAAGGTTCTTTATTTGCAAAAAGATGAGACTGGCTTAACTACAGTACAATTGCAATGATCTGGTCTTTTGGTGCTAGTCTGATCATCTTTTTAACTTCCCAGGTGAAAAAAGAAATCTCAGGTATATTGGTTTTGTTCCAATTCAAAATGAAAATAAAAACTGAAGCCTACGAAATTTCCTTGAAGAAGTGGTCACGTTTTCCACACAGTACTACCTAAAAATACTGTTGGAACAGAAAAATTTTAAACATCCCAACTGAATATAAAGGGTACATTTGCCGCATCAACAACAGAGTCAGACCACAGATAAAGCGGTGCAAAAGGCTACAGGAATCAATGTAGAAAAAGAAAGGGTGTCACAACAGTCAAACTCAAGCTCAAAGAAAGGAGTGTGAACAAGACAGAAAAGCAAAGAGGATATTCATCTGACCCTGAAGAATGGCACTGCTCTCAGACCTGCACAAAGAGAAGAGTTACAGATATAATCATCTGAAGAACAGGAACACTTTCATAAATGTCTATATTTTTTATATATACACATTATATAGGAAAAAAATAAGCAGACTACGTATTTCAAGGATGTTTTAGTGACTCAATTTCTATGGCACCGAAGACAACACCACCTCTAAAGCCAAAATCATTATTACAAATTAATGCACATAGTGAACACGTCAATGACAAAATACAGAATGTTGTATTCTTAATCTTTAAGGAATAGTAAAACAGTTTTAGAGTCTCAGAAGGTAGAAGGAAACAGCTCTGAGGGAGTGCAGTTTGTTTTAAACCTGCCTCATTACTAAATAATATAAATAGAGGCTAAAAATACCCTTAAAATTCTCAAATTTTGCAATAAAACCCTGTTATCTGTACTGATTTCATCTTATTTTCATGTCTATCAAAAATTACACCCAAATGCATTGACTAGCACACTGCAGCCTTTATATGTACAAGCTGATAGAAAACAAAAGGTTTTTCTTCTTTCATTTGTGCTATTGCATTTGAGAATAGCTTCCAATACCTATGAAGAATCCTCTTAATAACAACAGTAACCAGTGGCATAGCTGAAAAGAGATCTAGAAATTGAGACAACTTTTTCTTCCTAAGCTAACTACCTCCCTTGGGTCATCCAACGCATCTCGAATTTCCCCAGCCTTTGAAGTTGTTATCCCTTCAAGAGAAGGCTGAGAATTTATTTTTGTGACTTTGTACAGTGCTGAGCACATTACTGCCACCTAACAACTGACGCATAAAAGGAAGCTCCCAAAGATCTATTCATATCAAAAAAGAATTTGTTTTTACTTCATATTTAAATATGCTTTCATTCTCTGAAAAGGAGCATCAGAATTAACTCCACGGGGAACCATTGCTCAAGCTGCCTTGCTGTTGTATGCTCAAGCTGCTGTGTCAAGGATTCAATCCCATTCCCACTCAACATCAGTGAGAAAAGTTCCATTTAATTCACCAGTTCATCATGATCGATGTTTTTCAGGGCAATTCTGAAAGAACTGTAGAAAGAAAAAGGTGGTGGTGGGGATTTTCATAAAGAAGCTCCATGTTGATATGCTGGAACTCTTTATTAAAATTATTCATAAATTGTATTCCATGTTTTGAGACAAACAGAAGCATCATTTCATATAAATAAGGAACCAACAAACTTACCAATGATCAGCAGCCCAGCGCAATGCTGCTTGAACTTGGGTAACAAATCTATCCAAAAAACTGCTAAGTGAAGGATGCCTTGAAGGAAGCTGAAATTTTAAAGAATTTTTCTCTTTCTCCAGTTCTTCCAGTTTCCATCTAAATTTATCGGCTAAAAATTAAATTTAAAGAAAAAAAAAAAGTTACTTAACAGTGACAAAAAGGTTCCGTTTTACCCGAAGAAGAAAAAAGGTCAGTCAACAAAAAGTAAAATTCACTTCACAGACAGTTCTTCCCCTTTTGATAAAAAAATATATCAGTATGTTTTGCTCAAGGATGAATTACTAAGACTACAATGGAAAACATCAGATAACCAGGATGCTAAGCTACTTTGTTCTATGACAAGGACAAAACTTCAGGCTTTCCAGCACTTTCACGGAGTTTATACTTGGTAAGGCTCCAAAGAATTGGCTCAAACTTATCATCTGTGCTCTTTTCCTAGAGTAACAGCTCTGAATTCAATTCTAAGAAAACTCCTGCTCTTCACTGCTCCAGGTTTAAAACAATCTTAGATGACAGTTACACATTTAAAGTCTGACCTTTTAAAAAATTGCATTGTTATTAGATCAAGACCTGAAGAATCGCATATGATAGCTCAGCAATATATTCCAGCAGAAAATGCACATGCAATTATAGTAATTAAACAACTATCTCATTCCAGGCTTTCCTGAATTACGCTTATTTTGTCATCCAACAAAAAGATTAACTTTCAACTTTAAATAAAAATAACAGTGGTCCTTAAGAGATTGCTTTAACTCTACTGTAACTCCATAAATTTCTTAGAGTAAACACTTCCCTATATAATTTAGTTCTTCTTTGTTTTCTGTCCCTGTGTAGAAACCAAAGGAACATAGTTCCAATTACAAATTATTATTTCTGGTACGTATATTCTCTATAGTGCCAGTATACTAGCAAAATTACATACACGACAGATAACAAGCCTGGCTGGTCCAAGCCAGAACACCTTTGATGATACATTAGTCAAATCAGAGAGTTTTGAGCTAGCCCACAAATGGAAAACCTTTCGTTGTGACCTCGCTGTCTACAATTTTGTGTGATTAGCATTCCTTCCCTTCTAACATTTTCAATACAACATGTTACTATCAGAATAACATCCATCTGTGCATGCTTTTCACTGCTTATTTTCTTTCTTTATCCTCAAAGGGATTTTAAGAAAAGGGGTTGTTTACATTTGCTGGTTTAGTGGAATGATCCATTTTTTACAATAATCTGTCATTAGTATTGATCCACCTTCTGCTTCTGTACTGATGGGGTGGAATAAAGACCCAGGACATACTAATGAGACTAGATCTTCTCCCTAGGCCAGCAGACCATTCCAGGGTAGTTAGACTCTTGTTATTTGGGTGCAAAATGCTGCCAGAAGGCTCTAGCTGAAATGATCACCACCCAAGTTACTGCAGGGTTCAGGCCTTGCCCCAACAACCACATGTACACATGCGCATACTCTTCCTGCAAAGGAGAAACCTTTTCAGCAGTGGAGGTGAACCACATCTGCAGTGTGTTTCTCAGGGACCACAGCTGAACAGATTCACCCTATCCCTATCACCACAAGGACAGTAGAATCTGGACCCCAATGAGACTTCTAAGCCCATACTTTGACCAGAAAAAACATATCAGCATTCACATTTTGCGTGGAATGTCAAGCACGGCCATCAAAAATATCACTGTTACAAACAGAAAAGTAAGGGTTGAACTGTGACCAATGACCACTGAATGCCAAAACACATGGAAACACCTCCTTTTACTGAAACCATTCACCATTGGGTTTCCTGTGTTACCCAAGTGAGAGTTGTGGCAACCCTCTACAACCATTCAACAATGTTGTCATTGTTCTTCAACATAATTATGTTTGTGTGTCTAGTTGTTCCCTCATTCTACTCCTACCCACCCTGGCCCTAGAAACAAGCTATTTTGAGAAGGAAAACAGATGAGGGGATCCACATGCCAATTCATTCTCTCTGTCATTAATTCTTGGCTGCATCCTGCTTCATATATTCCAGTCTACACAGAATTCAATTAGTTTCTACTAACAGACGTTTCAAAATAATTTGTTTCACTGGCATTTTATAAGTACTATTGCTGGCCATATTTGCTCATTATGTCTCAGCACTAAATGATGGCTTACCCTTTCAGCATTGCGGTTAGGGGTTACGTCTCAAGAGACTCCACCACCACCGAGCGGAACACTGCAGCACTCAGTTTTTAGGCTCCTCTCCTGGAAAGGAGACCCCTCAGTTTGACCTGGCTGATGTCTTCAGTGCATGGAGAGACCAAAGCACCTCAGTGCCAGCTGCAGAGCCAGGAACCACGCAAATAAGCCTTATCTCGGTCCAGCTTTCAGTGCCGCAACTCAAGAGATCTGAATCTAGCCAAAATAATGGAAATGATCACTAGTCTAGCAAATAGGATATGTGAAAAAGATGGCAATAAGCAGGGTTCCTCAATCTAGTGGAGATAAAGACTGAGGGGAGTAACTTCCAGTACTATTACATACTAGGAAGCTGCAAAGAAAGCAGTAATACAATTCTTTTCACCTCTCCTCAGAACTTGAGTCCTCAGTAACAAACCTGAGTTACAGCAAAGGAGATGAGGAAAAACATCAGACATAGTAGAGCACTAACTGCTTGGGACAGCCAGTAAATCTCCACCAGTATTGGTTTTCAGGTCAGACAAACAGCTCTCAGGAATAGCTCTGGCATAGTTTTTAAGGTCAAGGCCAGCAAGATCAAATGTGTCCTCCCAAGATCCCTTCTCACCATACTTTCTAGGATTTTCCAGACAAGAAGCAGACACAGAAGGCCTTTGCTGTTCGTAAGCTATCAGACTCAAGGACACCATTTTCTTTTGCCTTCATTTTAGTCTTTTAAGCACATTATTTGAACACAGAAAAGACCTTCACAGCATCCCAGAGCTCACTGATGGACTGAGACACCAAAAGAAAGCACATGTGCTGAGATACCTCCATCACACACAAAGGCTTAATACTTCATTCCTCTGTCCCATACTTCACCTCAAAATAAGTCATTTAACACACAGCTTACATGCAAAAAGCAATCCCCCTGTTTGATGAAGTTCTTAAATGAGGGAACTTTAATGTATTCAATACATACTGTTTTACAGACAAGCATGTGGAGTAAGACTTAATTCTCTTTACCAGCCTTTTATTTCACCATATTATGCTGTTAGCTTGCTGCCTTGCAGCAATCCTACGGATACCCTAGACAAAGCTTCTACTTCAGTGCAAACAGCAAAAGTCAACCCTTAAACTACCCTCCATCCCAATCCATTACTGCCTGGCGCACTTCAGACATCCCACTCAATTTAAAGCCAACCCAGGGTACAGGCCTGGAAGATTCTGGCTAACTGCTGTCCTCAATTAAACAGACAGAAGTCGGAGAGCTGCATTGTCTCCAAAGATCACATTTTGTAATAGCTTTGAGCAAGGAAGCAATTTCCATAATTTTTAATTGACCATATGAGAACATGTGGCTACCTCTGTACTTTTTTCATATTCTGATATCGGTTTTATTCCCTTGAAGAGAAGGCTCACTTTATCAGAACTATTTATCATCATTTAAAGAACGTTTAAGAAAATCATCACAGTAAGGCTAGAACCTCATTTGCTACATACTGCATATATTCATGTTTATTTATGTCAGTTCTTTGCTGATAGGTGGGAAGACAATGAATCGTGCTATTCTACAAATTGCTGGACATTAAGGAAGCGTCTCTTCAGCTAGTTCAACTAGAGAAGGCCATTCGATCCTGGCCCACAATCCTGTAAAGAACCCCCTCCCTCTCTCCCTTATGTCCCCCAAAAATCTGAAGAATATAAACCAGGATTTATGCAGGGTTTACATGCATATATCTCTCATTGCAGCCCTAAAATCTTTTGCTTACCTGCTAGATAACTTCCAGAGCCAGGTAACCTCCCCAGCATTCACTTTCTTAAAAACTTAAAGCTTCCAAGATGACTGAAGTGTTTTTGTATACTCAGCATCAAAAATATTGTTAACTATTTTGTAAGAACTAAAGAAGCCCCAGGTTCATATTCAAAGGCCTCTCTTCTAGCAGTCTGCCTCTGTCTCAGACTTTCTTCCACCTGAAAGAAAACCAGCCCATGCACTCCAAGACTGCTCTAGAATGGAAAGCAAAGTATGGTAAACAGGGCAGCTAGGAGATTCCCTTCAAAGGCTCGCACACCTAATCTGAACTAAAATGCTCTTTGGGCCAGGGTCCTTGGAATACTTCCAGCAGTCAGTGGGAAAAGAAGCTCCTGGAAAGGCCAGTAACCAGAAGGTAAAGCTTTCCAGACAAGGGTATAAGCCCCTGGGTACCACAGCAGTCTGTGTTCAGTTCATAAAAGGCTAGAGCATAATGGCTGCTAGAGCAAAATGCAAATGAAATTACCCTGCTTACCCACCACTTAATTTTTGCCATTCCAATCAAAAAGGGAACTTTGTGAAATCCAGCACCCTAGCTGTGTTCCTGAACTATCAAGACGACCTTGAGGAACAGCTGAGCAAATCAAACCCCTGACTCCTTTGGAGTTCAAAGCAACTGCTGCAGAAATCACCTCAAAGCATAAGGGCCAAAATCTTTACAGAGTACAACTCCATAATCCTTTGTTTTGTGTGTATTCCTCAGTTATTTGGCACTCTTAGTACAGGTGACAAACCCTTCTAATTCCTGCTTTATGCTACCAAGATGGTAGATCAATGCTTGCCTCCAATTTAAAGTTAAAAGACTAGTAGCCTGAAGAGTACAAGAGAGTAGATCTCTTGCATTCCCAGCCAGACTCAAGGCATCAGAATAGCCAAAATGCACAGCGATGACCTGATGTCACATTTGATGCCTCAAGCTTGCCCTCCTGCAGGCAACATCAGCTGTCTACCATTTCTCCACTCCTTTTTCTTTCCTAGCAATGACACCAGTATACATAAATAGGGTGGAGGAGGAAAGGGATGGAAATCTGATACTCGAAATAGTCCCTGCAAGAGAAGCAACAGAGAACAGTGTCTGAAGGATTACAAGGACTGCTCAAGCAGACTCTCTGCCTCCCACAAAGCTCTGCATTTCCCCCATCAGTCCATACCAGTTATAAGCCAGGAAATTGCTGTGTTCTTAATTCATGTATTACATTTCAGAATTTAAGGTACCGAATGTCAGTGTTGCAGCAGAGTTGGGAAGTCTGAAAGCTTTAAAAAATACAAGAACAAACACATTTCAGCTATTATACTTCTTTTATAAAAAGAAACTTGACACATTGGCAAAAATTGATTTTTCTCCTCTAATGCATATTGAATTTAAGAGCATTCATTCGGACTCTGAACAAAAAGCTAAATTCTCGGAAGTTTCACTGATGCTTCCTCCAAAGCACAACACCAAGTTTCCCACCTACAGTTTACATCTTAACACTGAAAAGTCTATGCTGTGTATGAAACTTCTTCCCAGAAGGGCACTGCTGCGAGCCCAAGTATAGACTTTCAGCACAAATTTTCACCAGTGTCCCTATTTCATAGAACACCCATAGCAGCAACACTGCTGACAGATTGCCACTCAGATCTGTAACGTTCTCTGTCCCTTAGTAGTAACAGTTAAATGGAGCAGTGATTTATGGACACAAGCTGTAGGACTCAGTGGGTTTTGTGAGGCTGTAGGTACAGCTACTTTAAACGTCAGCAGGAAGATTAGCAAGAAGCCACAAAGCCAGAAAGGCTCTTCCAGCACAGAACGCCTCTCGGAAAGGAGGAGGGTGAAAGCCCAGCAGGAAACATCAGAGTCCTGACTTGGGTGATTAATCTCTTAAGTTATTTGGCCAGCATTAGAAAAATTTTGCTTTCCCATGTTTCTTTCTCATTATCACCTGGCAATGATGTAGGCTGAACTATCCCCACAGCTGTTCTTTCTGGGATGAGTTTAAGGCACATCAGGACTATCTGGATAAATCTACATTACAATTTCCTGTAATGTGACTATCCTGCAAGCAAAGTAGTTACTATTTGCCACTACCATCTCACAGAGGAGGCTCCAATCATACTAGGCTCAGACAACAGGGAAAGAAAAAAAAAAAAAATCTTACTGCAATAAATTTACAATCAACAAAACAAATGACAACAGAAGAGACAATTGGAGATGACAAAGCATCAGACATACAATATGGGTGAAATGACATACAATAATTTCAGTGTACCAGAAGCAGCTTAATCTCCACTGCTCTTAATCTGATACTTCTGAAAAACATGGAGTTTTTATAGTACTTTAATAGCAAAGTTTTTAATCATAAGAGCTTCACAAATATTTTACATTACAGCATAAACTAGCCACTTCAAAAAATGTAATTACTCCAGCATTTAGAAAATTATGGAAGTGCCTGACACACATAACAGTTGCTGAAATAGTGGGCAGTTTTCTGTATGTGACAACTCCTTACTCATCTTTGTAATTACACTAAAATAAAGGTACAATTCCATACAGGGTCTATCCCATACAGTCCTTATCTTCAGATTTGCTGCATTTGCAAATTCCTTCAAACACCAGAGTTTTAACGTGTAGGCATTTTTTGGAGATATAATTTCTGTTTTACTCAATTCACAATACAAAATAAACAGCGCCCTGTTGACTGTTTGCTTTTCATAGTCTTTCATAACCATCAAGTTTCCAATGAAACCACTGAGATGCCTACATTTCCAATATGACTTTACAATAAAAATAATTTACAGTAACATCAAAAGGTACATTAAAGGAAAAAAACCAAGCTGATTGCTGGTGCACTTTATTTGATATCAACATTATTCTGTAAGCAGTGCTGACAGTACTGTCACTTGTACAGAAATAAAGAAAAACATGTACCACTGATTCCAGGCTGAATCTGCATTTTAAAAAAGTAAGACTATGCAGCACAACGACATCTATGCCTATTGTGAACTAAATTCTACTCTTAAAAAGATCCCTCAAGACAAGGAAGCTACCAGAAATCAATGCAAAGCTCCTTAACTTCCAATACAGCTCCTTCTTTTAATGGAGATGGCAGAGGAAGAGCTTTGGTAAAGGTTTCCAATCATACGTGAACAACTGTCAGCTATATATTAATGTCAACTGTGGATGATTCAATCCCAGTTCACTATGTCCCTTTCCCTGCTCCAGGAATCTCTAAACCAACATCTGCCTTTCTTCACTACCTCTGAATAAATGCCATGGGTTGATTAGAAGTCAGGGCAGTCAATTAACAGTGAAACAATGTAATACTCTACAACTAATTGCATTATATTGTGAGGTATCAGTCATTTTTATAAAGCAAGTTCTAAATACTCTAACAAGAAATTTAAAAATCTGATGGACTATATCTGGGCTTTTATATCAAGGATTTTATGACTAGACACACAGTCAGATTATGGTTTTTGTACCAGGCCCTATTTAAGCGCATACTGTGAATCTAACGTGCTTTGTTCTAGCTGTCAAACAAAGAAAAGCCTCCTTTGTTATTGCCTAACCTGAATACATTGAAAATACTATCCTAAAGCACACCATTTGAAAGATTTTTTTTTTTTTTTTTTTTTTTTTTTTTTTTTTTTTTGTGATAGAAGTCCAAAACTAGCATAGATAATACAAGAAGTGTTCCGCAAAGGTTTATCTTCATAGTTTTAAAAGCCATGCTGTAAAAACGCACAACAAAGCAGCACAAAGTCTAGGCTAAGGAACACCAGTGAATAGGTGTACAGTTGCTTTAAGTTGAAGTTTGAAAGAAAGAAGCACAGATTTTAAAGTGTGGTGTGTATTGAATTGTGCAATGTTCCCCAAGGACTACAATATATGAAGAAATCGGCTTGTACTTCTGCTTAAGCCATCAGCTACAGATCAGCACCACCAAAACCAAAATGCAATTTGACAACATTATCTTCCTTTTGTGGCAAGGCACACTGATGAAAAGGTATCAAATATTCTTCCTTATAGAATGGATATTACACACAGAACTATAAAGAGAATATAAATACGGGCACACAACCCCAACAAATTGCTCTGAAAACTGCACTGGGGAACTTCAAAAGGAAACTTGAAGCTTTGCTCTAGAAACAAAAGGGGACAGAGAGAAGATAAAGGAAGTCTTTGTGGTAACTGAGCTGAAAACAGTACATCTATTCATTATGGATGTGTACCTGGATGCCAGAATTTTGCTTTTGTTTAAAGAAAGTTTTTTCTTCTTCTCTTGCTCCCTGCATTCCTCTTCATGGGTTCCCACAACAATGCTCAGTTTTCTTGTATTCCAGGTCTCGACTCTCACAGTTAGTAGTCTACATAGTCTCAGATATATACATCTAATTTCCTCTTTCATTGTTCCCTCTGTATACTCAATGCTTTTCAAGAATTACAACTTTACCCTCAAATTAAGTTGATACTGTTCCCAAGCACATTGGATCAGTAGGTGCAAAACCAAAAACTGTTTAAAAACCTACTAAAGATGCTAGCTTACTTCAGCCTAGCCACTTCTCCAGTTTCCACCATCCATCACCGTTCTAGCACCCAGAAGTTGCGCTGTTCTACTTCACCCAGAAAAGGCCCTATTCTAAGCAAGCAAGCAATAAGACAAAATTGTTTACGTTTGTAATTTGTTCTCGGACTACTCTGCCTGCCGTAAGTCAAAACTCAATTCACAAATTTTAAAGTGCCATAGAATCATAGAATGGCTTGGGTTGGAAGGGACTTTTAAAGGTCATCTAGTCTAACCCTCCTGCAACAAGCAGGGACATCTTCAACTAGATCAAGTTGCTCAGAGCTTCCTACAACCTGACCTTGAATGTTTCCAGGGGTGGGGCATCTACAACCTCTCTGGGCAACCTGTTCCAGTGTTTCACATTGTAAAAAAATTTTTCCTCTGTATTTAGTCAGATCCAATAATTTCCACCAGCTCAAGGCCTGGACACCATCCTGTGCAACCTGCTCTAGGTGACCCTGCTCTGGCAAGGCAGGGTTGGACTAGATGATCTCCAGAGGTACCTTCCAATCCCTCTGATTCTGTGATTCTGTCTGCTCTGCACTGGAAAGACTGACATGAACACATGAAAGAAATTAACATACAACACCTCACCAACATAGGTATGTTTTCCTTATTGCTGGTTCACATAAGGCTCTAAAAACACTGAATGCTAACCAAAATATCACAGGAACCGTCAAATCTTAAGCATAACATTAGAAAAAAATTTAAAAAACCAACAGGAGTAGTTACAAGTATAATCAAGATAGCCCATCTAGAAAGAGTAACTTTTCTTAGTCCACAGTTTCTTTTTATGTACCTACATTTTCAGGCAAAAAAAACCCAGAAAAGGCAGTAGGGATACACAGCACTGTTTCATGGAAAGGGTTCTGCCCATGGCTGTGCCAGGTGGCTTCAAGTCACACTGCATGTTCTTTCATGAGCTCCGATTCTACAGTGCTGCACTGCACCATCTCAGATGAATAAGCCCATTACTTTCTTTCAGCTTCTAGGTCCTCTGTGTCTGTAAAAATGAAGATAGTAACAATGCTCCATAGGGGCCTCATTAGGCTTAATTAACACCTGTGTGAGATCTTCAGATAAAAGGATTGCTGTAATTACACAATGTGAACTGCTTCTTGCATAAGAAACCTTGTATTATCCCTTTCATAATTTGACGTTTTCTTAAAAGTTAGTGCCCTTTTGTTCTTTTACAGGACTCTGTTCCCTATAAAAGACTATTACCTCCTGGAGTCACCTCTTAATTTTCTAATTTTAAAAGCGGACAAAGCCCAGCCTCTCTTTCCTATTTGAACAAAAGGGATCCTGCAGTCTTCCTTTTATTTTTTTTGTTAAATCATTGTTTCCCAACCTTCCTCCCTTTTACACACACTTTACTTTTTTCATAGTTACGATGTTCTTTTCATCCTGGCTCTGCAGCTGTCCCCACTGTCCCAGCACAGAGCCCTTACAAGCGTTTCAGGTGTAAGAATTACTCCTCGAGCACACACAGCAGCGGGCAGAGCTGCACAGGAGGATGTCGGCAGAGGTCAGCAGGGAGAAGACAGAAAGGCTCTCTAAGCAAGTTCCACAACCCTTTAACTCTACTTTGGTCCCCCTTCAGTGAAGCAGTTATGAATGAGACAACATCCCATCAACCACCAAAAGCAGTCAAGAGGCCTAGCTGGATTGCATTCACATAGGAGCAGCAAAGCCCACACAACTGCCACTGCAAAGACGACTGACCTCCTCCAGCATGCAGATCCACAGAAGAGCCTTTCATGTCCAACCTGAGTGGACCGCAGCAGTTCCAAGGCACTTCACTGGACTGCATGCTTCAAGCTATGGGACTAATTTTAAATACAGGCTCACTGCCTTCTTTCAGCCTGAGCCCATGAAGTTTCACTGCCTCCAGCAGCTTCTCCACCTGCTTATCAGAGCCTCCTCAGGCTGGAAATTGAAGCTGTCCGATCAGTATGCCTGTTGACTGACAGCCAGGTGGGAAGGGGAAAGAAGTGCAGAGTGGGACTCTGATGAGACTTGGCCTGTAGAGGCAAGGGCAGGAGCACCAAGCTTAGGGAGAGAGGTTTGGCTATTGCCATGTTCTCCAGAATGTGTTAAAACAAGCAGGTGCTCCAGAAAGGACATTTTAATATGAACCCACATACAAAAGACAGGACATCTTTCAAGTGTGATCCTGTTTTAGGCCCCAGAATTGCAGCTGACCAGACGCAGGTTCTGCTTCCAGCCCTGCAGCTCAGCTTTCTACACATCTCCTGCAAGCACATAAAATAAATGCATTAAAGCCTACTATCTTCTGTGGCATGCGTCAACTACAAATGAAAACACTGCAAGAAATAAGTTTTTTATTAGCATATAGCTTCACAATAACTATTCTCTACTTTCTTCATGAGTTACAATTAAATAATATTGCTACAGTAGCGAATCTTGCTATGAATTTCATTCTATGCCAGTACACCTGCTGTTTCACCATAGCACAATAAACAATTCTATCCAGCCTCTCATCTTGACTCTGTCCAGCAACATCCCCTTTTATTGAAATTGTTTGAGCAGGTTGTCTTTGAAATAACAAGTAAGGATTACATTAATGTGTCTAAACGGCAACCTCCATAAACATTTTTCTCCTTCCAAATACCTCCTGCAATTGCATTAGAAGATAGCTGAGCTGCCTTCCCCTCCCACACCCATTCAACTCCTTTTTACTTCACTGCAACTGGACAGATTGGGAAGAACTGTGGTAAAATATGTAGATCAGACAGATGGTATTTGCTGCTCTTTTATCAATCCTGCTGCTCAATAGTTTTAAAAAGCCATGATAATTCATTTCCTGAATAGTCTCAGATAGATCCTGGGTTCCACTACAACTTTGTCTTACGCATTTTGTAAGTGGAATTATTTTATTTACAGGAAGTATCAGAACCTTCAACCAGGGCAGAAAGAGACAGGATTATAACAAGACACCTCAAATAACTGACTTTTGTTGTTTGCTTTTAAATTTCTCCTCAGGAAGCACAATCCTCTCCCTGCTTTATTTCAACAGATCTGAAGAGCAGCTGACCTGTGTGCTTCCCAGCTGGAGCACTGGGGCAGTTCCCTTTACGCTATCCACCCTCGCCGTAGCATGTGCTCATAGCTCCCCATTCCTCTCCACAACCAGAACTTCTCTCTTCCCAGTATTATATCTGACCATTCTTTAATATATTAATAAATAACCAAAGAAGCTACTCATATATATATATATATATATACACACAAACACATCCCCGCTATGCAAAAAAAGATGCGGACAGGCTGGAGAAGGTCCAGAGAAGGGCCACAGAGATGATCAAAGGACTGGGAAGCCTGCCATATGAGGAAAGGCTGAGAGAATTGGGTTTGTTCAGCCTTTACACAGGTAGGCTTAGGGGAGACCTTATCACCATGTTCCACTATTTAAAGAGTGGCTACAAAGAAGATAGAGACTCCCTTTTTACAAGGACTCACATGGAAAAGACGAGGGGTAATGGGTACAAGTTATTCCTGGTGAAATTCCGATTGGACACAAGAGGAAAATTTTTCACAATGAGAACAATCAGCCATTGGAATAATCTCCCCAGGGAAGTGGTGGGTTCCCCAACATTGGACACTTAAGATTCAGCTGGACAGGGTGCTGGGCCATCTTGCTAAACCGTGCTTTTGCCAAGAAAGGTTGGAGCAGATGATCCTCGAGGTCCCTTCCAACCTGGTATTCTACGATATCCACCTTCACACACACACACATCCTCCCATCATCCTGGGAGATGTTTTTTTCTTATCATATACTGAAAACTGTTCATCCGACTTCTATTCCTCTTCCTGTTACGGACAGAGGTGCTAAGAAGCAAGGTTAAAATATAGAAAACCATTGTTATTTGGTTACAGAACAACTAAGAGAGGAAAAAAGAGTTAAAGCAATAGAATTTGCTCTGAAATAGCACTATTTGATGACTTTTGCTAGTACCTCAGTGTTCAAATTGCAATTTAGGCAGCGGTTGTTTCTAAGCAAGTTATTCTTTAGCGATGGAAGATATGCAAATAATTTTTATCATGTTATTTACTAGCGGCTCCAGATTTCAACACACATCATCTTCCAAACAGTGAGCTCCTGTCAAGTTAGTGCTCCATCAAATCTGTCAATTGCAACTCATTTGGTGCTACAGGACAAGCCGACACATTGCATAAAGGTCAAGTGGAAAAATGTCCCTTCCACTACATCAATGTCATAAACTGGTAAAGGTCACTCCATCCAATAATTGCTACTAGAGAAAATAACTTTGTTGTAATCTACATGATAGAGGAAAAAAAGCAGTTCAAGTCCTTCATTTTTTTCCCAAGACATGACAAACTAACAGTACTGTCATTTTCTTGCAGCCTATACAGTCTAATGAGAACAGCTTAACCTACAGGCTCTACAGCTTTCACAAGTACATCAATTATAATACATGAAGTTACATGAGGACAACTTTTCCGTAAAAACATGAAAATTAAAATGTCAGCATTTATTGCTAGTAACACCTTACAACTCTGAAGCTCCAATCATGATAGGAGCTTAGTGGGCTTTACAGTCTTTAATTACAACTCCCAAAGACTGTAGTATGGCAAGTGATGATATACCCATTTTACGGACAGCTCACCTGAAGCAGACTGAAGTAGCTTGCCTACAATTAAAACAGCAAAAAGCAAATATGATCATGTAGTCTAAAACAAAAAAAACCACCCCATCATCAAAAAAAAACCCCAAAAAACACAAAAGGAAATCTGTTGTGGCTTGGGTTTGTGTTGGGGTTGTTTGGTTTTTTTTTGGGGGGGGTGGGGTGGGGTGTTTTTGGTTGGTGGTTTTTTTTTCTTTTTAGCTCCCTATTCCTATATAATAATTCATTCTCTCTCATCAAACCTTTTTTCTACTTTTCCAAAAAGTATCACACTATCATTTGGAACATCACAGTGTGCTGTAAAATGTAAAATTAATGTACACAAATGCAGAAGTTAACATTAGGCCACTGTAATGCTGGAGCTGAAATCCTAAGGCTAAGTGAGCAACAACCCACCTTACACAGACGCATGACTCTCGTCATCCGAAGCAGCCTGGGTTGTGTTGTGCAATGATGGAAGAGAAGGGGAGGGAAGACGTCCAGGTTCACCTTCTCTGACTACATGAATCCAAAAGTGATTCCTTTACAACTCAGTGTACTCTCAGTTTCCATTATTAATGAAAGATTAAAAACTGAACATTAACGCATAACATTCAGTCCCTGTATCATCAAGACAGTTTTGGAAGAAATTTTGCAGTTACTGCGAAGAGTAATAGAAATATTTTACACACAGGACTCTAAGAGCAAAAAAACCCAAGGACCTTTCTCACCATAGTGTGTAATCAGTGCTCTGATTGTAAGCGCTGGGCTTCTGGATTAGCTGCAAAGCTGCTTAGGTCTTACTAGATTTCACAGACGCCAGTTGAATATAACCAAAACCTGTGTACATCCTAAGCAAGCTTTAGATTAAATCAAGAAGAAACAACTTTCTGTTAAAGAACTGAAAAAGTTAAGCAGAGACAGCTGCAACTCTGTCCCTAAGACACAGAATAAACATTAACTACCTGAATGTTTTCAGAATGAGGCTAATGGAAATTATAACATCAATATTAATAACAGAATCGGGCCATCCTATCAATAAGTACTGTAAGAGATACAGTACAGGTAACTGAAGGCACATACCTCTTCTTTCAAAGCATTACTGCTCCATTAAAAAGAAGATCTGGCATAGCACAGTAACATATAACTCCTTGCATAGGTTTTCACTTCCACAGGGAAAGGGAGGCTGGAAGCTGGCCAAGGGACGAGGTGGCATTCTTCACAGACCTCTTCACTGCCACTTCAGCTGCCACATGCAAGAATGGGAGCGATGTTTGTTTTACCCTCTGGCACATTCCCTAAGTGTGTCAAATTCAACTAGTTATTCAAAGATACTCGATAACAACACTATCAAGATCTTAGAAAGCCATAATGGTTTCTTCAGTGACAAGCACTATGAATGATGGCAGCATCACAATGTTAGGTTGCAAGCAGCTGCAGTAAAGCACATCCAGAAGAAAACAAAATTAGTCTCAGAGATCCTTGTTTTCTAGCTGTTCAGTAACAGACAGGAAATACCATTTTAAAGTCTTTTATTTTTAGGTTAACGAAGTATCATCTTTGGCAAATGCCCCCGGAGATGTGGATGCTTTAACTGTAACTGCATTAACACAATGCAATATATCCCTCCATTCTGGAGAATGTTATTTATATTTACTTGGAAACTTCTCCAAACAGATGCATTACTGTGCAAATAAAATTTGCCCTCGGCCAGTTGTCTCCTACCGGAAAAGGTGAAAGCTCAGAAATCCATAATCTAAATATAAAGAATCCGATGTCCACCAAAGTCAGTGGGATCCTCAGGTGCACAGCCTGTTTGCAGGCTGGAGTGGTTATATGAGCCTAAGGTGTGGGGAAAAAAAGGTTCAATTGTTTTTCTATAAAGGACTAGAAAGAAAAGTTTACAGACAGTACCTTATACCTTTCCAAGCACAATCCAGCAGCACATAAGTACATACAACAAAACATGGGCATATTACATCAGCAGAAGAAACAAAAACAGTTTTAAGTGACAAGAGTCACCAGACTAGATCAGACTCAGGTCCATTCAGCACAGGATCCTGCCTGCAGGAATGACAACTAGATGTTTCAACATTTCAAAGGATGGAGAGAAACACCAGGGGCAGTCTGCCAGCCTCCGGAACACTGCATGCACTTCTGGTGCCGGGAAATCCTATGGATCTCTTCACCAGGCCGCCATACCTTATACTTAATGCAATTATGCTATAATGAATGTTAAGAAATAAACCCTCAAACAAAATTCCATTATGCTATGTTTCCAAAACCTTTTCCAGAAATGCTTTTTAAACAGATTTAAGCAGAAGGTGCAATCAGGTACAATAGGCAATGCGTTAAATACATGAAAGAGTATAATGAAAATGCAAAGTATTTGCATAAAGTTCCAAAGAAAGTAAAAGTCTGAATGTTATTCTTTCAGAAAAATTCTATACAGTCTTTCCCTCTGTATAACTACCTTGTCTCCTACTTTATATCCCTGTTACTGAGCTTCACTGATGATCAAAAGCCTTTTTTATTTTTTCAAACAAATTCTACAGAAGTTCTCCCTGACACTGCAAAATTTGCACTGTCATCATTCTAATTTATATTCACCTTCTTCCTCCACTGTTATTGGACAAGAGAATTAACATAAAATTCCCAAAAAGTTAGAAATAAAATCTTTTATAGGTAGTAAAAATACCTCTTGTCCAATTCAGATATTCCTGGTCACTCCATCCAGTTTCACAAATCTTACTTTGGGAAACAAACAAACCATCATTTGTCCTTACACTTCACCTGACTCTTTAAATTACTTATTTTCTAAGAAAATGATTAAGATATTTAGATACTAAGATATCCTCTAGCAGTACGGCTTCTTCTCCTTTCCTAGCTTGACTTTATTTTCCTCACATATAAACACTTTGGCTTATTTACTGAAATCCATTAACAATGAGCCCTAGCTATGAAACAAGTACAGATCTCCTCAAATTCTGTCAAAAAGGATTGGAATGGGATTAAAATCTTGTTGGTGGCTGGCCACAAGGCTCTCATCAGTGCAGAGCATGAAGCTCACCCAACATGGTTAGAGCAAGGGGTAATTCCAGCTGAACCCCCGACGTGCATGCTGCCAGAATACATGCAGTCACATCAGGACTATGGAAGCAATCAGACCACCAGCAGCTTTAGCTCCAGCAAAAAATACGTGTGAGCTTCAGGAGCCAGGTCAGCAGAGACGTCCCATGATAGCTGTTGTTCCACTCCCAATACTAAAGCCAGCCTGGGAATTTCCTGAAGATACTGGGGGCAGGAAGAGTGACTGCATGGGACTAATAGAAACAGAGAAGAAGGAAGGAAGGAAAGGAAGAGTGATGCAAATGATTAAGAAGGTGCAAATGGTGCCAGCTGCAGTAGAAAGTATGGCATAAGGCACAAAAGACAATGACAGCAGGTAGCGAGCAGAGAGGTTTCAAGGAATGCACTCTGAGGTGAGAGGTTAGGCTGGGAAATAACAAAAAGCAGCAAGAAAGCTAGAAGAAAAGTAGAGTACTGGAGGCCAGACATTTAATCTCTTGGGGAAAAAAGAGAAAGGAAAAAGTATATGATTCAACGTAAATATTTGTAGGGCTTTTTTTTTGTTCTTCCGAAATGGGAAGCTCTGACAAAGACAAAGGTATAGGCAAAGATCAAGCCAGAAGTACAATCCTGTTCTCTCACTCCCAACAGACCAGGACAGCAAAGGCTAAGTTTAACCCAGCCTCTTCCCAGAATTCTTCTCCTGCCATCACACATAGAAGCCTGAAGCCTCAGGAAGGGACAGGGAACTTCATTAGGAGTTGAGGATGGCCTTGCAGAATCTGACCCAAACCATTCACAGCCAGCAGAAAAACAACATGCAAACACACACCACCACCACCACCCAAATTTTTACTAGTTTCCAGAGGACGCAGATTCAAACCACCAGCATTTAATTTTGATCCACGTAGATACATTGTGTGAGGCTCCCTCCCATACTAGAGAGCACAGTGGCTTGACCTCCAGCTCCTTTCATACATGCACCAACGTTCCTCAGGCTCCTGGAGAGCTGCTGCAAATAAAGGAACACAGGGAAACACCACCTGCTAAGAAAAGGTCAATCGCTTTCCAGTCTGGTGAAAATTAACTCATTGAGAGAAAGGGACAAGGAAGATGCACCTTGTCATCATGTCCCTAATCTTGACTGCAGATTACAGGGAGGCAGCAGAGTCTCAGAGTCTGGAGCCCAAAGGACAGTTACAACCACAGAAGTGCAGCACTGCAGCAGGCTGGTAACATCCACTACCACCCCCCAGGGGACCACAAGTAGCAGGTGAGGAGCAAATACAAGCCCTGCTCACCAGGTGACAAACAGAAGCAACAGCAGCACAGGCTAACAAAGCCTGCTGGCTAAATAAATATATAAAAAGGGCACAGGAGAGGAAGAACCTGTAACTCAGGGGAGGAGACAAAAGACACTTGCCAAGCACCCTCCTAAAACACAAAGTGGAGGGAAGAAAAATTATTGCTAGGAGATATCCTAATGTTGTAAGATGAGGGCATGGGAACAGAGGACATCAGAGTGAGAGACATGGGAAAGCAAGCTTAGTCACTGAAGTTCCTCATATTGTCCTGTGCATGCAGGATGCACTCTTCTGCATGCACAATTCCCATGTCCAAAAGACTGGACATCTTCATTTTTAAAACATCATCTGCTGGGGCTGAATTTGCACAGCAGGAGCCCTGGCAACTCCTCATGGCCAAAGTTAAAGCAGTAAAGAAAGTCATTTGTTAGCTCTTTTGCCAGAAAGGAACCCCAAGCAGCATATTTCTGAATGACCAAGTGCAAAACCCCAGAGTAACAGAATCCACCTGGGCACAGCAGTTCTGACAGATCCGTATTTCCCACTGGGGTTACCCTGGTAATTAACACGCCCTTTTTCATTATGGTCATTCCCACAGATTTCAGTAGCAAGTAGCTGCCGATGTTTGGAAGCAGCCAAGCAGTAAGAAAGCAAGAAACAATTTATATATCAATTAAAAACAAGCATGGCAAGAGCATCACCTGCGCAAAGACCATGCAAAGGCAGTACAGCACTGAACACATCATAATACTGCTAAACATATCCCAAAACGACAGGATGTTTCTCAAACAGGTATCCAAGGCCAAATTGGCCTCCTCACTGACAGCAGGAAGCAGAACAGTCATGAATTTCATGAGAGCTGGCAGTGATAAAACACTCATTCAACTTTTTGACCTTACCCTGAGCTCCCACGAAGAACATTCTCTGACTAGAAATAAGCATTGCCACAGCTTCATCTTAACCTTCAGAAGATGTGTGCGGCAGTTAGTTAAGCTTAGCCGAGCAGAATATTAACATCAAGGAAGATCCAGCCTCTCTGTACCTCTCTTCTGCAAGTTGGTTTGGGTTGTTGCGTTAAACCTCTTTGCATAGAAGGGGCGATTGGTATTTTTTGTGACCTTTAGCTGGCCCCAGTATCTTCTGTCTACTCACTTGGAAGCTGAGATGATAGGTTTGTGCGCTATATATCACTTCAAAAAAGACCTCCAACTGTCAAGTGTCAATTGGCCTCCAGATGAGAATTGGGGAAAAAAAAAAAAATCCAATATTTCACACGGCTTTCTTGATTTTTCCAAAGGTTATCCAGTGTACTTTGGTATAGGTAGCCTTTCTGGTTGCCTACCAGGGCTGTATAAATGCTTTCTCTGCTTTCCAAGGGTACTTCAAGAAATTATGCACCGCAGGCAACATTTAGCAATGTTTCTTTTAGGTAGGCATTGGAGATATTAGGAACAATGTGTACTGTTGCATTACATGACAGACAAATCTTGAATATTAAAAATGGACTTTAGTAATTTTAGGCAGTCATACAACGTATCTTTGTAATGGATGGGGGAAAAGAAATTAAGGTCATATAAAAAAGCATGAGAAAGAAGATGTTCCTTAGAACTAATAGGTACCAACTATATATACCTGAACAACCAACCATCCAAACTCTTTATATCTTCCTACACACAAAGAAATATGAACCCCACGGGCATCTGCCTTAGATGAAAGAAATGAAAAAAAAACCAAATCTATCTTGACTAAATACACCCCAGCTTCTAGGATCCCTGCTCCAGCAGTGGGGAAGGTACACAAGCCACATCTGTTACAGAAAGAATGAACTTGGGTAAGCGCAGTGAAGGCCACACTGAACCCTGCAGCATGGAATCAGGAGCACAAAAGTTCACTTTTCCAGCAGAAGTAGAGGAAAGGCTGCCTCTTAGGAAAGGGAGAGCTGGCAAAGCTTTTAGGAGCAAGGAAGGCAAGCTTCTTTGAAGGACTAATTTTCCATCCCCCCTAACTTCCGAAATAAAAATTGATTTTGTAGGCAACCATTCAGTTCGTTATTAGTTGCTCTTAACAGCATTCACTCTGAACGACAATTAGAGGCACTTCACAAGGAAGTTTCTATTAAGCAATTATACCCTATAAAATTAAAGCAGTGAAAAAAGGGCTTCTAGACAAATTAAAGCAGGCACAGCATGCAAGGCAGACTTGGCCTCTAACTCCAGAGAGAGAGGAGACACGATGATGTTGCTCACACACAAGGGAGGCCAGGAAACGTGGCTGACACCGCTAATAGCACAGTCCCTATAGGAGCATACATGGAGGTACAAGAAAACCTCTCGCCACAGGCTTGTTGAAGTCAACGTCCAAGTTTGCTTCCTTAAAGCTCCAACCCAGGCGATGTCCAGCAGAACCAGGTCTGCCATGTTATCCCCCCGAACGACTGCAGCCCTTACACAACCTATGCCTCCTGTAGCCATCACATAACTGAGCTCTGGCTTGGATAGGAACTGAATTAGGTTTTCTTCCCCCTCATCTGAGCAAAAGCAGCATTTTTCAGGACACTTCACCAAGCCAAAAAAGCTTTGTTTCACATTTTTTGACATAACGAATAATTTTTTTCCTGCATTCAACAAGTAAACATGCCACAAGAGAAGAAAGTAAGTCAAATACAGCTCAGCTGCTTTGCTGCCCACTGTTTCTGAGTAATTCCCATCTGTTTACCCTGAGGAGGCATTAGCCATCCACACACACACAGCCATGCCCTCTCCTTGCTTGATTTACAAGGAAAGGGCTTTTTTTTTTTCCCCTGCCCTGAGAGAAGTAGCTTTGCTGAGCACATAAGGCTGCCCCTAAATATTCAGAGTGAATGGGTCAGTCAATACAACACCTGTAGGTAAGCAGAGCTTCAGTATTTTGAAAGCAGGAGGGAAGAGAGAAACACCTCTTCTGTACAGTAACAAGCAGGTTCAACCAACAAGCAAAGTGACACATAAATGAAAAAAAAAAAAGACATTTGATAATAGCACAGAGAGTGCATGGCATGGGGAATGAAGATCGTTTGTTCCTCTGCCAGATTTCTCTCCTCCTCCTTATTTGGAACTGCATGATTGTTTTTGAAAATGTCCAAAAGAAGAAATGTAAGAGTCATTTAAATGAAATAACAGCATCCTACTAGATCCTGTGTATTCCTCATTACAAGTCCTGGGAGCTACAGGTGGAAAAAAAAGCACCTGAGACAGGAAATATAAAACTGCACAAAACTCGGAAGACTTAGCTACAGTCAAGACATGAACAGACTTGTGATGGCAGAATAATTAATATCAGAAAGCTATTCTAGTAGCAGTGCTTCTGCAGGCACAGTGCTCTGAAACAGAATTAAATTGTAATTCTGGACTAATTCTACTTCGGGTTTCCATTTCTCATTCTTTATCCTCCTCAGCATCTTCAGCATTTCTCACCCTGGAAGATCTTGTCATTTTACACAACAATATGAAAATAATTTTATTTAAAAACAAACAAACAACACACATCTTGACTCTTATTGCCCTAGGTCCTGCAAGGCAAGTGACACAGCATGACTGGAACCACTTTGTTCAGAACTCCTCACTATTTTCATTCTTGTTATTAGTTAGATGGCACCAGAATAACCAGCTGTTGAAGCCTGCCTGTGACTGAGGCAATTTCAGCTCTTGCTCACAAGTGTTCTCTCCAGCAAGGAAAGGTCATAATTAAAATATTTCAAATCAACACCCCCTGCGCTTCAATATGAATTTGGGTTTGATTCTAATTACTGCTCAGCTCTTAAGCACACAGCTTTTTTGTTTTATTCCTTTTGTTTATTCTTTGAAAGGACAAGACAGCAGATTCTCGATGAACTTGGGCAACAAGGCATGACATTTGGTCTATGAATATAGAGTAGCAGATACTGCTTGTACAGATTCAGAGAAGGTGAGGATCAGTGTAGCACCCTTACGTCACCAGCGCTACTTTCTTAAACCTGTAAACTCAAGACTTCAGTAGAATTACTAATGCGCTACTGAGCTTTCTGCTTCCAGTTCACCAGTTTGACTCTTGCTCAGATTAAGGATTAAGTTGTTCTCCTTGAATTATATTTGATAGAAGAGGATTTTTCAGCAATAAACCCCACTAGTAGGCTATGCACTACATTATGGCGTACAGCAGGAACCTTTTCTCTCTGTATTCCTATATGCTTATCATTAAGAGAGTCATTTAATTTCAGATGACTCCCACTGAGAAAGGTCTCACAGTCGCTCAGGATTCATTCTGAAAAAAGCACAGTTTCAGCCCAGTGGAGAGCAGCAGCCAAAAGTCATTCCACTACAACACCAGAGTATTTGCCAGTACTAGGAGTCACCCATACCCTTGAGACTGAGCAGGTGAAGGTCAAAACATGAAAAAAACCAACTAAACAACTACCAACCAACCACCAACCAAAAACACACCACACCAACTTTCTTTGGTAAAACATTTGAATGTCATTTTGGGGGCAGAACTACACCCTCAGCTATTTGAGCTCTAACAAATACAAATGCAATGTAAGTGACTTCCTATGGGCCTGATTCATTGCAGTCTTAAAGCTTCTTGAACTCTTCTGTACCTCCACAAAATCCACCTGTACTGATGATTTCCTACAACTCAACTTCATCTCTTCCCTTCCTGAAGCCTAGCTGTGACACCTCCTCACAATTTGGACCTAATTTAGAGGTGTTGCCACCTCCATCCACTGCTTCACTCAATCCATAGATTTAAACCTAATGTTAAACCATGCTTCCTGGCTAAAGAATTTCCTCTCCTCCCTTAATCCTAAGAGATGCTCAAATCCTGCCATCTCCTCCAGTGCACACATGCCCACAGACCTATAACTCTCACCTAGACTCCCTCTCCTCTCTCTTCTAACAAGGGCCTTTGTGCTCACATCTACCCCAAGTCTGCTCAATGCCTGGCCCAACCAAAGCACGATCAAACTGCTCAGTGCAGTACCATAGCCAACAAATATAGACCGAGAAGACTGTGCACTGACAGACCAATGGTTTGGATGGTTATGCAGAAGAAACCAAATGTGGTTTACGTTGCACCACAAAAGCCTACTGCCTCTGCCATTTCTCTCCATTATTTTAAAGCATTCCATCAGCAATCGTTTCATACCCTGTTCCACAAGTTGCCATCAGTCTCACAAGTGAAATGGCTGTGGAGAGCAGACAGCAAAGCAATTTTTTTCCATAAGAACTGATGTAATGGAGGGAGGAATGCAAGCAGGGACTTAAATACACACAGTTCAAGTTCACAGGGACAGTATACATTATGTGGAAGATAAAGACGCACAGTGGGAACATCAGTATGGTCAGCTTAAAGAAATGTCAGCTTTTTGGAAAGGATTACCATTCTAAACTCTCAGTTGCTTCACCTGAGACTGAAGGCTTATGCAAGTCTTCTACTCAAAGTGTTTTTGTTGCCTACTTCTGAATGGTTACGTTTTCATGACCTTTGTGAAATGATTCAGAATAAAGCCAATTAAGGGTGAAGGACAGAAAAGGACAATGGCTGGGCAGGCATGCAGTCTTACAGCTGAAGCAGGAGAGAACTCTCAGAACAGCAATCCATTCCAGAAGGCAAGCATCTCCTCTACCTGATCAGGCTGATGGTCCTCTTTCTGCATCTCTGTCTGCCATATCATCTACACTGTCCCTGTGAATTTATACTGTATTTTGCCAGCTCCATTATATTAATTTTTATAGGGGTAAAAAAAGTGTTTTACTATCCATCACATTGCTAAATGACATACTGTTTGGTAATACATCCCCAGTGGATAACATGGTATGTGTACATATTTAGAGGGTTGCTTTGCATTTTTCCTGAAAAAAATAATTACGCATTAGTGACATTCTTATCTCAAACCATAAATACAGGAGAACTACACATGGAGAGGAAAGTTTTGTTGGTGAAATATGAAAATAGTGAACCACCCTGTAATGTTTCCATTATAAAAACTACCATAGCATTTCATAGGCGTTTAGTGAGAAAAATTCACTCATAGGTTGTATTGTTTGGGGGAAGGGGGGGTTTAACCTTATGCTTTTCTTTAAAACTATAAAATCTCTTGGGACTAAAAAGAATTACTCCAAAAAACAGGTAAAGCAGAATTAATTTCAAGAATTAGACTGATATTCACACTCCTACTCATATGCCTTTTTCTTATGCCACAACTCATTTCAAAATATGTACAATTCTAGAAGTGACAGATCGTTGGTGTGACTGCATGGCTGATCTTCACCCCTGTAAGGAAAACTAAACATGAAGTTACACACTGAGGGCTACCACCTCTTTCCATCTGTGCCTTCAGAAGAAATCCAGCAGCCTAAATGACGTACTTTTCATCGATAGGTGTGTTTTAGTTTTTCAAAGTTAAATGGTCTTACTTCTACAGAATTACTTTAGCTTAAAAAAAAAAAAGTTTTCCAAGACACCTGCTAGTCAAAAACAAAACTGAAATAGCTTCCCCAGTACTTGCTACACCTGAGAACTTTATGTATGACTTCAAAACAAATAGTTTTTAATAATAATAATAACAACAATAATTCATCCATAAGTCTCTAAAAAAAAAAAATCTTTTTAATTCCAGCAGTATTTCTTTTATTGCTACTGGTATGCATAACAGGAAATTCCAAACTACTTGATTCTGAATTTCCAGTTTTCTAAGACATAATCAGAATTTCTTTTTCATAAAAATAAACTTTTTCTAGTTGGTTGAGTTATCTACATGTTCTCTTGGTTATGCAGAGGTAATGAAGGAGGTAAAACTTGTAACTTGCATATTATCAATTGCTATTCCAAGCCAGCCAGAATTGTTTCCCCATCTTAACTATCTACTTCAGATTCTCCTCTTATAGAAATATTTAATGATTTTGTTTTCATTTGAAGAACACATTGTATACACGTGTATTAATTCTACCTCACTTTGCATGCTGCATTTAAGCAGTAACATAAGAACAGCTGCACTAGCTCATCTTTGCTGTCCTCTTTTGGACCTTTTACATATGGCTGTATCCTTTTTGATATTAAGTGACCAGAACTGTATGCACAAAGCACAGTAGTGGCACAACAGGGCTTCAGTTTTATCCCGTTACTCTCCTAACATGACTAGCTTTTACTACCACTGCAAAGTACCAATCTGATATTTTTAGAGAAGCAACTGTCATATTGTCACCATGAAGTCTTAATGGTAAGCACTGAACCTAGCATTCTGCAAAGCAAGGCTAGAACTGTTCCCCCTCACTCCACACACATACACATCACAATACCACACCACACACAACATTGCTTATAATGCATTTTACCATGACACCATGAAATAAGTAGCACAAAGGCTTGTCCTGCTAACTGGTCAGCTGGGGCAACTAGTTAAGTTGGAACAGCGAGACAAAATTCCAGGCACACAAGCCCTTCCTCAAGCTGATGGATCCAAAAGCTTATCTGATCATGGTCAGAATCCTAAGGATATTTCCTCTAGTGACAAACCTTGTCTGGAAATCATAATGACCCTGCAAAATACCACCCTGAGAAATCAAGTGTATTTAACTCCAGAAAGTCAATACCCGCGTCTACAATGCTAGACTAATTTTACCTGACTACTTCACAACACAACAGGAAAATAATGAAGAAAAAATTTCCCACATCATCTTTTGCACAATCTAAATCCTAGATCTAGGGGAAAAAGTTATAAAAAACATTTATTCAAGACTGCTTATTAGGTACTGAAGTTACATTGTTATGCATATCAAATTCAAGCCTCTGCCTCCCGTGTGATTTCACTTAGCATGCCTCACACACACTGGCTTTTCTGGATGCATCAGTTAGAACCTCCTTTCAATGTGCCTTTTGAAAGTTTGTTCAGGTAGAGGCAGAAACTGAAAACAAGATTGGCTGAAATTTAGATATTGTAATTCTAGATCTTAGGTCAGCTGCACCTATTCCAAGTTCAGGGTTGGATATTAGGACAGCACAGAAATATTTCAGGTAGAGCACATAATAATCCAATAGAGACCCACCCATTTATAAGCAGGTCTTGTTAAGACCATTGTCTCAGGTGCTCTAGTCTACAGCACTATGCCTGACACTTTGGTGCAATGCAACAGAGGCTTTGTATGGTGCCATAGCACATACAAACCCAGGCTGGTTTTGCTCTTTACCCTCACTGGCACAGTTCCTTAAGAAGTTGAATGAATCCTGGACAGCTTCTAGCAACCCAAACGTTACGGTCTTTTCTCCAAAATGCTACTTCTTCAATGAAACATCGCTACGAAAGAGACAAACAGAGACAGGTGAATAGTACATTCTGCAATTGAAGAGGCTGTACAACTTTGTATTTGGTCCCGCTATCGTGTCTGAATTATATAGCACCATTTTGCTTTTTGTTCAACTTTGCCTTACATCAAACTAATCCAACTCATTAACTTCATTTACTTTTTTGTGCTTTAAAAATCTCAGCGAGCATGGAGATGTCCCAATCACTTCCCACTCCTCAAATCAACACCTACCAGGAATCCTGACCAGTATTCGACTGGTAGGATGGTACCAATAGCAGAAGTTTAAAACTCACGTTACCTAGCATCAGTTTGGATGCTCCCAATGTCAGCATTTCCTTCAGACTCAGTAACTCTTTGTCCAAAGCACGTTACTGTGTAAGAAGTGCTAGGAGTTTTAAATTTACCCTCTTCACCTTTTTGATTAACGCTCATTGCTACAACCCTGTCACTGCCCTAAGAGGACTAAAGATGTCCATAAAACAGCACTTTTTACTACTTTTACCTCCCATGGGCAAAAGATAAGAAAGGAACGCACAAAAGCTTGCATACACCGAAAGCAGTGCAGGGAAACATCAGAGAGGGCAGACATGCCTGCAGTATTATGAACGTACTCCAGAGATACCTGCAGTATTATGAACGTACTCGAGCATGGGCAGTTGGGTCTGGGCACGTGGACAGGGCGAACAGGAGGGAAACCTCAGGAGAAAGGAGAAGTTAATTGACTTAAGGCAATCGCACTTTGCAGCGGAGTTTGACAAGCAATGGAAGGTCTGCAGAGGTCTCCAATAAAAGCATCCTATTAAGGAATTTGACCAGATACCACCCAGCAATCAGCAAGGAGCATTATCAGTTCCCTACAGAGGACTCGCACTGGAAGACATTCATGTTCGCTTTCAAATAGTAGTCACAGTCATTCAGCATCTTTTAAATCCCCAATTACACAGAGGTTGCATTCCCATGCCATGTAGAAGTTTCTGTCCATGTCCAGTCATTTATTAAGCAGACAATAATTAAATAGAACAGGTGTCCCCCCACTCGCTTAAAATGTTTATATCCTAAAGTGTAAGACAAGGGCAGCAAAATCAATTTCTAGTTTTTCATTGAATTAATAGTCTTGCTGTCTCCAGTGGTCACATTGCAAATGAGAGACAATTTTCTTATCTGGAGTTAATATTTCTAAAGAGCAAGGGAAAGATAAGTCTGTCCTGAATATAAAATTGGGCTGCATGATTTTGCAAGTGCAAAGTAAGCAGATGGGCTGGGAAGCAGGAGAGCCATGTCACTCGCTCAGTGGGTACTGTCCAGATAGCACATCAACACTTCTCCCGAGTCACACCCATCAGAGCTCTATGCTTCAAACTGCAATTCAGCAAGTAGGCTCTTAAATTATCCATAATTGCTTATTTTGTTCGGATTTTTTCATTACTTGTTTGTTTGTAAAAGACTAGCCAGGCTGTCTGGGAACAGCTTGGCTGCATCATGGACTGAGAAACAGAGCCCAACTATCATAGGAGGGGTAGCCTGCGGTGTCAGTTTTAGACAGCAGATGGCCGGGAGTATAGAAAGCTTCCAAGCACATGGTATGCCAAAACTTCAGCAATTTTCTTTTTGTCAAGCCACTTCCAGAAACACAAGATGTAGCTGAACCTCTTCACGCTGGCCAAGATTAAAATAAGAGAGCACAGTAGAATCCCACAAAATACTACCGCTTCCTAAAAATATTTAGGCTGCACAGTCTAACTGAGATACTGCATGACTACAGCAGCTTCCTCTCCAATATTGGCTAAGGAATTAAAGATGCAGAAGACATGACTGCATTTTCAATGTGTGGGCATAAGCAGACCAACAGCAAGATCCTGATGGACCTCAAAGATGCACTCTGATGTGATGGAAACTGAACAACTGGGCCAAAATGAGGGTTCACATCAAAAATGCTTCAAGACATTGCTGAAGATGCAAGTGCTACAGGTGTAATAAGCAAATACAAGAAGTGAAAGTACCCAGAAACGTATACCAGACCTCCATCTTGTAAACAGCAGCCATTGCTATATTGTTTTAGTATTTAAAAAAAAAAAAAAAAAAAAAGTCTGACAGTTTGCCAGCTGTCTACCTAGCAGTAAGATAAGGAGTTTCAGACCTTTAAATTATGACTGGCTTAACTCCTGTCCCAATTCTGTGACTTTTTTTTTTTTTTTTAATTCAATGACAACTGGATAAGCCTGACACAGACTGCATAAGAAGAAATGGTGATGGTGTTACTGCTGCTAGTAGATAGAAGCCAAGACCAAGCATTTGAATGACAGCATCTTGGTCTACGGTTTCAGCTAGCACCAAGCAATAAATGGATATGGACAACAAAAGTCATTTGAGACTGGTGTCTGAAACAGCGAAACCCAGGCAAGTTGAAAGAGTTGCAAGGCTTGTGCTGCTTCTGTTTTGTTGCAAGGAAAATTAAGTCTAATTTATACTTCACATAAGCACGTACTTTCCTTAACCATCCAAACCCTTTTGTGGAGGTTATTTGAGTTTGTCAGAGAAAGACAGTCCATGCAAAGAAGATTAGGTTTTGAGAATTCGTACAAGCCCTTCCCCCGATCCTCTTAATAGCTTTACTGGAAAGTTATAAAAATGAAACCCTGAAAGACTTACCCACAGATTTCAGGAAGCTTCTACAAGCTTATGACCAAACAAGGCTCTGACAGCATAGCACAACAGAAAGCCCGATTTGTTCCATTCCCCCCAAACCCATTTCCAACTCACTGGCCTGCAACTGCAAGTTACAAGCTCCCAGTAAGTCTCCTGTGTCACAGCTCTACCTCTCCAGCATCCAATGCCTTTTGTTTAATCAGTAGCCTCAGATATAGAGCTTCACTCCATATATAAGTAGGTTTAAGGATTTTAATTCCACAGGTACACACCATCCTAAAAAAAGTACAATTCAAAGTAACATGTTCTTTGAGAGTTATTTCCAGATACAGCTTCTCAAATTCACTGTCCTCCCTCAGAAAGTAGCTAACTTGCCTTCGTTTCTGTGTCCTGTTATAACAGCCGTCTGTCAAGCAAGCATTTTAGTTCAAAATAATAGAGGTACAGTAAAGCAGGGATTCTATCCAACCCTCACCTGCAAATAGCTCTTCCAGGAGAGAGGAGAGGGGGAAAAAAAAAAAAAGGAAAGAAAAAAACCAAAACACACCACCCACCTGCTTGAAGATCAAATTGTTTCAAATGTTCAAGAGCTAAAACTCGAAATAGCACTTTAAACTGGAAAAACGTTTCTGCAGTTTAAACTGCAAAAAGAAATTTGAAAAGACCAAGCAATTATACACCTCACTAGGAGTTGGGGGTTATTGCATAATTCAGCATTTGCAAGTACAACCATGAGAAGTGGCCAAGACCTCCCTCTGAATACCATTTAACAAATGATACTTTCAACCCAGACATTACTTAACACTATATTCCACTGTTTTCTCTCTCTACAGTTGCCTTAAAACAAATAGCTCGTTCAAGTGAGCAACAGCACCTCTTCTAGTGTAAATGTAAAGGAGGCTAACCACTAAAGTCTTTCCTTTCTCTTCCTACGCTTGCAATCAATGGAAAACGTGTGAAATGAGATTCTTCAACTCCTACACAGTATAGGGTTTTGTCTTTTAATGCCCTGCAGATCCTGAGATATGGAAAGGACAAATGATATGAAGAAGTCTCAAGGAGCACAAGAAAAGTTAAATAAAAAGAAAACAACATACAAACACTATTTTTCTGCAGAGGACACAGTGCAGAAGCCCATGGCAGCTCACCAGTTCATACAGCTCAAGCTTTGAGACCTCAACCAAAATAACAGAAGGGTCACATGATGTTAAGTGTTACCTACAGCATGAATTTTCATTGCCAAGACAGGATAGGTTTTGCCATGACAAGCGTAAATGTTTCTATATTCTAGCTGCCATGTTGGACTGATGAGAAGTCGCTCTGGTCTCATCAATGATCTTCACTGGAGAACCCTAACTCTGAATATAATCTGATTGCATAGGAAAGTTGCCATTCCCTACCAGTTGCAAGCAGTGAATCCTTACACTTACATTCCTGCATGCAAGAATTTAAAAAAAAAAAAAAAATTAAATTTTTTAAAAAAAATCAGTAGTCCTGCAGAAACTTATTTCTGAGTAAGAAGAGAGCATGCAAACCAGGAGTAGAGTTCAGCAGCAAGACTCAGTCCTGACACTTAGTTACCAATCCATTTGCCCCTTGCACCAGGCAAGGTTGAGGAGTTCAAGAAGCAAAGAACAGGAAAAGAGTTTTTAAACATTTGGGCAATAGATTTTTACTGAGCAAAATACACTTGCTTCCATTGCAAGAACAACTCCCACAGACACAAAAATATGCTGGGTTTTTTTTTTTTTTGCCTCCTGTATTCAGCAGTGTGTTTAACCTTGGAGCTGTCAAGCTCCATCATGAATAATGAGCCATGACAACACTCCAAGTGATCCTTGGAGAACAGGCCAATTTTTACTATACGCTACACAAGGCAAAACACTGTTACCATATTCCCATGGTACTGTACCTGCTTTGAAAATATACAGTAATGTGGCCATCAAGAGGACACCAGAAGCAAATACAGAAAAAATAAGCTACTTCCTGATATTTCATCACCTCCAAACACAGAACAAGCAATAAAACATGCAACATCCTAATGGTTCCGATTTTAAATTAAACCAGGACTGAGAGAGATTTGTCTCACTGAATATGCATTTCACACAAACACTTCACAGCTGAGAAACACCTGCGTTTGAAACAACCCATGGTTGCTACAGTATGAGGAGAGCACCCTGCAGGTCTCAGCACCATGCTCAGTGACCTCTAGCAGATGAGCACAAACGTGGGACAGGAGGGTGGCCTCTACCGCAAGCAGCGCCCCCGACGCTCTCAGAACATACACCCACCACCACCCTCATACACGCGGCACTGCCAGGAAGTATAGGAAGAAACTGTAGTTGCTTGAATGAATGATTGAAGCTCCTCTACACCAACACCCCAGCCATGCTGAGGCAGGTCTTTAAGAAGACACAGCACAGGTAAACAAACAATGGCAAAAGCCATTTCTGCTGAGTACATCCTAAACTTGAGGGGAAGACGACGACAGAGCAATAGATTCATCTAAACAAAGGAAAAACTAGGAAGAAACAAGCTGAAGATTTAAACAGGCATTCACTTCTCTCCCAAACAACAATGGAGGGTTGTAGTTCCAAATATCCCTTAAAAAAAAAAAATCATCACCTCTTCAGGAAATAAATGCTAATCCATTAACATGCACCTGGAAAACACACATGTTTTCTAACAGACCCAAGCAGCAAGCATCTGTTCTGTGTTTCTGCAAAGGGGAAAAACAAATATATCCTTATTCCTGACCTCCTCGCAACAAGGTATTTGTTCATGGCTTTGCAGTGGGAAAACCTTGCCTTTATTTCTGTGCCATTTCCTAGTCTCATTGCCACACAGTGCATCACTTTGGCCTCTCTGTAGGGGCACCACTTCACTTACACCAATATCAAAAGTTACTATAAACTATGCGAGCTTTCCGAAAGCTCTGGAGAGTAGCCATGTCAGACAGTAGATTCTTGCCTTTCCTTAAGTTGCTAAGTTTGCAGTGTCAGACAGCAGAAACAAGTCCTGAGCACTTTGAGGAGTTTTAAGTGCTAACATATCTCCCTCCCACTGAACTGCTGTTAAAAAACAAACCCTTCTCCTGCAAGACTGGCTGGCTCTTAGAGAGTCAAAGTCAGAAAAATCTTGAGTTCTATGGTTGAAGCTGGAGAAGAGCCTCTACCACAGAAGCGATAACGTAGTTATTGAAAATTTAGTTTTCCATTTGAGGTTATAGCCGCCCATACCCCTCCTCTACCTGCCTCTTCCACATACAGGGCATTTCACAGCTACTCACATCATACTAGATCGCCCCTTCCCCTGCAGCACTCCCAAATAAGCAAGACCCATGCTACCACCACGCACAGTACTAGCACAAACTCCAGTTCAAAACAGTTCTGCTTTTAACACAGGACTCGCTCTATTCTCAAAGAAGTCCCCCAATTACAGGATAATAATTTTCTGTTTAGCATTATAGTTAAAGTGTCCTCAGCGCTCCGCATACACCACATTGGTTTCTCCCACTCCCTGGTAACATATTTCCATTTACGCTCCACATCACAGCTCTGCACATTTAGCAATTCCACTCCCTGCTAGCAATATTTGGCATTAAGATCCCTTTAAAGAAGGCTAATTACAGATTTCAATTGAACAGAAATTGGTACTGGGCCAATCTGTAAGCTCTTTAATAAGCTTTCAAACTTCACTTCACGCCAGGCAAGACTTTGTTCCCCACCAGGAGCAGCGATGTATCTCTAAAAGCAAAGGTGGAAAGCCTGCCACTACAAGAGAAGGAGGGAAGGTCACAGCTCTAATTCTTCTTGCAGCACTGCACCTCCTCCATCTGGGTCTTTCCAAAACACTAAGGAATCCAGTTCAGATATCATGAAAATAATGAAAAGTAGTCACAAAAAAAACCCCCAGCTGACAGTTGTATCAGAAGAGGAACAAAGACGAGTACAATAAAGTGGGTCAAGGACTCAAAAATTAGGAATTGATAAAATTAAGGATGCATGGTCACATGCATGCATGGGGTGGGGCATTTTCTGAGAACACTTGTGTGAAAATGGAGTTCCACTTTTCAAAGAGATGGAGGAACCAAAGGTAAAAGGTCTCAAGCATCTCAGTATCTAGTCCCAAATCAGGACAAATGCTTTCTGCCTATACCTGCCAGACTTAGCACAGAAAACAGCGATCCCACCTGTGGATGCACCTCTCCACCTTTGTACTGCTGCCACTTTTGCTCTCTGCAAGCTGTGCCCACAACACTTGATGAAATCACATTTCAGCCAGACCATTTTCCTGAGGGGAATTAATGCAAGACCCTACAAACCACCCTCTGCGGTATCTGCCTGATAGCTAGGGTGGAAACTGAAAATAGTAATTGATAAAATGACGGTCAACAGAAATATGGTCCTGTTTTGAAGATACAAGACTAGCACCCAGGAAAACTACCCAAGAGTTTTCTGTGCAAGGTTAGACAAGTCATCATTTTCCACTGTGGTCAACAACTACGTGGCATCACATGCAGATGTCCCACCTGATATGCTAAAATACTGCTGTCAGAGTGGCTGACTGCCTAGAGAATCGCAGCTGGAATCTGTGGGAAACACACGCACTGAGTATACAGCTGTCAGGAAGTCTCCAACTGAGAACTCAACCCACAGGCACTTGAAGAAGAGTTATGAGTGTTACACATGTAAAGCATACATATCAATAATGTCTATTTGACAGAGATTAAACCCACAAATATCTACAACATCCTCAGCTTTTAACATACCTAAAGGTTTTCCCCATTGGGAGATGCAACACTAAATGACTTGTGACAGTAGCAGACTTTTCTCCCATATATAGGTGAGCCTTTAAGAGGCCAACAGAACCACGCTTGCAAAGGGGCTACACACCTACACCTTAGATACTATTAGAACACATTTTAATCGACTTGGGGAACACCTTTGGGAGCAGGGAAACAGTGCCATGGTACTACTGCAAAGCTCCACACATTAACTTTGAAAGGCAAACCACGAGTCTGAGCGCTCCCCAACCCCTGAAAGCCGAGAATAAAAGAGTGGCAGGAAAGGAACTATCTTTTTCCAGCTTTATTCTCTGAAGTACCCATGTAGATTTTACTGAAACGTTTGCAGGGCTTCCCAACTGAAGATATATCTAGCGGGAAGAATTTAAGCTAGAACCTCAAGACTATCAAAACATGAGCACCTGAACACAGACTGCCATAAAAGGAAACAATAAGAAACCCAAGATATGTGTTAATAGATACTCTAATTATTAACACACACATACAGAGCTTATCAGAAGCGCCAACACATTTGAAAGGAAAAGCACTATTCAAATATAGACATTTGCCAGCAGCTGTATCACCATCATATTCTCTAGCTGGTTTTGATGCAACTCAGTGGACATCAAGTTAATCCCACAGGACAGTATCATTCACTTTTATAATAGCTACTGACCTCATTTCTGTGTTTGAGCCCTGCTGTAGTGTCATGACTAAATATGGCAAGCTACAAATCACACCCCGTCAGCAGCCACTGCCTGTCCTTTCTCCTTTCAAAGCTTTAATTCATTTCTGCATTTTTGAAGTCATGCTGCTTCAAAACACCTCATCCAGATGGTGGATATTTGGATTTCAACCTTCCCACATGGTGATGTGGCTCAAGAAGATAAAAACTGTTGCTACCTGCTGCTGACCTACTTCTTTCTTTGTTTCCTGCCATACAACAGAATAAACAACACAGTTCATTGAACTAGTCTTCCACAGCTAACCATTGCTATGTAGCAAATATAAAATAAAGTTAATAGAGGAAGGAGGGAGAAGGCAAAAAAAAAAAGGTAGCATGATCCAGTGGGGGGAGCAACTCTCACCTGTATCATAGTCATCTTCCTCTATCGCTTTTTCCTGAAGCCTCTGAAGCCGTAAGATCAAGGATTTTATCTGCGCAAAGAGAAAAAAGTTCATTATGAAGAAGCTGCATTTAAACCTATTTAGACTATTAACCTCTACATAATATTAATTTAATGGATTACTACATTGGTCCAATTTTGAGAGTTAAGCCCAATGTTTGTTAAGTGGACAGACCTATTTGGAAGTCAGCTGAACTGCAGCTACTTGAGCCAAGCATGGCTTTAGTCCAAACACACACACAGAATAACAAACAATGTTTCTTGAAAAGAGAGACCATGTGATCATATGATTTTTTTTATCCTTTGAATAAATCAAAGTAAGGATTATTAGAGGATTCTGTCAGCATGACATCTACTCCTGATCATACGGTACTCAACAGTGTGTTCTTGAGCTCATTCTAACGATTTTTTGCCTGTATGAGTTTTGCACAGAACAAATCCAGAATTTCCATGTGCAAACCACATTTTCTTCTGTAAGAAATACAGTATGAGTATTTTGGAACAAGTATACTCATGTTATGGCACAGAAAATTGTGTTAATATGCAGACAATGAAGTTTCATTAAAATATAATTTAGGCTCATCTACATAACATTGGTGTTTGCATTTTCAGAAATGTTCACATTGCAAATCCTAGATTGGGAAAAAAAAGCAAAACACCAAAAAGACTTATACCACATAGAGAGTGCCCTTTTACACCCAAAAGAAACTCCTACCATAAATACAGTTTTATTTGAAATAAGTTACTTGTCTCTTTGTTAACATGAAGGGTCTGGACCAAAGTTCTGAATTTACTAAAAATTTATAAGGCCAGGCATGCATTCAAAGGCCATTACAAGTTTTTACTGTTAGGAGAATTTGCTTAGACAGTAGGCAGTCCTCTCCTCATTGCCATGCCAGCGACAGCCTAACATGGCTATAGTTAAGACTGAAAAGTGTTTTCTTCTTATTAAATTTCTACATGACCTGTACCAACCAAGCCACTATCAGCATTGAAAAAGGCAAGCCTGGAAAAAGACGCAGCATATATTCATTCTCATAGCCCAAAGCCCTAAAGTGCTTGGGAAAGCATTTTCCAACACAAGAAAATCCATACTATAGACATTCTGCATTCACAAAAGATTTCATTCCTCCCTGAAACTCTTTCATAATTAAATCCCTATATTTAAACTCTAAATTGCATACAGAAAAACAGGTACAGCCAGTCAACAACTTAACAGAAATACTCAGTTATCACCACTACACAATCAACACACAAATTAGGCAAGACACTTAAATTAATGGTATATCTTCTAAATACGGTATGTGAAAGTGGACTTGTCAGAAAAGAACTATAAAAAATAAAGCCAGAAAAGAATAAAAAAATGCTTGATTAATAATAGGCTATAGGATGCCCTAGAGGAAAAACAAAAGCAAACAGAAAACAACATTGTATCTATTCCTTTTCTCTCAAGGTTTTCTTTTATTTTGTTTTTCACAGCCTGGAAGTCCAATCTTTTTTCTCTGAGGCTGGTGAGGAACACATAACATATTGGCTGTATTTTACGCCATACTTCTGATAGAGTTTTAAAGAAGCTTGCAGTAGGAATGGTTCAAATGACACTTTTTTCATATATATGATGTATAACAACCATCTGTACTGAGAGTACAGCTTTGCTGCTGTTTGGAGTGTTTATCCCATCATGTGCTCACAGTGGCAGGTCATTTGAAGTCTGCTTGGGTACCACAGCCCAGGCATGCCCATGGCAAACTGACTGATGCTGTCAGAGTGAAGTGCTTTCTATTTGGAGGCTGGTAAAACATTCGGAGCTCAACTTACCAAAGAGCTGCTTCAGTGTGGCATATCCTGTATCTGTACCATGTGATGACCACTTCTTTTTTTTAATAAGTACACAAAACGCATAATTTTAACAACTTTAATATTGTTTCCTTTTCTTGACTACAGTTGCCTTTGTTCCTTCCTGAAAAGTCTGAGACTTGCTCATTATCATTACAATAGGAAGGTGCTTCAAATTAAACATACATGACTGGCTAACCAAGGGCAAAGACATTGGAGAGCACAAATCCCCAATTCTCTATTCAATGAATTAATGACTACAGAAATTAAAGATAGCAATGTTTCTTTCATGCCTATCAAATAAAGCATACTAAAAAGACAGAAAAATAATTTCCTATTTTGATTATGTTACATATTCCCAAATTTGCAGCGAATTAATTTCCTACACCATCCCAGACTATGGGCACATTGTCATTCCAGGCATGAAGCCAAAGAAATTGCTCCATGTCAATGTGTGTGAAGTCTGTAAATAAGAGAACCTCATTTGAGTCTTGCATGAATCCTCTATGAAAAGTAAGTATTAGAGAGCACCATAAGCCCAGGTCAGATGTCATGGAATCACGGAATTTTCAGAGTTGGAAGGAACCCATAGAGATCATCTAGTCCAACTCCCCTGCCGACGCAGGAATGCCTAGAGCACATGACTCAGGACTGCATCCAGGCAGGTCTTGAAAATCTCCAGAGAAGGAGACTCCACAACCTCCCTGGGGAGCCTGTTCCAGTGCTCGGTCACCCTCACCCTAAAGAAGTTTTTTTTCTTATCTTTGAATGGAACTTCCTATGTTCCAACTTGTGCCCGTTGCCCCTCGTCCTGTCACTGGGAACCACTGAAAAGAGTCTGCCTCCATCCTCCTCCAACCCACCCTTCAGATACTTAGGAGCAAGAATAAGGTCTCCCCTCAGCCTTCTCTTCTCCAGGCTAAAGAGTCCCAGCTCTCTCAGCCTTTCCTCCTAAGGAAGATGCTCCAATCCCCCAATCATCTTTGTTGCCCCACGCTGGACTCGATCTCCAGTAGTTCCCTGTGCCGCTTGAGCTGGGGAGCCCAGAACTGGACACAGTATTCCAGTTGTGGCCTCACCAGTGC
>VYXH01005675.1:1418881-1454848 GCA_013397275.1 Burhinus bistriatus
CGGGCTGGGGGGGGGGGGGGGGGAGGAAAAAAGTCAGGAAAGCCCAAGCCCTTTGCAACAAACTTCGGCATAATCCTGTTACAGACACTCCTAACACACCTCATTCTCCAGCTGTTACTACATCTCACATTCAAAATTCATCTCTGGTTAACAAGCCTCAGTCCAAGGAGTCTCCAAACCTCCTTATACAGCTCACTCAGATTTCACCCAACCCACTGCTATCAGCCTAGGATAGCTGGAATTGCCAAACTCACATAATCAACTACCTAAGTTATCTTTTCAGCCACCCTAGTCATCACTTACCCTACACCCATCTCTGCAATCCATCCCGTGGACTACTGACGGACAACCAAGCACCCTGGGGAGCACACAAACCAGTACAAGCACTGCATGCCTTCAGCAGAATCAGTAACAGAAGATACTTAACTTCCCCACAAATATCCAGCCCCAATCTGTTTTACACCCATCAGTATAATTCTTTTTAACTTATAGTTAAATAATCAAGAATAATTTGTCCACTTTCCAAGGAGGCAAGAAGACACAGAAGTTGCAAGCCTACAGAGAACACTCATAACAAAGAACCAAAGCTTGTTTCAGGAGTTTTCATTTTTTTTAAGGTTTGTTGCTGTTTTTCTTCCTGGCGAAAAAAAAAAAACTCATTTCCAGTTTCAGCACAGAAGTCTGTAGAGGCAGTCCGTGCAAATGTCTCAAGCAGAGAAAAAGCTCTGGTTCTTACAGTCAAGATCTGAAAACAGCTTTAAATATTACACAAAAATAGGGGAGCGAGGATATTGCACAGAAACTGTGAAGTTTGGTTAGGTCCTAAATTAATTTTCAAACAACGCTTAATGGGCTTGCAGTCATATCCCATAAAAGTATTTCACAAAACATGCATGTAATTATGAAATTAGTACACAGCAGTCCTTATCAAGAATGGTCTATTTAACACACCACACTTCTCTTTCATCACTCTGTCTACAGAATGACAGTGTGGATTCCCACTACTTCTGCTCAGTCAGATCATCTACAGCAAGACTCTAATATAAAACTCATTAGGGGGGGAGGGAGGAATAAAAGGAAAATTAAAAAAAAAAAAAGAGTGAAGTGTGAGAGCACACTGACAGCAGTCAATTTCTAATTCAAGCACAGTTTGAGTGCTCCAGCTTGGAGATTTGAATTTTTAATTTCACCAAGAGACTGGGTTCCAAATTAAGCATCTGATGCACAGTCAGTCTGAAACTAGAATTGAGTTTACTGAAATAGAAAGTAATTTTCTCTTAACAGCTCAGTAGTGATCACATATAATGAAAATAAAACAACGTGGCAGTTCCTATATTGCCAAGGGTGAGGAGTCAGAATGCTTTTAGCTTTACAATTTAATATCAGAGTCCCAGGACAAATATTCCTCTTTTGCCTGCTGAAGGAAGCTTACCTTACAGCCCCAGATTGGCTGTCAGGATGCGATGTCAATGCTGTCCAGACAACAATGGAGACGGAATGGAGCTCTAGAAATCAGGAAAGCCAAGCAATAACTTCTCACAGAAAGCACAGCACCTAAGGATGCAGCTTAAATACAAGACAGTGCAAAAGCCAGCCAGTTACAGCAATGCACGGCACACAAAGAGCCCACCTGCAGCGAGGAGGCAGGCAAACGAGCAGTGCTGCTCCCCACCACGCTCCCCTAAAAAGAAAATATCTGCATGAACCCCTGCAACTCTTTATGCTCCCACAAAATTTCTGTACTCAGGTGTTCTCTGCTCTTTGCAGGAGTGATTGTGTGGATTGTGCTTTTGCTGGCTGACAATAAATCGCCAATCTGAGTGGCGAGATGAACATTCTCAGCTGGACCCATGAGGCACAGACTGCAGCACTGCTCTTCTATCCTCAACAGCTGCACAGACAACTTCAGTTAATACAAGTCTTTCCTAAAGGCCAGCAGATTTCCTCAGCATCATCAGTCTGTGGATGTCATAGCCTGCAAGGGGTCAACCTTCGTGCTCCAGCAAGCCGAGTGCAGTTTCCTTAGAGACCTACACTGGTAAGGAGGAAAGATGCACGATACCCCTTTTGAGATCTTCAATGAGAATACGACTCGATCTTTACAACCCTTACCCCAGGCTGTAGACGGACAAAACAGAAGTTGGAAGTTTGTTTTGTTGGGCCTGAGAACACAAAAGTGAAGACATCACCTATATCCTTTTCCTCTAGCATGGAGGAGAAAAGTAGATGGTTCAGGTGACATTCTGAGACTATCTTATAAACAAGCTATGGAAGAAGTACTATAGCAGATATTGCTGAAACTGCAGCAGAATACTAACCACAGGCATGAACAACTCCCTCAGAGTTGCGGTCAACAGGTCGATGTCCAAGTGGCGAGAAGAGACAAGTGCTGTTCCTCAGGGGTCGGTATTGGGACCAGTACTATTGAACATCTTTGTGGGCAACATGGATGTTGGGACTGAGTGCACCCTCAGCAAGTTTGCTGACAACACCAAACTGTGTGGAGCAGTTGACATGCTGGAGGGAAGGGATGACATCCAGAAGGACCTGGACAGGCTTGAGAGGTGGGCCCGTGCCAGCCTCATGAAGTTCAGTAAGGCCAAGTGTAAGGTCTTGCATATGGGTCGAGGCAATCCCATGCACAAATACAGGCCAGGCAGAGAGTGAATTGAGAGTAGCCCAGAGGAGAGGGACCTGGGGGTGTTGGTAGATGAGAGGCTCAACATGAGCCAGCAATGTGCACTCGCAGCCCAGAAGGCCAACTGCATCCTGGGCTGCATCAAAAGAAGGATGGCCAGCAGGTCGAGGGAGGTGATTCTGNGTCTCCGACTCTGGAGATGTCCAAAACTCATATGGATGCCATTCTGTGCGACCTGCTCTAGGTGAACCTGCTCTGGCAGGGGGGGTTGGACTAGATGATCTCCAGAGGTCCCTTCCAACCCCAGTGATTCTGTGACTTTTTACAAGGGCATGTAGTGATAGGACGAGGAGTAATGGCTTCAAACTAGATTTAGATTAGATATTAGGAAGAAATTCTTTACTGTGAGGGTAGTGAGGCACTTGAACAGGTTGTCCAGGGAAGTCGTGGAGGCCCCATCCCTGGAAGCGTCCAAGGCCAGGGTGGATGAGGCTTTGAGCAATCTGGTCTAGTGGGAGGTGTCCTTGCCCATGGTAATGGGGTTGGAACTAGATGATCTTTAAGGTCCCTTCCAACCTAAACCATTCTATGATTCTTTTAGCAGATATCACAGCTCCTTCTAAATAAGGTGGGACAGAAGTCACTCCATCTAGAGAAAGTTAGATATCTAAAAAAAAACCCAAAACACAACAACAACAAAAAAATTAAACATTTGAGGAAATATCATAGTTTCCCTCTAGAAGGTAACTGCATTGAATTACAGAATTTAGCAGATGTGCCAGCACAGAGCAAGGACAGTAATCAATACGGAGGATGAGAAGATCTCAAGAAAGGGCTGGAGAGCACTCAAAGAGGGCACCCACCAGCGCTAGACAGCTAACAGTCCATACTTCCCAAATAAGAGCTCTGGCATGAGAAGCTGAACGTGCTATTTCCTACCCAGGTCACCAGGTATTGCAGGAACACCGCCTCCGTAATCAGACTGCCAGAGTGACAACTCACACAAGATCTGCGTAACTGCCTACTCAACTCCATGCAGAAGCCAAGAGTTACGCCATGCGCCTCGCACCATGTCTGGAGACTAAAGACTCAACAGGACCAAAGCCCTGTCTTCACATGGATTTGAAAGCCATGCCCATTAGAGGCAGACAAGGATCAGGGGATACAGTCAAGCAGCAGTCAGCCAGACCCTATGCTGACAGAGGACATCATCAACACTGACAGATCTACTTTGATTGTCATTCATTCATTTTTGTCTCCATCCCAACTCTGCCGATAACAATGCTTTCCACTGCTCCCATCAAACCCTGCCTTCTTTTCCACCAACTTCTCCTTTTAGTTCCCAATTAGTTTTCACAAACCAATTGCTCATTTCTCTTCAAATTAGTGAAAAAGACAGCTGAACCAGAAATCTTTCCAATTGCTGCTCTGGACCTTTGACCAAACTCTGCATGGGTCACACTTAACGCTACACAGTCTAGAGTGATAACCATCCACAAAGCTCTCAAACAATGTTCAAAGCCACACAGAGATACTCTCTTCCCCAATATCACTCCTCAATACCACCTCTTTGGTCCTTTCAGTTTAATCTTTTTGTCACAACCCCAACAAGCACAAGCCTACCTCAGCCCCCTAACATTCCCCTCACAAGAGCAAACAATCACATCTCAACTTACCTCCAAAAATCCTCCTCACATGAGTTTCCAGGTCCTCCAGCTCCCCAGTCCCCTCAGACCACCCCATCCCTTCCCAGGTGGGGAGCCTTCCTACTTCACATTCCCCATGAGCAGAGCTCAGAAGTTTCTAGGCTTCTTCAGGTGCATTTAAAAGGAGACCAACCCCACTTCAGCTGTATCCACTGATTTCATTGCTTGTGTCCAGGTGCTCACCCTTTTGGCTACCAGGACTTCAGACAGTTCTCAGGGCTCCTGTTACCTCTTTCACAGCACACACATAGTTCCTATGAGCATCTAAACCAAACCCCAATCTAAAGGCACACCGGCTCCATTCATCCCCTTGAGATTATCTCAATGAAACCACACTTGTAAGAGCTTTTTTCCCCATGACTGTAAATCACTGCTATTCACATCTAGGAAATCAAGACAATTACCTGCCACAATTTACTCTGACAGTCTCCCTGGGCTAACATATATTAGCAAATAATACAGGTTACGCTTATTAACGTATGCCTATAATGCTCAACAAAAGCATAGATTTTTGCCAGAGGTTTTTTTAACTTATTTCTGTCACATGCTATTTGTAACTCACTTAAGTATTCCTACCTAAGTACAAGGCCATAGGATCTGCCACCTTTTGCTGAACCTTACCCGTCTGCTCTTACAACCCAAGTAAATTAAAGCATAGTATTAAGCTTCAAAAAAAATTGTACCCTTTCATGAGATAGCTTGTGGGTGCTTCTTGTGCACCAAGGACTGTGTGATACTGTAATGAAACAGTCTTACGCAAAATAATTCAAGTTAAAAAATAATGAGAAGGAAACACAAAAATCAGACTGACCTTTCAAAAATATTCTCTATATAAAAAGAAGATAGTCTTGAATGAAACAGTTTTTCAGGTCAACATATTCTGGATTCAGCTTAGCATTTTAAGTGGATAAAAAAAGGTGGTGATTGTACCATATGGTGTTATACATGCACACCTGAAGAGATCTGCTTCAGTAACAAGAAGCTTGGCAGAGGAAAACTTTGAGTATCATTCAAATTGTTTTCCAGAATAAATATAGATCATTAACTCATTATTTCCAATACTTTTTTTTTCTTTTTTCTTTTTTTTTTACATTTTACTTGCTTTAGAAAACCTGGATTCAGAATCCAGGATTAGCAGTGTCTTCTGCAAGGTAACTTGCGTTTGCCTATCTTTTCAGTTGTATGGGACAGGCCGCTGGGTAGTATTAGTGTCATAGCACTGGGGGATTTCTTCCCCTGCTTCTTTTAGGTTTACGCGTAGTACTCCTGACAAGTACTACTATTAAAAAGTAGCAGACGGAACTGCTGTAGCTTCCTTTCAAGGAAAGGAAAGTGTTTTCAGAGACATTTGATCTCATCGGTCCTGAGGTGCAGCAGTAATCTGATGCATTAGCTTGTGGTTAAAACAGCCCACATGAGAAGCTACACGACTTAGTCAAGTCGCGAAGCACACCCAAGACAGAACAAGGACTTACACAGGACTCTTGAAAGACAGCAGGGAAAAAAAAGAAAAAAAAACCCAAACCCACAAAAAAAAACCCCAACCCCCAAACCAAAAAAAACCCCACATTTTCACTATAAGAATACATCTAAGGCTTTGTACCTTTAGAACTCCTGCCTTAATTGAAAAGACTGGAGATTTAAAAAGCAGATTTAGATTGAATTTTACCTTAATATTCTCAAAACTATCAAACCTTGGAGTCATGGGTCCCCCTGAGACAGATCTTGCCAATAATGTTATTTTGTGTGGGACTCTGTACAATGAAGTTTCATTCAGGTTTAACTTTGAAGTAAACATCATATTGAGATGACTCCTTAACTTATCTTTAATATGACTTGAGCCTGCCTACATTTTTCTTCTCCAAATCTAAACAAGTCTATACTAACCTGCAGATTTGATACAGGAAAGTATATTTATAAAATATCTGTCAAGTCCACTGTCCACAGACAGAAGCAGTTCATTGACGAACTCCTTTAATTCCCGAGTGAAAAAGCGCTACCTTCAGGGTGGAAGCCTTTTAAATTCTCTGCTGACTAGGAAAAGAAAAACTCAGAGGATCTTGAAGGGACTTGCAAAAGCTTCACAACCTAAAAAGCATCCTCTCCCTCCAGCCCCTAGAGAGCAGGAACATCTTGCATGAACAGCCTTACAAAAACAAAGAGGTGCCAATAAAACTGAGAGATACTGAGAAGACACATGGATTTTCATTTCTGTACAGTAAGTGTCATAGTGTTTTACTGAACAAAAACATATGAAATGTCATAAACTTCAATTACCTTAAAGTCCGAGTCATAACCAAGGACTTCTGTACCAGAGAAAGCCATGAAGACAGAACTAAGGACATATTTAAGGTTAGAATGCCCTCTTTGGGTCTAAAGATATATTTGCAGCAAGAGTAAATTTCAGCAAATACAGTGCTATTTTATGCTATAGGAAGAAAAGTAAATAAAAGAATGCCAAGTGCACTACTCAAACTTTTGAAGATGTTATAAATGGCATCTGATTACCCTCTACTAGCAACAACATACCAATAGTGAGGATAAGAGCAATCCATACACAGCAGTGCACAGGGGGAGGAAAAAAAAAAAAAAAGAAAAAAGAGATGGACATAACTTAAAACAAGAGAGATTCAGACTGGATACAAAGAAAAACTTTTTTACCCTAAGGGCAGTCAAGCAGTAGAACACGCTGCCCAGAGAGGATGTGCAGTCCTTGGAGGTTGTCAAGTCAAAATAGGATAAAACCCTGAGCAACCTGGCCATCTCAGAGTCAGCCCTGCTTTGAGCTGGGAGTTGGACCAGAGACATCCTGAGGTGCCCTCCAGCCCAAACTACCCTATCATACATCTAATCTTTAAATATAAGTCTCAGGATTTGCAGTATTCCACTAGTTACTTATACACACAACAAAAAGTTCAAGAGTTTCATCTGTGCAGATGCATCCAACTTCGCAAGAAAGCAATTTATCCAAATTAATTCCACAAAGGAGTCACAAGGAAGTTACTAAATAATAGTTCCATCACATCCTGGAAGCTGGAAACAGCTGACTTTCTATTAACAAAATTCAGAATAAAGTTCAGTACTTGAAATAAATAGGTTCTCAGCCAGCATTTAAGCATCCAGCATCCACACACACAGAAATCAGAAGCTTCAATGATGGTCAGTGCCTTAAGCAAGACAGACACAGTAAGACATAACAACATAGGAACTCCTATTGTTCCACAGCAGCAGACATTTAGTAGTTAGCTGGTGATTAAATTATGCTCCTGAGCATCACTTAAATGTCACTTTGATCTACTGCAGTTATTTCACAAAATGTTTATTACCAAGGCTTTTTTATTGGCTGTACAAACATTGGAGAACATTTCTCTCAAGGCATTATTCAGTTTGCTATATTAAAAATTATTCTGGTACCTTTTGCTAGGCTGCTTGCCAACTGGAAGACAAGACAGAGACATCTGCTAGACTGTAACCATCTGAAGACACTTGCCTTTCAAAAACATATTCCCTTAAATGGTGCCAGGAGCATTACAGACACACACCCCAACATCACCTCTGAACAGCTGCAACAAAACCTGCCTCTCACACAAATTTCCTGGCAAAAGAAGGAGGAAGACCACCTCCGCCCAGGGAATACTGCCTCTACCCTATGCAGTCCATGAAGTCTAAGTATAATGTGGGCATGGAAAGAGGCAACCCTGAATACTCTGCCACACAGCTGTATCAGGCAGCCGTAACCGTGCCACAGATGTATATAACTGAACGCACAAATACAGTCATTTTTGTATCTCCTCTTCTCTTTCTTGGTTTTATTTAGAATTTGAGGGATTTCTGGGGCTGGTCTCTTTCTTATTCCACTACTTTGCAATGTTGGTATTTAAAATACATACACAGGTTGCTATACAGAATTCCTTAGAATAGCCTTAAGCTGTCCTCTGCACTCTTTACCTGGTCTGTTTGGTTTTTTATTATTACTACTATTATTATTCCCTACTTAGTTCCTTGCATTGTAATCCTTCTTTGAAAAGCTTCCCTCTTATTTTATATCATTATTTTCAAGTCAGAGATCATTTTTAGACAGCTAACATGTAGAACAACTGCTCCTAAGAAGAGATCTGGAAGATAAATGGCAATCCCATGTACTTTTCAAATGGCTTGCACTGAACAGTCATACTGGGCTTTCAATACTAAAACCAGAGCCACTCCAAACTTGTTATGGCCGCACTTAATGCCTAGACAAAGCACTCAGAGTTTCACTAAGACCTGGCAGAGCAGAAAGCACTAACATAAGAAATGCACGTGTCCAGATCCAGTAGAGAGGTCTAGACCTTCATCAAGAAATTCAGTGCCACACCAAGCTCACCAGAAACACAACAAAAATGTTGCTGCACACTGTTATCACTAGTTATAACAAAGTTAATTTCATATTGTTTAAAAATAATTTAATTCAGAAAGTGAGTGGCATCAAAATACATAGCCTGTTCAACTCAGCAAAGATGAAAAAAACCTTCCTAGCTGCACTCTAAGGGACAAACAGAAGGCCCTGAGCAAGAACAGGGCAAGCCAGCAGATTTCACAAAGGGCTATCAGAAGTCCTATGGATTCTTCTTCCCAAAATGGCAATGCTGGTTATTAGTTCCCAGTCCTACCTCATACAGAAAAAGACGGTAACAAATGTACTTCTGAAAAACTAAACACCATAACTATACTCAAGACAGGCAGAGAACATCTCCTCAGCTAACATGAAATCGTTCCTAAATCGGCCCTGGAGCAGATGATCCCATGGCAAATTCTGTCATTGGCAAAAGCTGGCGCTGTAGCAGGAAAGTTCTCAATCTGATAAAAGAACAAATACCCTACTACTAGTGCTCACTGCATACAAAGGAAGAAGCATGGGCTGGTCTTGTCTTATCTTACAGCAACCTGAGACCCCCTGACAAAGCAGGATTTTGCCCCCCATCTTCATTCTCTCAGGAAGCAGACAGCCAGCACTGATGCACCGCTCAGAGGGAACCATTAACTGGAGCAGCCCTTCTCATGGCCAAGTCTGTACAAGACCCTGGTGGACCACAAGCATGAGAACACTAGAGCAGCTGTCTCACCATGACCACGTTCAGTTTTCCCAGGGAAAGGGGAAACATAATACCTGTTGATCATTAACTAGTTTGGGAGCAAAAACGCACAGAGCAACAGCTGCACTGGTGCTCCACTCCAGGCAACGGTGACCAGGCCCTTCTCACACAATTTCAAGGAGGGTCTCTCAGGATTTTCACTGCTCTAAGCAAATAAAAATGCACTGCTCTCCTAAACGAGGGCTCCAGCAGGACAGGAGCAAAGTTTCAGCACAGTGCCCTGCCAAAACAGTGCTGCCTCACCACAGCAGCAGCATAGTCTGGGACCATCCAGGGTGTCTACTCCACACCACTGTTGATGCACAGATGTCAGCACCCCTTCCGTGTCACTCCCACTGAGGCCACAGCAACCACAAAGACGTTAAAATTAAAGAAATCTTGCTACAGCAATGTAAAACACCACCAACCTCAGCAGCTGTCTGTCCCACTCTCCCAAGATTGGTGTGCCTATCGCTCTTCAAGAACAGAGCTGGGAACGCAACACACCCACAGCTCAGCTCCCACTGATCACAGCCTGAGCTATTAGTGCAAATACTGACAGGTTAATGCACGGGTCAATAAATGGGAACAGCCAAGCCCCAGCAAACAGCTGTGCTGCCCATTCCCCCCATCACCTGGGTCTCCATGGGCCATTAGCAACAGGAAGCACCTGGACCTTAGCCCAGTGCATGAAATTCAACCTCATCCCTGCCTCAATAACCATCCCTAGCCAAAACCCTTACAGAAAAGGGAAAGCTCTTGTCCTCAAAGCCATACTCTCCAACAACAGGGGAAAACAAGCCCTTCCTGATATGATCAGCTCAGCCGTCGCAACAAAAAGTCAGATATTTTATGGGGCTGAGGCTGCAGGGATTTGCCACGCTGAACAGGCTTGGTGATGCTCCTTTCTTGGCAGCCCAGGGTGTTTCCCTGAAGTAAATCATTTGCGTGTGTGGGAACGCGAACAACCAGACCACAAAAACTACATAGCTGTTACACAAGAAAAAAAGCCTGCAGGTATAAGCATTTGGCCTTGCAAGTAGTCTCCACCAGCACCATTCCAGGTGCCTGTATATGTGCAATAGTGATAATCCATAAAACTAAGATGATATGTCAGTAGAAAGGATGCTTACCATCATATCATTAAAAATGGAAAGCAAAATACTTTCAGTATCCCACTAAACCAGCAAGAAAGCAGCTTACTAGCAGGAAAAAACCCATCCTTCCAATTCCCAAGCTCTCTGGAGACTTTATGGCTTCCCAGAAACAAAACAAAAACACCATAAGAATAGCTTCCTTCAATGCTAAAAGACCCAAAGGCCTGTCTGCCCATTTAAACCCGTTTAAAGTGCTGCCAGACAGATGAGCTGAGCTAGGGACTACTCTGCTCACCCCATCAATTAGGAAAGTTGTGAAGCCATTGTCAAACTTCATTATCTACAGGCATATTGAAAACATCACTATCATTTGATTCTAATTTTCCATTATTATTATGATGATGTAGAATTTAGCAAGATCTTGAAAAGCTACACCGATGCCGCGTGCCTCACCTTACACAGATCTGGAGACTTGCAAAACAATTCAGAAAATCTAATGGTATCAACTCCCAGTTCCCACCACTCCCACAGATACTAACCCTTTCATTCTTACTCAGCTTTACAATACTATCAACCTCTTGACTTTTCGCTCCACAGGTTGCCTCGAAGCTGCTCTACTAAGAGATTTTCCTCTGTAACGGTTTCCTGCCCTGCTGACCTCTCAGTCCAGCACAAGAAACCTCTCAACTAGAGTCCGCTAAACCCCTCCAAACAACCAACTGTTCTGCCATTGCAGGGAACAGAGAAAGTTCACACACATCACACTCGTTCTGCTCTTAGTTTCAAGCAGCCACTTCTCCCACGCAGCTCTCTTCCAAGGAGATTTTATCGTCTGAGCATGCATACACTGTGTTTAGCAAATTACTGTTGCATTTGCAGTTCTGACTCGGGTGCTGTTTGATCTGATCTATAAATACAGGTAATGCATACACCTTTGAAACAAAAGGAGTGAGCTAAGCACTACTAAGAACATGCATTTTCCACTTTCCATCCCTACTTCTGAATACCCAGCTGTTTATATAGCAAATATTTACTTTTCAAGGTAAAAATCTAAATTTTTTTTAAGCTTATTGTTACAAATAAATGTATTGACAGAAGGCAAAAAGAGCAGAGTAACCAGACAATTTACTCTGACACCAGGGTCACACAACTAACACACCTATTTGTACGGCCGAAAGAGAGGAAGGGGTGAGAAAGAATAGAAAGTGCCACTGATCATACTCATTAGACAGCAGGGTCCCAATTAGTAATTTATCACACAGAGATAATAAGAGATGTGCCAGAAGGAAGCATGGCTATAAGATGAAGTAGGGTCTGAAAAAGAGAGAGTAGCATTGTACAGTATGTACAAAGGGGAGGCAGAATCCAAATTCTGCGTGCCCCAAAGGAATTGCACTGAACAAAGAAACCCTACTTGAGGGAAGCACATGATCTCACCCCTCTGCCTGCAGACTTCAGATTAGTCATTAAGCCACTTTACATTCTCGGCATCAGTAAATAGGGAAGTAACTTCACGTCAATAGCCAATTCAATTCCATACAGAAAACTCATGTTTAACAAACAAAGTATGTAGATAGAGGATCTCAGCTTCCACAGCAGCAGTAGCTAGGAGGCTCAAGAAAGAAACATTTCTCCCTGAAAGCATTTTTCAGGTAAGCAGTTAATGGAATATATGTCTATATGCTAAAAGAATAAAGAAAATTCAGTGGAGTGTTAAATAGTTAACATTACACAGAATTAAGTAAACACCTCCAAATAAGGATACTACCATGCTTAACACAGGCACAGTAGCCTTTGTTCAGTGCCAGAGCGCCAAGTTTTTCCTCCTGTGACTGCCGATTTACAAAGGGCACATTCATCCCGAATACATAAGGGTTTTGCTGCAGTTTTCCTTCAAGGATATCGAATAGTATTACAACGTACCCCGGGCTCAATCCTAATCTAAGTGACACAGCATGAAAGGGCTACTCTCTGGAAAAAGACACAAGATGCTAAGGATGAACTTGGAAATCACTATGGCAACTCTGCAGGTTCCTTTCCGTTCACCTTTGAGGCCGATACTCCAAAGGAGGTAAGAAAACCACTTTCCACAGGAATCACTAATATGCATTATGACTGAAACCAGAAAAGCCCACAGCCTATCTGCAGCTCAATTAGAAAGAAGCTTTGCTTGAGGAAACCCAATGCTAAAATGAAAAAAATCATAACTCCTGAGGAGCGTTCGGGAGCTGTTACACACTCCAGTAAATCTCACTTGAAAGGTCAGGTGGTTCAGTAGCTGTTGGAGGCCCAAGTTATGGTGAGCAAAAAAAGCCTAACCGAGTGTGCCTAATTTGTGAACAAAGTCAGAATTAACCTTTAGGGTTTTCGCTTTTGTGCGTACAAAACATTGTTTGCAGTGCTTTCTGTCTTCCTGTTCATCACAATTAATTTATAAATCCTCTTTGCTTACATGACTCCACTACAATTCCAGCAGCAGCTTAGGCCCAAACTTTTGACTTCACTTTACTGAAGAGAACAAAGGCTGATTTATCTAAATTTAAAGAGGGAGGAAGCCAGCGGCAATACAATACTTGCCTATGAACACACTTTAGAGGTCTACAGTGCTACACTGTAATCATCAATATTGTGTATGAGAGCAGGTTATTTTCACTGCCCAATCTCAAAGAACTATACAGAAAATTTACAGCTTTGATAAGTGTAAGCAATGGGAAGTAAAAGAAAAAGACATAGTTGGACATGGTCTTAATCTCAAGCATACAAAACACTGTTCGTAAGCAGCTGGGGGTTCGTTTACATTCCCTCAACCCACCACGACCACAACATTTTAAGTAACCACAACCCCCTAAACTTCACTTTTTTATTTTCAAATCAAATATTTATTTTAAACATCCCTACTTTTCAGTTTCCTAAGTCCTTAAAATCCCTATCAGTAATAAAAATCTCATGTAGCTTCAATTGGAAAACCACTCTCAATGCCTTCCTAGAAAGAACCACAACTTAAACTTCAGCAGTGAGATAGGCAAATATCCATACAACATAATTAAAGGGACTTAGTACTTAACAGGAAAAGTTTAATAAAGCAGAACTTCTCCCATTTTCATGAGTTACTGTAAGGCCAATTGCAAATTAGCAAGTAAATGAACAAATATGAAAGGACAAAACCAGAGATAATGCATCCCAGCATACTTTGTTCATTTCTTTGAAAACTGTCATTTACTTTTAATTACTAGTAGTGCTCGCTGGTATATGTTCCACAGTATATTTTGCAAAAGCCTTTATTATAAAAGCACTTCGCTGCAGAGCTCTTAAATTACTATTCAGAAGCACAGCAAAAAGTTACTCAAGCACTTGTACACAAAGATTAGCGTGGATTACCAAAACATGAATGAGCTGTTTTCTATTGAAACATTGGCAAGGACACTGAAGTGTTTGCAGAAATTCTTGCTGCACTAATGGAGCCCGGAGAACAGCATATCCCAAACAACCCAAAAGGCAGCTGACGCACCCAGTGTGCAACACGTCTATCCTCCCCAGCTCTCCTGGGAAAGGTGGGTTTTTTTCCCTTGAATTTCCCCACAGCTACCAGCCCTTCACCAGCACCAGTGTCCGTAGCGCAGGCAGCCCTAGCTCGGGCCAGCTGATGGCTGCTGCTCTGAGGGAGGAAACGGAGGGCAGCCCATCCACACGAGAGGTCACGGTATATATGTACAGCTTCTCCATTAAGATGGCAGTTTCCTTTTTCTTCCTTCAAACCAAGTCTAGAGATATTATATAGGTGACCTTTTGTAAAAGTACCATTACTTCCCTCTTTGCAGTTGGTTATTTTGAGGGGAAAAAAAAAAATAATTAGACATCTTTGTATCAATATAACTGCTTCCACGCTGGCAGAGATGAAATTATTTATTTAAACTCAAAAAATCCTCTAATGTTACTTCAATGTTGTAACACAGTTTCCTGGACTGCATTTACTGCGAAATAAATGCTAACATCACTAGGGACTTCAAAGAAACTGAAACCCTCAAAACTTTCAGACTACGAAATGAAAAGGCCCGCATATTTTCACCTAAAAGCCCAAAACTCCCCCGTATTCAACACGACTCTCCCCATGAAGAGCTGCCGTCCCTCCCCGCCCTGAAGGCAGCGTCCANGGGCCGCCCTCCCCCTCAGGCCACCCCCGCTCACCTGAGCTCGCCGCCTCCCCCCCGGTACCGCCCGGCCGGGGCTGCGGCCGCCACATCCCGGTCACCCCCCAACCCTTTTCCACTACCTCACCGGAGCGGAAAGCGGCGGTGGCGCCGGCCACTCCCAGCCGGGGGCGGGCCGCAGGCAGCTCCACCGCCCCGGGGAAGGGAGAAGGGCCGCGGGCGGGCCCGGCGTTGCGGGTCGCGGCGGGGCGGGAGGAGCGGGGCTGCCCTCAAGGCAGCGTGGAGCCGCGCATAGGCCCAGACAGCAAGGGACCTTCTTGTCAAGGCGTGTCCCTGTCCCCTACGGTTGATCTGAGGCTGTCCGGTCTCTGTTCCCCCAGGTCTGCGGGATACCGGTGTTAAGTCAGGAGGGAAGGCAAGGTGGCTGCCGTCCCGCTCCTCTATCTGCACCAACCTGAAGGGACCAGCGCACCAGAAGAGCCACCGCTGCCACACATACAAGAGGCGTGCGGCCTCCCTCCTGCGCGTCCTGGGGAGCTGCGGTCCCAGCATCATGGGGATATGGCTTACCAAATATATATATATCTCTATCTCAAATACGCCATTGGGAAACAACTAATTTTCAAATGTAGCCATGCTGCTTGGGTCTTACAGCCGTGATGGTCACTGTTCACAGGCCCTTCTCTGGCGCTGCCTTCTGCGTCTGATACTTGCTGAATTCAGCAAGGCGTGCATACCATTAGATAGTATGGTATGCGTTAGCTTTCTGTAGCTTAAATGTGGAATCAATCTCTGCTCCATGTATATTATTATTACTTTTGTATGGCTTCATATCTCTTGATGGGAAACACAGAGCTTTTTCATTTTGTTGCAAGGTGCTACCATTTATATATATGTATGGGTTTTGGCTGGGATAGAGGCAATTTTCTTCGTAGCAGCTCATGTGGTGCCGCATTGTGGATTTGTGGCCAAAACAGTGTTGATAACACAGGGATGTTTTAGTTACTGCTGAGCAGTGCTTGCACAGAGTTAGGGCCTTTTCTGCCCCAGCGAGCAGGCTGGGGGCGCACAAGAAGTTGGGAGGGACGCAGCCGGGACAGCTGACCCCCAACTGACCAAAGAGATATCCCAGACCGTATGACATTGCACACAGCAGTAAAGGGCAGGAAAAAGAAGGAGAAAGGGGGGGGATGTTCAAAGTTACCACGTTTGTCTTCCCAAGTAACCGTTACACGTCGTGAAGCCCCTGCCTTCCTGGAAATGGCTAAACATCTGCCTGCTGGTGTGACGTAGTGAATGAATTCCTTATTTTGCTTTGCTTGCACACACAGCTTTTGCTTTCCCTATTAAACTGTCTTTATCTCAACCCATGGGTTTTCTCATTTTTACCGCATCCCACTTGGGGGGAGGGAGTGAGCGGCTGTGTGGGGCTTAGCTGCCTACTGGGTTAACTTACAACAATATACAGCAAATCATTTCAATTTCCTTTTCCAAGATCACTGTAATTTTTCTGAGGCTGTCCCCTTGAACTTACATATCATTGCAACAACATGAATTTCTGCTAAAATCCCCTCCCCTGTTTTGTAGATAAATCTAGACCCCCATGATTTCCCATGTTCTTCTCCCTAGTTAACATATGCATTACCAGTATTTCGTGCATACCTAGCATTTCTTTACTGACAGTCAGTTTTATTTATATAATTTATAATTTATACAATTTATTTCCATAATGAGGAGCTTTATATAAGCTTATGACTGTCCACTGACTACAGCTTTGTATCAATTTTGCTAAAGTAGTGCCTGCTTCAATCATGGATCATCATATCCAATATATTAGCTATGTACACGGAATCAGTATTTTTCAAGATGACCTCTGTCCATCCTAGCCTTCAAAAATGCTTTTGCCCTCTCAGGTACAGCAAATGCTATTATAAGTTAAAAATATCATCCTGTGCACTGGCAAGTTTTCATAACATTCAGAAAAGTTGCTAAAAAAAAGACCAGGTTTATCTAACAACTGACAGCTTACTGATGTTCCCAGGTTTCAGTGCGTTTACTAAGACATACAGGACATGCTAAGGGAGTTTTGACCTCATGTTCCAGTCCGTGCCCTTCCTGACTTGTGAGAGAAGATAGCGTGCAGCTGTGCCTCACACGCCAAAAATAGCCACGCATCCTTGTCCATCTTCCTTCAGCCCTGCTGCAGTGCCTCTGATTCAGACGATGTCAGTGGTAGCTCCCATCAGTCAGGGAGAAATTTGTTATCAAAGGGCAGCTGTGGTGGTGCAGACAAAGGGCCCATCTAGCGCAGCCTTGCCTCCAACTCAAGCCCCAGCAAGAGGAGGAACAAGGCAGCACACACAATGCTTCCCCTTTGGAGTTTCCCACCCTCTGCCCGATGTCAGCTCAGGGGCTTCCTCAGCTCAGTTCCGTTTGTCAAGTCAGTAATCTGCAGTGAGTCTCAGGCTCTCCAAGTGCTTGCCGAGCCTCCCCTTGAGCCCGCTTCAGATTTTGGCACAGGCAGCATCCTTGGGTGAGGGGTTCCCCAGGTCTCCAGCCGCTGTGCAAGGCACCAGCTCCTGGTGCTTGCTCCTAGCCTGGCTATGGCCAGCTGACTTTGAGAGCTGCCAGATTTTTATGCTTGAAGAAACAGAGATTTTTCCCAATGTGTCCGTGCCTCTGATGATTTCCATATGTGTTATCACGTCATGTGATCCCTTTTCCAAACTGTACAGTGCTGAGTTACTTAGATTGGCCTTGTGCAGAAGCTGCTCCAAACGTTTGATTATGTTTTTTGCCCCTCTCTAAATCTTTTCTATTTCTGCTTTTTGGGATAGCTATGGATTTCTGCAGCAGTGGCATCTTCATGTTTCCTGTTTTGTTCTTTACCAATAGTCTGTAACATTTGATTTGTTTTTTCTGACTGTTACCACACACTTAGCTGATATTTTCTGACATGTAACTAATCCCACTTTCCTTCTGAGTGGTGGTGATCATCTCAGAGTTTTTCATCTTATATGATAGGCCAGGATTGTTCTTACCAGTAGGCATTGATTCAATTTATACACAGTGAATTTCATCTCTTGTTTGATTGTCCAGTCATTCAGCCTCATAAGGTCCTTCTGCAGCTCTTTGCAGCCAGTCCTTGTTCTTGCTACCTCAAACAACTTGGCATCATCAGCAGACTTGCTTCAAGTGCTTATATGTTGAACAAGAGGTTCTAGAGACACTAATCAGTCCAAAGCTACCAAAAGGTAACTATTCTCTAAGCTAATACTCAAAAGAAGCTGTCGTGGTTTGGGCTGGATTGGCCCAATCAGGCAGAATGACAGATGCGCTCTCTCCTCCTCCTGGCTGGAGGCAGGAGAGAGAGAAAAAGAGACTTAAGTGTTTAGAAGGAACTAAACTACTTTAATGAAATATTAATTATAAAATAATAAAAAGAAAGTAATGAAATATATACAAAACCATATCAAGCTCCCAGGATTACAGTCATGTCACCAGCGGGAGCTGGGGAAGTCCCAGACTGGACTCAGTGACAGACGGGAACTGGATTCCAAATCTGGATTCAGGATCAGGATCAAAGGCAGACGAACAGACAGAGTCCTCCTCAGACACCGGCCACAGAAGAAGGAGGCCTGACCCTTTGATCCCTCAGCTTTTATACTGAGCATGAGGCAGATGGGATGGAATACCCTGTTGGTCGGTTTTGGGTCACCTGTCCTGTCCGCTCCTCCCCACAGGTGTGACCCCTCTACGCTTTTCCACTTCCGACCCTCTAACGGGGCAAATAACAAAGTTGGCTGGCCTGGGGTATTACAGCAATAAGGATAAGGAAGAGCCTCTCTGCATACCATTCCTTGGCATCCACTATAAACATGGGTCTTATCACTCCGAGAGCGAACAGTTTTTTGCACAACGTGCTGTTAATTTCAGCAGTTAGAAGAGGCCTAGCTAAAAAGTAAAGTTACTGAACTAAATTGGTCCTGTTTTACCTCAAACCAGGACACTAGCAGGGCATGATCTGTACTCAGAAAGAAGCCCTGCTAATGGGTTCTTTGCATTTGCTCTGCATCTACTCCAAGAGTTAAAGTTTATCCCAAACTTCAACTCTTCTGCTTCAGGTGACTTTGCCTTACCTCATGTGTGCTCACATCAATGTGTATATTTAACAAAAAAGTCCCACCACAACAGAATACTCAGCAGACAGTAATTCATTACCTTGGTAGATAATCAGCAGTACATGTGAATATGTGTATGCGTGTTTGTGCATACATATATGTATATAGAACATGGCAATCTGTTCCTTTATCCAGAGAGGAGATGCTTTTGGACAATCACCCTTGTTCAATTGTCAGACCATTGGAAAGGAGTTGGAGGGAGATGGCAGATAGTTTCTACAGAGAACTTTAAGCATACCTGGAGAAAAAGGTGCAGGAAGCAGGTAGGCTTCTGAAGCAAATGCTAGTAGGTGAAAATAGTATTCTTGGGTGTTAATGCTGTTTGAGTTGTGCCCTTCTGATGTGTCTGTTCCAAATGACATGGTGAGACATCCAGAGCTGACAAAAACATCTACAGTTTGCCCTAATGCACTTTTGGGCAGTACTTACGTGTTTAGAGTGAGATGGATGGTGTAAGAAATTACACAGAAGAGCATGCCTAACAGCAGATACAATATGGCTATCTTCTATCTTAGATTAGACGGGAGGGAGCTGGAATGTTTTGCTATTTCTTAATTTCCAGCTTTCATTATGATGGCGTATACAGGCACAGCTGCCAAAAGAAATGGTCCTGCCTGCTCCCTCCGCTACTTCTTCTCCAGTTGTGCCTCCCTTCCCTTCCCCCATGCTACTGCCTGCTTTGTGCTGGCAAGAGCGTTTCTCTGGCTCTACAGTAAACTGGGAACAGATGTGGATTTAAACCTTTTTTTTTTTTTCCCCCAAAAAGCCTTTCTCCAGTTGAAAGTGACTGTGAAACTACAGCATTACATGCTGCATCAGAAATCCCACCAAATTTTAACAATCCCCCCTGTGTACTGGAGGCAGTGCTGCTGCCTCTTTCCTTCTCAAACGACTTCCTGCGTCCTCCCGCCAGCTCAGAATTGCCCCCTCTGTTTTCCACTCCTCGTCTGAGCCTCTGTGCTTCTCATTGTCTACACATGGCTGCTTCTTTGTGTGGTACCTTCGCTTCCAATTGACATCAGTGTGTGAGAGCTCCCCCCTGCACCTGCTGCCACCATGAACAGATTTCCTGTAGCTCTGTCCCTTACGACCTCTGCTTCGTCTCATAGCTCAGCTGCAAGCTCTGGTTTTCTTCTTCTTGCATTCATCTTTGTTTTTCACTCCCTACCCCATCACTGCTACACCAGAGACCTTTTCTGTTTCAGTAGTAAATAACATATTCACCAAAACATGCTGCTGAAGGGAAGCCAACTGTACTTGCAAATTCAAGTCAAATTCAGGAAAAAAAAGGGGTTGCCTAGCATAAAAATGAGGAAAGCCCAGACATGTTAGACTTACTGATTTTGATCTTGCCAGAATGAAGACATCTTGATCTTTTTAAGCTAGGCTCACATGGGGCACTTCAGCATCTACCACAAAGCAGAAGAGTAAATAACCATCACGCTCATGTCCTCAGGTTCCAATATGGATTTTCTCAAGCTGTTCTTCTCATCATCTCTCCTTCACTTTAAAAACCATTTACATGACACCTTTTGAAGCATGGCTTCAGCACGGACTAGGGAAGCTGCAATGAGGTGGGAGGCCAGGAAGGGGTGGCTAGGGCAGAGCAGCAGCAGGGGCTGGCGCAGACAAGAGTGAGATGGAGGCTGTGCCCACGGGGAGGTAGAGCACCCAGCCAAGCTGCTGTATCACACCAGAAGACTCAGAACAAGGGATGACGATAACCATAGCTGGCCGGGAGGCTGGGAGATGGCAGCTCAGCTCGGTGGCTGATACTTTTCCATTGTCTGGTCCTGCTGGAACCACAACCTCTGAGCTGCTTCCTTTTCACCTGCACACCCTCACCACTCAGCTCACCACCTTTTCTTTTCGCTCAGTAACATCTTTTGCAGGGAAAACTAGCACTTTCTTCCCCTTTTCTTTCATTTTCCCTTTAAAGGTCCAAGACCAGAAGAACTCATTTCACTTTCAGTGGTAAAGTTCATCCCCAAAGGATTATTTTCCATCAAAAAACGGTAAAAGTAAGGGCACTTTTGGGTTAATCTGCAAAGAATTTTTAAGTACATTTATTTTAGTTCATCCACAGAACTGAAGCAAATTTTTTTTGCACAGCTTTAATCAGTGCTTAGCTTAGATATATGATCATGCCCTCTCCAAAATGAGATGTTCTAAATTTGATTGTGCTTTAGTTAACTCTGTGGGTACTTACAATAACTCTGGAACGTGTTTTGTGATGTGATTAGCATAAAGGTAATCTTCATCATAATAAATAAATAAAATAAATTGCAGTGCTTAATGCAGAAGATAAAAGTATCTGACCCAGTTATTAAACCACAGAACTCCTAGAGACTAAAGCTAAGCCAGGATTTTGTTAAAAAAAATTTAAACAACTTTTTAAAACAAATTCATGCAAGTCTGAAAGAAACTGATGAGAATTTAATGTGATTGTTGTTACAGGTGAATACATTTGACTTTCCAGAATTATCGGTTTTGTTCTTCATCTACAGCTGTAGCGGAGCAGCTGATTGACTTTGCTGGCATCATTTTCTGATCCTGTTCCACAGACAGTGACTCAACGAGTGTCAGGGTAGACTTCAAAACAAGAGTAAAGCTGATAGCTCATTACCACTCAGTTCAAAATATTTATGGGATTAAGAATCATGTATTATAGATAACTCGACAATGGTTGAAGTCCTAATCCAGTGGATATACAAATCAAAATACTTAAGCCTTTGGATGTTTATTTTGACTGAATGCCTTCCTATAAACTTAAATTAGTCCAAGAAAAGCATTAGTTTCCCTAGAGACACCTGATCACTAGCAAACAAGCTGAAGATTCATATTGCTGTTCTCCAGGCTTTAAAAATGGATTTTAAGGACCTTTACTCATAGTAGTGTGGACCACCTGTAGTTCTAAGTCAGCAGATCAACTAAGAACAAAACTGGGAGAAAGGAAAGCAGGAGCACTGGTGGTTTAAAAAGCAGACTAAGCATATTTTTCTCAGCAACTATCCTTTTTACCATACTAACGCCCCCCAAGTACCCGGTTGCCCCAAGGTATTTGTCTCAGTCTTCAGTATCTACTGCTTGTCAGAAACAGGGATTTAAACATCACAGTAGAGACACTAAGTAAAAAACCATTCCTGAATTCATCTTTTTATATCTGGATATGGAGTTGTTTTCTGTTGAACTGTCATTATTGTGTTGTTTTTCACAGCACACGTGCGTTTGGATTTGAATTTATTATTCAGCTGTAGCATTCATGTTAATAGACCTTACCCCTTTAACTTGTCTTACCCGTAGGATGAGCCCTGTATACATCCATTCTGCCGTGTGGATTGAGAGGATCACGTAGAAGGGCATGCCTGGGGTCTGGGCAGTCACAGTGACTCTGGCACAGAGTCCCTCACAGACATCTCACACCTTCACGGAGCTGTGGCAACAGCTCGTCCCATCCTGCAGCACTGGGACACAGCTGCTCTTGCTGGTTTTCCCACACCCTTGGCGGCTTTCCCATGCTCTTGCCAGTCCCCAGCTAACTGCATCAGTGCTATGAGATGACCTGCTGTGCTGTGATGCAGGGGAAAATGCTAGCTGAGGAATGATCCTGTGACTTGCCCACAGCTTGTCAATATGGTGCGTGTCCTGGGTTGTACGGGCCCCCTCAGAGCTGCTCAGGTAACCAGCCATGCAGAGCATTTGAACCTGTTAGCTTTGGCAATGAGCTACTGCCGCATTTGCTTTTCCCATTTTCATGCCAATATGCTTTATATGCGTAGGAGCATTTAAATGACGCATTAAGCACAAATACAAGATATTAAAAGTACAAACGTGTAAAGAATGTTCCTTGCCAGACAGGGAGCTGCATGCCAGAAACCCAAGGGGTGCCAGAGCAGGACTGCAGTCCGGGGATTTGGTTTCCAGCTGGAGTTTGGGGTCTGGCTTCAAATCCAACTTGATCCACGTGTCTGTGCTGAGACTCTCCTTAGTGTTTACATCGGGCACTGCAGGTTATCCCCTGATCGCATGTGGCCATGTTAGCAGTAATTGCAGAGGATTTTTGCTGCTCTGTTAAAATAACTCTTCTGTTACCTGCAGCGCTTGCAGAGGAGCTGAGGGAACTCACTGACATGGGGAGACCGAAGGGCTTAGTGCAGGGAGTGCACGCCATGCCTAACTCTGAGCTTGTGGCATATCCAGCAGGCTCTGGGACGCAGGATTGAGCAAGGCCTTGAGAGTTTATCTCATCCTTCCCTCTGCCCAAAGGAGGAGTCACAAGTCTAGCATCTAACATGCTGCAAGTGACCATGGTTAGGTGATTGAATCTCACCCTGGGGTTTTGTCCTAATATGAGTGTTTATACCATAGGTGATGAAGGCTGATATCTTCTTCCTTTGAATAAACTAAATAAAGCAAACTCTACAGTAGCTAATGAAAGGCCGCTTTTTTTTTTTTTTTTGCAGTTCTTGATTTATTTCTGTGGCTCTTTGATGTGCTGGCAGAAAATTCTTCAGTGCTCTTTTTCAGTGGTAACACTCCAGCGAGATCCATATTCCAGCCACGGTTTCATGTGGGGCTCTTGATCCCTACCCACTTCTCACCAATTGTGTATCCAAAGAGAGTCAACACCTTTTCTCCCATCACGCTGGGAGCTCCTACTGAGTTACTTCTCTGTTCTGCCCTCTCGAAAGTATTTCAGAGTCACTGCTTACCCTCTGAAACTCACCTCCTGTAAGTACAGCCTCTATTCCTGCTTTTTAGGTATCTAATTTAGCTACCTATCTTAGGACTGCACTAAGACGTCACTTGCCTGGATGGGCTCTCTGCTGAGCAATCCTGGCCACTCTCAGTGACTCTTCTTTTCATCATTATTTGCCACCTGGCCAGTGTTTGCACTATCCAATTTCTTAGCAGAAATACTATGTTTACTCTCAGATCTTGATAAAAATGTTGAACAGTAATAAGTCTTACACTGCTGCATGCAGACTTCACTATGGTAACTCCCATTCCTTAACAGTTCTCCTTGGACAAGTGTACCTTTTCAATCCACCAGGTCTCATACCATTGAATAATTTGATCTTGCATAGTTCTAGCTTTTGTGTTTTGTTTTTTTTTAAATCAGGCTGTTGTATTATACTTGTTGAAATAACTGACAGAAAACTCTGACACTTATGATAGTCCATATCCACCAAACGTGCTCTCATCAACAATGAATATTGAGCCCCAGGCCTGACAAGGCTTGTTTTCGTTAATGCCTTCCACACTTACTACATCAGCATCTTCAGTTCACAACTGACTGGGTCTTTTACCAGTAATTAAATTATTTTTAGTGACTTTGCCCAGGGCAGAGGTTAAGCCGACCTGCCTAGAGTTCCCTGAGGCTAGAGTCCCTTATTGAGATGGAGCCCGTCATTAGCACTGCCTGACCTTCTGGGGTTGTGCCAGGACCCACAAGTCACTTAATCCAAACACTGGCAGAGACTTCCTTGGCCAAGACCTGTGACTGGGGAGGGAGCAGGCAACTCAGGCCAACCAGTTTCTTAATATTCATGACATCTTCCCAAGTTACCAAAGGACTGGAAAGCACCTGAGATATCTTTATAAATCCCGAGTACCATCCTCCTGCTTTCTCATTCTTTGTGGTCACCAGCAGATGGAACAGCCACATTGAGTAGTGAGCCTCGTCCGTCACTAAGATTTGTCTCTTCCTAAGATTTCCAAAACATACCCTTATTAGTCTTCCTAATCGCTGGCTTCACATCCGCACTACTGTAGTGCTTGCCTGAGAATGTGTGGATGGGCAACATAGCAGGCATCCAGGCATTTCTGCGGCAACAGGAAAAAACATACTCTCCTCTGTGACCTTCACGCGCCTTGCCTGTTCACAGGTATTTTTCTGACTGTGCTAAGCCAAGAGCCAGCCCTGCTAGTGGTACTGTTGTTTCTGCTTGATTAGAATCACAAAGGAAATATTTCTCTGGTCGGTGATACAAACCACACGTAACAATTCTGGGAAACCTGGTTGTCAAAAATAGATTTACTTTTTAAGAAGTAAACTATATGAATTAAAAAATCCTCCTCATTTTATTCTCCAATCCAGGAAATGCCATGAGATGACACAAAGATTTTCATTTGTTAATGCCTGAAAAGAGGAAAGCTGGTTCCATTTCAGACACCATCAGATAATACCTTTGCCAGAGGATGTTATTACAGTTTTAGGCTAAATATATAATGTAAATAACCTGTCTTCTACTGTACAAAAAATCTCTACTGGCTGGAAGCAATTATTGTGAGATAATACATGGAGGTTTGCCAGCTGGGCTTGTTAGGTTTTCTAACTCTACATTTATAATTTACATTAGTGCATAGCACTATCTCCTAGCACAGCCAAGGCTCTATTGCTCTATTTATGAACCTACTTTACGTATCAGTGGTAAAATTATAGGGCTGAAGTAAACCATGCAGTGAACTAATCTAAACCAAATCCTTAGAAGAGATTCATTTCCATTCAGGAAATAAGCACCACCTTTAAATGATGACATTCAGTATGAGTGAATTATTATTCCAATTATTTGGCTAGCTTTACAACTTGCCAGTGGCTCAATGCCAGCATTTTACTTAACAGGCTAACAAAAAATTGATTATCAAAGCCACCAGGTCAGCTGCACGCAGAATGGCAGTCAGGGGGCAGAGAGACAGCTATAGCAGCCACTGCCACAACAGCCACCTTGGTCAGACACAAGGCCAAGAAATTACACTTTTCTGTTACGTCATGTCCTGTGGTCAGTAATAAAAATTAACCAAAAATACTCCCAAGAGCCATCTGAGCCAAAGAAAATGTGGACATGGACCCAATTTTCCCTCCGCCAGTGACCTGCGGAGAAGAGGTAAGTGTGGGAAACAGTGTCCCGATGAGCCTGCCCCGCGGACAAGGGACCTTCATGAGGACAGTGGTCGTCTCTCCCTCCTGTGCCCACAAGTGTTTAAAAGGGAAGGGAGGGCAGAGATACACAGGGAAAGGGAGGAGGCATGTGACTTTGACAGATTTTTGCATTCGTGGATCAGCAAGGAATAAAAGCTGTGATCCAGGCTGGGGGTGAAATCCTAGGAAAGCCATTGACAAATCTCGCAGGCAGATCATAGGACCAGATTTCTACATAGAAAACAGACCTTTACCTTGTAACAGCTTGTCAGCAAGCTCAGTATACAATAGAGCATGCCTGCAGTGAAACTCTGGGAGGGTTGTTATAATGTCACCTGTATTTTCTTGGTCTGATCACAGAGAACTGGAAAAATCTCTTTGGGAACAAATGTCTGGATGGAGATAAGGCTGCATTTGCAGTTTTTAGTTCCTGTGTGATTTGCTATTGAAAAGGCTAAACATGGCTCCGTTCAAAATGTTAAAGTTAGCCCCTGGGAGACAGAACGAAAGCTGTGGAAACTGTGCAGACACCTGCTTTTAAATGGTCGGGTGAGAATGAAAGTCTTGCTTCCCATTTCACTTTTATTTCCTTATTCCTTACATGATATCTATATTTAGACCAAAAAGGAACAGGAGCAAAAATGCTCGCTTGGCTTATTAAAGTTGGACCAACTGCTTTGTCTGTAGCACAGAGACGGGACTTTGGGGTGGCTGCAAGGCTCTGTCAGCAAGTCTGCTGCTGTGCTGCAGGCGCGACTGGTGCTGACCGTCAGGGTGCGGGCAGAAGCCTGGCACCTGGGAGAAGATGCTCTGATTTGTGCCCCCCATCCACCTGACTTGTGCCAAAAGACTGTGCAAAAGCAGGATTTGTACTACATAACTTTTGGCCCCCAATTCAAAGCTCGTAAGTTAGGATATTTTTCTGTCTTACAGACAAACCATGGCAGGAAATCAGTCTTCACAAGGTCTTTTGACACTCTTAAAAACTGAGTCACCTTCTGGAGGCTCCTGTCTCTCCCTAGTGACTACAGAGGGAGCCAAGGAAGATCACCTTCCTCAGCCAAACGCCCCAAGCTGTGGGAGATGGCTCCGGGCCGTACAAATGGCCACACAAACAGTGCTGCTGTGATTCAGCCCTTGCGAAAACGGTCAGAAAGGGAGAAAGTGGTGCGTATGGTTCGGCAGAAAGCAAGAGGGAAAAACAAGAGAAATAGGGAAGCTAAAAGAGGAAAAGGAGGAGAAACGGAAAGAAATGAAGATGAGTGGTAAGAGGGAAAGCAACCACCGAAGGGAGATAACAAAGAGACTAAAGGGGAAACAGTGTCTGACAGAAGAGATCAAGCAGAGGGAAGTCAAAAGCAGACCAGTGAGAAGCCTGAGCACCACGTGGAGAAGCCCTCGTCCCCAAACCCTGACAAAGGAGCAGCTGCTGCCTGTGGCTGCGGGAGTCCCTGGCTCAGCCACCCCGGGAGGGCGGAGGGAGTCCTGCGTGGGGGACACTGCAGCCTGGCCATCCGGGCGGCTTCCATGACTGGCCCTTCTGCCATTCCTGTTAACAGCAGGAATTTAGCACTTGGGAGGCAGCGGCCAGAGGATGAAATAGTCTCATGACAAACGTACAGCACTGTTTAATAGACACAGGGCAAGGTTTTTGGTGCATGGTACCAGCAGGAGGAATTTTTCAGTTTTCTGTTTTCATTCTCTTTTAGACATGAAAAAGTTGGCAAATTATTGAGGGCTTTTTCCTTGCTCTGCTGCCAAAATTATCACAGCATGACCAAGACAAGGTAAGCACAGAGAAAGCTCCAAACACATTCTGTGGGTGCTAGGAATCTCTGGAAACACTTTTTGTTTAATTGTTAAATGTCTTTTGTGCCTACCGTGTACTTGGAAAGTTACACAAATGTTATGCAACTCCAGTGATTAAAAATCACTTAGTAGTTCATGACAGTAAATATACTGCTGACTGGCAAAGTTAAATATGGTTAACAGAAAAGAATGTGGGAAACATTAGCCAGTGTAATTGCTTTAATAGAGTCTATTATCTTTAATGGAGTTTTTACAAATACGCACACACATGAACACACAGAGAAGATACCGAATTAGAAATAAAACTCTAGTAGAGCCAAGCCACAACATAACAATTAAGACAGTTGATAAAAGGACTGCACTTGCAGCTGGATTACGAAGTACTGTAAAACCTAGTGAGATGCATTTTCTCTTTGAGAAACCTTCCTGATCACCATTTAATACTGTGAGGAAGTGTTGCCTGAAGGGTGAGCCAGCACATCTGGGATGCGAGCATCCAGACTGTGGTCGCATGGCGCTGCAGTGTAACGTGCCGCAGAGCTACAATGAGAGGCTGAGGGAGGGAGGGAGGAAATTCTCACAATTGCCTATTTCCCTGCGTCGCATTAAACAACTCAGTGATCACAAGCCACAACTGAATTACAGGAGTGAGTCACAGGGTTCAAAACAAGAGCATCCACTAATTGTTTCATGGAAGAGGCTCAGGGAAGTCTGAAGAAGGATTTTGTAGGATATTCTTTTACTCATTGTGAGCTCTGTACTCTTTTGTAGTAAAGCCAGCTGTTCTGATCTGAGAGTTTATTTTATGACTCGTAGCCCAGAGAGGGCTGTGTTCCAGGGCAGGGTATCCCTCCTGGGCAGCAGTTTTCTGCTGTGAGCCTGGAACAGCTTTGAAGCTGTCCAGAAGGAGCTCTTACACAGCACCTGATGGCAAACCAGAGGAGGGGATAAATGGCCTCATTCCCAGTCTAGCTGTCCCATCAGCTCTGTGTTTGGTCAGTTTGGTTAAGGATTGTCCACCCACATTTCAGGTGTTCAAGGTGAGAAGGTGATATTGTAATTATTATTTGACAAATATGTCTACCCGCAAGCCCCTGGACTCATGGTCTGTGGATGAGAAGTCTCAATGAGACTGGGTACAAGATGGGGAAGAGCTCCTGGCTTCTGCTGGAGGTTTCCTTTATGGATGGGAACAAAGGGTCAGCCTTCTTTCTTCAATGGCCGATGTCCGAGGAGGGGTCTGTCTGCCTTTGATCCCAATCCATTCATCCTTTATGGATGTTACACCCTGGGTGATGAATGGGAATGAACGGGCCTCTGGGAAGCATGTGGATCCAGGGCCCTGCTTTGCCACAGTGATCCTGTATCTGTATCCTAAGTGCGTAGTGGAGCATCAGCTCCCTTTCCTGTGCATGAGGACAATGTGTCAGTGCTCCTGCGATGCTGATACACCCTGGTCATGGGCACTGAGGATGTATGCCAGAGGGATGAGTGCAGTCGCAGCCCCAGGGGTTGCACAAACAGCTGAGGACACGCTGCAGGTTAGAAGGACGGGGGAAAGGGCATTCGTCCACTGGCAGCTTGCTCTGGTGAGGGGGTCAGTGAAGATGGGGATGGTTTCCATGGTGCTTATTGCCAAAGGGTTACAAGCAGACTGCAATTTTATGGTTGCGGGACTGTCCTTCCCTCCCCGTTACTGACCACTGCCCCCAGGAAGATGTAGGGTGGTTGTCTAACCCCTGATTTGCCTCATTTCTGTCTTGCTCCTCTCCCACAACTTCACCTCTACATGTGCTCCACGTTGTTGGGATCCAATTTCCGGCATCCAGGAATGCAGAAACCAGTCCAGGATCCGACATACGCTAGTGGTGGTATAGAAACCTCTTTGCCAAAAATTGATCTTAGTGCAGGGTGGGTTACCATGTACTCATTTCTCTAGGTAATTCAGATTCTTGGTCTCCAGTCACTGTCCTGTTAGTACCCCTGAGCTTTTCCTTCCTCCTTTTCTCTCTGTCCTCTGAGGCATGAAGTCTTCTCTCATTCTTGTCACCAGCTTTCTGCTTCTGGTTCCATACACCTGCCTAAGACAGGAACAGATCACAGCTTCCTTGCTGGACTGTTGTTTTCTGAGCTAAGGCTTATTCAGTATTTCAGTAGGCTTTCTTGCAAATCACAGGTAACCAAGGCTCAGTGACTCATTGGTCTCTTCAAATGTCAGTCCCAACCTGGAGAAAAACAGCAAGAGAGAAAGCAGATGAATCACAATGGGATTTGCAGTTTGACAGAGAAAAGACCTGCGAAGGCAGATTCACTTGGAAGAAGCTCAGTTGGCTGGTTCAGAGGCAGGCAGGAAAGACTTTATGCAGATACAGTGGTTTCTTCCCATTGAGGTGATATGGGCATGAAAGATTTAATGACCTAATTAATCTAATTTCATCTAATCTCATCCTTGCTCTTTTCTGAATGAAGGAATTAAACAGTGGCTGCTTCTGGACCTGTGTCCTGGTTTGAGGTAAAACAGAAACAATTTTCTGTTCAGTAATTTTACTTTGCAGCTAAGCCTCTTCTAACTAACTGAACTCTCTGAAATTAACATCATATTGTGGAGACACTGTTCGCTCTCAGAGTGATAAGACCCATGTTTATAGCTGATGCCAAGGAACGGTATGCAGAGAGGCTCCTGCTTACACTCACTGCTCTGACACCCAAGGCCAGCCAGCTTTGTTATTTGCCCTGTTGGAGGGTCGGAAGCGGAAAAGCGTAGAGGGGTCACACCTGCGGGGAGGAGTGGACAGGACAGGTGACCCAAAACCGACCAACAGTGTATTCCATCCCATCTGCCTCATGCTCAGTATAAAAGCTGAGGGATCAAAGGGTCAGCCTCTTTCTTCAATGGCTGACATCCGAGAAGGACTCTGTCTGTTCGTCTGCCTTTGATCCTCATCCCTGCATTCCTGAATCCAGATCTGGAATCCAATTCCTGTCCATCACTGAGTCCAGTCTGGGACTTTCCCAGTGCTTGCTGATGATGTGATCGTCATCCCGGGAGTTCGATACTGGTTTTATATTGTGTATATTTCATTATTTTCTTTTTATTATTTTATTATTAATATTTCATTAGTTTAGTTTCTTCTAAACTCATAAGTCTCTTTTCTCTCTCTCCTCTCCTTGGAGAGAGAGGTGGGGGAGAACATTTGTTGTTCGCTTCAGTGGCCTCTCCGGCCCAAACCACGACAACCTGTCGTCCTCTCAGGTCTCACTTGTGGGGAAAGGTCACTGCTGGTGGCAGGAGCTGGGCTCATTTGCATTTTTCTTCTATTGAATTTTTATAAAAATTTAAGACAAACTTTTTTTCCATTGCCAAAAATGTGGAAAGTTTAGCAGGCTGGGAAGGTGAACAAAAATTAGAAAATCTTGCCCAAAAAAATGGAAATTTACCATGTTTTACACTTGCATTTAATCCAAAATCCATTTGGAGTAACAGTACTTGCCAAATTCTTATCAGAAAAGTGAGATGTAGCAAAGAGATCTGCCAGGATTCAGAAGAAGCCCAAGTTAGTGGAAAATTATCACGTTCGGGAACCTTCTACTAGAATAGTAACACTTATGGTCTTCTATTTAAAACAACGGCTTGGTCTCAGCTGTCTAAAAAAAATCATTGCATTACTGCCAAGTCATTAGCTTACAAAGCTCCAGGCCCTGTCTACACACAGCCCTGCCATCAGTTTAACTAAAATCACTATTTAATCCATTTAGAGCAATCAGCACAACCTTTTTTTTGGGTAACTAAATTAACCTAAATCAATACAAGCCTGTTACAAACAGAGACAAACAATTTAAGGACATCAACATAAAAACCTGTGTTAGCTCAAGCGGTGCGAGTTTTGTGGCGAGGCGAGAGCTCAGGTCAAGCCTGAGGGATGCTGTGATGGTCCTACTTGCGCCGTAGAGCTGTGCCTGAAGCGCATCCAGCAGTAGCTTTGTGTTGAGGTCCCCAAGCGGTCTCTCCTACACAAGTGCTCCACGCATAGTCTGGATCCCCACCGCTTCTCAGGGCCGTGCTCTGCTCTGTCTAGGAGCTGTGGCACCCTCACCCTGTCTTCTTCTCAGCCCCGAGCTCTGCGTGAGAAACACAACCAGTTTGCTGGGGGAGCTTGAGGTGAAAGGCCTAAGACATAACTGGCTCTGCTACAAAGCGTTCAGCTTTGATGATCCGGGAAACCTTGTTTAAACTCTATTCTCCTGAAACACGTGAGAGTGTAAGTATGGCCACAGCAGTTTATGCCAACATTCTCCCTCCCCGTGTTCATGGCTGCAGCACTCACCTGAAAGGCGCCTGGACCAAAAAGGGGCTCAGGGGCTTCCTCAGCTCAGTTTGGTTTGTCGAGTCAGTAACCTGCAGTGGGTCTCAGGCTCATCAAGTGCTCAAGGCACCAGCTCCTGGTGCTTGCTCTGAGCCTGGCTATGGCCAGCTGCAGTTGGTGGCACCTAATTCTTCTCTTGGCAGAGGCAGCGAATGGTTGCTCCATATCCACCTTTTTTATGGCACACATAACGCTGTAGACCTCTATTATACCCTCCCTAATGTAATTTTTTCCAGGCTGAAGGATTCCAGCCCACCAGACTTCCACAGTTTCCTTTCATACAGAAACTATTCCCTACCTTTAGTCACCCTTTCTGCCCTTCTCTGGATCTTTTCCAGTTCTGCCATATCCTTTTTGAGATGAGGGATGAGAGTCATACTCAAAAGCAGGTCACCCAGGGATTGATATAGTGACATTTATACAGCATAACCTTGTCTTTTTTCCTAGTCCTTTCCTAATACTTCCAAATGTTTCACTGGCTTTTTTTGCTTGCTGACAAGCATTGAGTTGATATTTTCATGGAAGAAATCCCAACATTTTGCTCTTGAAGGGGGGACACAGGGATTATTTTCCCCTGTGTGTGTCACTTCACATCCACCTACACGCAGTCTGTTTCTCCACCCTGGCACTCTGCGGTCTCGTAACGCTCTTCTGTATTTTTTCAGTCAACTGCTGTCTTTACTTCCAGTGGCTATCTCATGATGAGCAGACTCGCTCACCTCCTTTTCCAAGTCTTTACAGGTAGGTTCTGTGTGGGTGCACAGGGCAGGGGGGAGGGAAGTGCACAGGAAATAAGGCAAAAATACAAGTATGTACCTGTATACCAGTTGTTTGGTTTTCAGGTGCTGCATCAACAAACCCCCGTGGTAACACCCTACAGCAAAATGCGATTCCCGAAAGCAAGGGAGACCAGAATCAGAACAGAAGCAGGGCCACAGACGGGCCAGGGAAGGGCTGCCGAGGTGCGGAGACACCTTCTTAGCCACCTATCTCTGGATTTTTCTGCTGCACAGAGGGGAGCATGGAGTCCAGCTCAGAGCTCCTGATGACTCCGGGGAGAGCTTTGACCTGAGGCACAGCTGCAGGATGTAGCTTCTACGTTTTGGCAGGTGAGGAATGCCACTAACTTCCCTGCCAGAGCTAGGGATTTCAAAGTGGTTTTACTGAAGTCACCCCCTGGAATCTCACCTGAGTTTATCCAAAAGACTGAGAGGACTCCAACTCTCTCCTTCCTTTATACACAGCGCAAGTTGTGTCATATACATTCAGAGGTTCATGCAAAATCTCAGTCTTTGTTAAGCTGTGCTGGAAAAAGACGGAAATCCCTCCAAAACCTGTGATCTTCCACAGGCAAAGGAACTGCTGTAAAACAAACTAGCATCTCCTTCCTCCTGTGGCTGTAATCCAGAAAGCAGTTTACACAGATGGGGTACCTGGTCCCCAGCTAAGCTACGAAAAGCCAAAGATGCTCAGAAATGACCGTGACAATATAATACAAAACAGGGCTAATTCTGTACTGCAGAGTGCCTGGGCAGCAATAGATGACTGCAGCCACGTGCCCAGATGCACCACCTTGCCTGATCGTTTCCAGTGTGCCAGCCCACCACCCTGGAGACGGGTGTAGGACAAGCAGGAGCTGTGGGTGTGAGAGCAGGAGATCTGGGCTGTTCGGTGGCTTTCACTCCCAGGGCAGGTATCCTGGGGAAGGTACTCAGTAATGAATGGGCCCTGAAGGGCCCTTAAATTACCCTTGAATGACCTTTAGAAGAATAAATAAGTGCCCACGGTGACAGTGCCACCATTTCTAAGTCTATTGATGCAATTCTATGAGTGACTGGTATCAGTGCCTTTCCACTGGGGCAACCCAAGTAGCAGCTGAGGCTGCGTTATCCCCTTTCAAAGCCCACTGCGGTGTTTCATCATCCCTCTGCTGTGGCGTGGGGCAGCCCTGAGCAGCTCAGGGTGAGGGAGAGCTGCCGGACCGGGACAAGGAGAGGGACCGATTCACCTTTAGCATCAACTGGGCAATGTCCCAGGGCTTAACCACCAGCCCCGGCCCCACGCTGTTCACAGAGCGCGGCACAGCCGCTTCCTTTATGCTACAGACACAAAGTCTCGTGGGTTTGAAGCCACTCGTGCTTCCTACCCGAGGGTGTTCTGTGGCAACCACCATCACAGCGGGGAAGTACACAGGCACGCTCACATGTGCAGAAGCGTTTGATTTTATATCAGGAGTTCAACAGCTAAAAAGGGCTTGCATTTTCTTGTGCGGGTAGCACGATTATAATATAAATTAAGGAATTTAGGACTCAAGTCTATGAATCCTTATTAGCACTAGTACTCCTGAAATGTACTAGTTCAAATAAGAGTATTTGTATAATTCACAAGTCTGCAAGAACACGTCTAGTCAAAGTTTCTCATGGCTTTTTATTTATTTGTCTTCAAAACACCATACACACATATGATGAGTTATAAAATAAACATAATGCTATTCTTTGCTATTCCCAAGATTTCCAAACAATAGAAGGTGCTGAGTATAATTTATTACTATCAGAGGCCTACCTAAGTCTAAAAATAGAGCTTACACCGCACCACTAATTGTGTTCATAGGAACTTAAAGAGAAAACAACAAACAACTTGTAACAAAAACTCCCAAAAGCTTGTTTTGAGTATTTCTAGAGCTGGACACTAGATGGCAGAACAAATATATGTTCTCTAATAACTGACAAATAACACATCCTTTTAATAAGAAGGCAGGCCCAGAGAATTTAAAGTAGAGCATATATCTAAAATAAATTGAAAGCTTATAGCTGCCCTACTTTTCCTGGTCAGTTCCTGTAGAGCACAGGCCCTGTTAAGGTTGAGTTTAAACCTTTTATGTTCTTTACAACGAGCCTTAGGATTTAGTCACAAACTCAGGTCTCTCGCCACAGATGCCCGTGCCTCCCCTTTCCCCACACAACACGCTTTTAAAGTAGAACCCAGGCAAACTCTACCCCAATATTTAATAGACGATAAAAGTGTTTATAGAGAGGTAAGAATCTCAAGTGAGCCCAAGTGATTTAGGAACATCGGTGTAACTGCAAGTTGGTAGGACACTGCACAGGTAGTTCACGCTGAGAAATAAGAATCTAAATTATTTGCTAATGATTGCTTTCCTCCTGTAAAGCAACATTTCTTCAACAGCATATGAACTAGGACCCACCGTGGGAAAAGGCTGAGCTGAAAAGGCTGGAAAAAAGGTCTGGGAAGAAGGCAAAGGAAACGGTTTGCACCACGAGGTGTCAGCACGCAGCCGGCCCCTGAGCAGCCCCAGGATCTCAGGTTCGCAGCGGTGGGAGCCGGGCTGGAAGTTGGAAGAGCCGAGTCTAACTCCAGGCTCCTGACTGATTTGCTCCATCACCTTGCACCGCTTCATCTTACTCGCTTTCCCTCACAGCCCTGTCCATCACCTTCCCCTTTAGGCGTGAGGTATGCAAAGCGAAACATACCTACCAACAGTCCTCGCTGCAAGGACAGAAACAACCCCCTCTCCCTCCTGAAATGAGACTGCCAGCGCTTAACAATATTCTTATGACATTGAAACATCCAGGACTGTCTATTCAAGTGCATCCTTCACCCACCTGGTTCCTGTACCCAAGCACGCAGAAGCTTGTTTTAACAAAACCTGGGTGATTTCCACATCCACTGGAAAGGCATAGGCAGTTCTGTCAGCTCTTCTTGCTGGGGCCATCAGAGGAGAGGACCTTGAGGAAGAAATAAATGGAAGTGGTAGGACCCTTCTGGATTAAAAGGGACTTGCAAGCCTGCAGGAAAGCACAGGGCTGTGGGAGAAGTGCCCAAAGGTAGGTGATGTCCCATGAAGCCTGCACTGCACCAGGAGCTGAGAAACACTTTATGATGGGCTCAAGAAGTCATCTGACTTGTTGTGGCAGTGGAGGAACAGAGCCTACACAACAGCTTCTTTCTTTGGGAGGAGCAAACATCTACA
>VYXH01005676.1:0-37615 GCA_013397275.1 Burhinus bistriatus
GGGGGAAGTAGTACGTGATTGTCAATCCACTGGTTGGAAAACATTATGCTTCTGCAATAATAAGCAAGCAGCTTTATCACTGGCTGCAGCTTAAGTCTCAGCAGCTCACAGCTGTTGCAGGTGCCTTGTGCTTTGCTGTTCTGGCCTGTGCTATGCCCAATCCTTTCAGGAATTTGGGCAGGACGAGGAGGGAGAAACAGACTGCTCACTACATCACGGAATTTGCGAAATCTTGTATTTGAATTGTTTCTGAAAACAGCCTGAAGAGTGAGTGCAAATTAAAAATACCAGAGGATATTTTAACTGAGTATGTAAGAGATTTCAGTGACAAGTGTCCTGCCCAAGACAAAATGGCCAGCAGCAGCTGAAGCAGGATTTGTCTCGGATTACAACAGTGTTCAAGATTTGGGCAGGATTCTGTCATGACCATTGAGAACAGAGGCATTATGAGGAGTTTCTCCTTGCTGCAACTTGAAACCTTTCACACAGAGTCCAAAATCAAGCAGACCTAATGCTTAAGCTAGAAGATGATCCACTGTAGATCTATAATCAGAGCTTCTCAATGTACAGAAGTGTAAAGCCGTATTCCCATTTCTTTATAAACTCTTCTGCTAGGGCTATCATCCAGCCTGTCATCACCTTGGAGTCTGATTTCCTAAGTGTTCACATGAGGCTTCCAAATGAGCAGAGATTCTTCTTTGTTTAACTCTGCAGTGTGGCCTTTATTAATACTTACTCTGCTAAATGCCTCCTCTGGATCCTCACTGACTTCTGTTTCAGTTGCTATGACACCCTTTTTCTCCAACCTTAATTAATGGAATGTACAGGGGAATTATCACAAGGCTGCAACAGGATACAAGTGTGCCAGTGCAACTATGTCCAGCTCAATCTGAGCCGTTTTTATCTTCATCCTGTCGTCTCCCAGCCCATTTCTTTGATTGTTGTTGCCGGGCATCCCCTTCTTTGACTCTCCCTTTTCTATTAAATCAGGTATATATTGCTGGTCTTCACTTCCAAGGACCTTGATGGATTATCTGTCTCCACCTTATCTATCATCTTTCAGACAGTATTGGCTTGCCAGCTCTCACATCCTGTCAGCCAGTGATGCTCATTTCCATCATTCACTGAACACAGTTTTCAACATGCATGATTTGCTTGTCTTCATGTAGTTCCTCATGCTGGTGGCAGTAGCAACAAGAAACATTGACAATAGCTGGGCTGCAGGCACACAGAGCCTGCTGGCCGTATTGTCAGAGCTGACCTATATTGTCTTATTGTTACCTGCTACTTTCCTACCAGTATGCCTCCATTTCTCGTCTCCCTGTACTTTGATAACAAGCTCTTTGGAGCAGAGACGTTTTATTCTGTGCTGGTATAATGCTTTAACTTGCCTAACATTTCTAGGCATGAGAGTAATAAAAACATTGTAGGCTTCTATTCTCTAGTAGTGTCATGAATTTTCTTAACAAATATACTGTGCTTAATTTTTTGGTGATGAATTGGCAAGTAGTTCAGTATGGTTACAATAAAAAGTCAATTGAAGCTCAGGGGTTTGTTTTAATGAAAACGTGAACTTCTGTTTGAAGATTGTTTTCAGAGCTTAAAAGCCAAAACAGAAAGCCTTCTGAATAAACAAACATCTCAAAAGTAAACCTATATGAACTAAAGTGATAAAAAATGCTGGCACTGATTCTCAGAAAGCCAAATTATTATTTCTCACTTTACTTTTATAATTCTGCCTGCTCCCTACAGAACTGGTGTTCCTGTTCATGACTTGTAGATGAAGCTGCAAGTCATGAAAACATAGATGGGTAGTAATTTTGCAGCACAGCAGACAAACAGACAAACATGTCATCTCTGCTTACCGTAAGAATTTTTCACTGAAAGAACATCCTGAAATTCATACATGTGGTTGGGAAGGCTGGGCACTGTATTCTTTCTGCTCTTTCTAGATGGCTGCAAATACGCTTGAAACACCAAAACACATGAAAACCATGCATCCTTGAATATGGATTTAATTTCTGGACCTGATTCCCCAAAGCGGTTGATCTATTTTACATACCACTGTACAATTTCTGTCTTGTACAATGTGAAACTTAAGAATGTCACCAGTAGGAAGCAACTGATCTCTCTTTGTGTGATAAACAAGTGGATCCCATGATGAGGGACATCAGATTTAGACAAGCCTTATCTCACTTCTGACTGAATGATTCAGGTACGTCTTTTCCTGGTGAGAAAATCAACGTTCTCTTTTCTAAGCAGAGCTTCAGTAATGGGACTTAAGACTGTGGAACACCTTGATAAAGAATGGATATTTAGAGGCATTTTTCCCTTATTACAAAACCATTTTCTTTGCGTGTTTTTACCCATTTTTGTAGTGTTTAGTAACAAAGTGTAATTTACTAAGAGTTAAATTCTCATCCTCCCCTTGCTGTCCCCTCAAAAAAACTCTATCCAGCCAAAAAGTTAATCCTTTGCCCTTACTGTGTAAAAACTATTTTACTAAACAAATACATTGCTGCTGCCTTTGACATGAGAGGTAAAAATGCTACATTTTATCAGTGTTTATTTATAGTAACTAATTGTCAGGGAGGAGAAGTAATGAGAAATACAGTCACATCTGTCTTTGCAAATTTAAGTGAAGATAAGTTCAAAAAATCCTAGCCGTGCAATCAGTACAAACAGTTGCTATTATATTGCTGACTATGGACATACTTAACAGTCTACTCAGTCTTTCTCTTTTCTAATTCATTAACTTGTGGTAGTTATTTTCTTGGATTTCTTTTACAGTGAGAGAACGGGGCTGTTTATTTTGCAGTTCACAGAGAAACTTCCTTGTGCAGCAGTCTGAACTAGTTATCATCATCAAACAGCTGCAGCGATCTCAATGCAGACAGCAAGTCAACAATGATCATGTTGGTTATTCAATAAAAACAATAGAATAATAATCCCGTGGCAGCATTCTAAAGTTAGATACCAAAGAAACTCAAACCTATTTTCTGAGCATAAACATTTCACATTTAAGGAACAGTATACCTGTTAGAAGTTAGTTTTATAGTGCACCAAAATAGATATTCCACAGAATGTACAATAAGCTTCCCCGTCTAATTACCTACCCTTACTGAATTAAGCAGTTTTGTACTTTTATCATGGATCTGCTCCTCAGATAGCATAAGTCAACATGGCTCTACTAACTCAGCTCTTACCACTCGACGATCTGAGCTCCCCATTACAAAGCAACTGCAAAGCTGGTATAAAGTGCCCAAGGAAGATTCTGCAACAGAATGAGTTTCCAAAGCATGTTCCCTTCCTAGCAATGCTTGTTACCTGACAGACTCCAGTTTCTGGACAAGCCCTCCAGAGCTGCTTTACAGTGGAAAAACAATGGAGGTTTTTTTTCATTCACTCCGCTGATTTGAACACTACGGGACCTCATTCTCCAGAGGAACTTCTTGACGGTTTAACAAGTAGCTTGGTTCTGCTGCAACTCCAGTTCAATACCTGTAGAGCAGAAAGAGTAGCATTTCTTTTTCCTGGGGATGTTTTAAGATGATCAGTCAGGTGTTCAAACACTAAAGTAAGCAAACAAAAATTTAACTAAGAATAAAGAAAAGCAAGAATTTAAGATTAGGACATGAGTGTTTGACTATGCAGGGGAACAGCAAAAGGCCAGCTGCTCTATCAGGGCCAGGAAACAGAGGACAATAATAAACTAAAAGGGCAGAAGCCTCACCAGCCAGGGCACCATCCCACAGCATACGAGTGAGGTGAGCCAGGCAGACCTGGGGACAGTAGCCAGGATCAGCTGAGTCTGGGCTATGAGGCAAGTCCATGCCAGTGAGGCAGGTCTGAGGCAAAGCTGGGAGCAAAAGGCAGCAAGTCAGGGCCAGTGACAGTAGCCAGGGCCAGATCAGTGAGGCCGGTGGCTAAGTACAGGCATAGCTGTGATAGGCTCAGAAAGGAAACACAGGGCCAAACCTAAGCTTAAATGCAGCCCCTGGCTCCATGGGTAGAGGGGGTGGATGAAGGTGTCAGGTGAGACCGGTCAGGGCAATTAAGACCTATTAGTGCACTCAGGTCCTTGACAGACCCTGAGTCTCAAATTCTTACTAACTAAATTCTCACCACTAAGTTCTTTCTGCTAAATTAAATTCTTAATAAATGAGCACATTTTCTCAAATATAGTCTTACTATCTTGCACTGATGTCACCCTAAATATCTATTTATCATCTGGCCATTTAGGATCTTAAGTCTGGATTTGGAATCTTCTGATATTTTGGAAGTTTAGAGCAAGGGATCTCATGAGGGATTATTTATTAATTTATTATTTTAAATCATCTGTGGCATTAGAGAAAGATGTTGGTGTTCAATGAGTATCTCTAAGAACAGAAGAGTATGAGAATGACCATTCTGGGTCAGTCCAAAGGTCTGTCTAACCCAACATCCAGTAGCTAAAAGCAGCATGCCAGGAAAGATTGCAAGAATGTGGTGAGATTTCCCTTGGATACTCTTTCAGCCTCCAACAGGATGCAGTGCAGCAAATCCGTGCCTCTCAAATCATATTTCAGTGATCTAAATCAAACATCGATGGGGCTTTTTTGGGTTTGTAAGAGGATTCTGGATGTTAAAAAGAACATAGTTTCAAGTTGCCAACATAAGAGTCAGGGAAAAGAAAGGCTGCAGTCTGAACCGTGAAGTTATTTTGGTCTGTGTCAAATTACTCTTTAGCTTGAGCACAAGCACAGAAATATGAAAGCTAACACAGCCTCTCTTGGAAAGCTTTGTATAATTTAAAACACAGTCAAACTACAAAACCAGTTTTCATCTCAGCTCAGCATCTTTCTTCATGATATGCAAGTGCCTTTCAAAAAAGTTGCCAGGACAAACCAACTGGGATACAACCTCCCTTCCCTCCTTTCTCCTAATGATCAGAAGAGAAATCATTCCTCTTAAAATGAATTTTTGGTTCACAGATTTTAATGCAACATCTTTAAAAAAAAAAATAATCCTAAATAGCGTTATTAAAAGCTCTGATTTTCAGTGCTTGATGATCAGAACTCTAAGATCTGCATTCCAGAGAAGTGCCTGCAACTGAAGCACCAAGAATGACTAGCTGAAGATTTAGGAACATGTTTTTTGTATAGGAATTAGGCTTTAAGAACTGAGAGGTTGAATAAAACCAGAAATCTAACAGCATAATGCAACATTAAAATTTGCTGTGTTGGGAACATTTTCTAATCACTGCTATTTCTCAGGCTTTTCTTGTGGTACTTTGATGGTGCTTCTACTGAATTTCTTACCTCCGCTCATTAGACATTACTGCAGTAAAAGGCTCTTCATGATGCACTGAGCACAGAAAAATAATGGAGAGGAGACTACAAAAAGAGCAACTGTTGTGCATTCTCTAAACATTCCACTGGGCTGAGTTCTTAATTTTTGGTAACCAGTAGAGTTATGAATATATATGCTCCCAAACTGGAAAGTGTTTTGCAAGTTTTTCTTAATAATGAGTATTGAGAGGTCATATTAGAGATCGTTCTATGAGAAGTACTCGCCCACAGGGAGCTGGGTGTTTTAGTCCATTACTGATGATCTGTGCAAGTGCATTTTGAAGCACTGGTTCTGGAATTTCACCTATATACTTGTTGTGAGGTCACTTGATGCACTTTCCAGAAAGTGCATATGTAGGACTCAAAGATGCTGATGGTCTTTTGTACAGGGTACTTATCTAACTAAACTCTGAGGAATTATTTGCCATTTTGTTTTAGTTTTGAAAGCTGCTTTTACCTGCCCTACCAACTTGTTACCACACGTTAATTTGTGTGTGTCTGAAAACTATCTAACTTTTCCAATTATGCCAGTTCATCCAATGAAAGATATTTACCTAAAGAGCTTGCACAGCCTGTCTTTACACCAAAACAGTTACAGCAAAAAACAACAGAAATAATGGCATGTTTTCCTGACTTGACAGCATCCCTCCCCAAAATTCATGAAATTACACCAGAAACATAAAACACAGGAATACCATCATTAAAAACAAAAAACAAAGTGTGTGTCCTGTAGAGAAACAAAGGAGAGGGGCAGCTGTAATCCATGCCACAGATATAATTTGCAGCGGATTTTCCAGTGTCATAATGAATCATTTCTCCATTGAACTTAGGCCAGCTTCTGTGGAGGGACATTAAATACAATAGGAGGCAATGTGTGTGACAAACAGGGTAAAGTACAAGCCATTTGGCCCTCTATAAGAATAACGGTTTCTGTTTCAACAAAAGAATCGGGAACTGGAAAGCAGGGCTTTAGGGAACACGGGCAAAAAATTTGAAAAAGGAAAAGCGCAGCTTTACTATGGAACAGCAGATACTCCCTATCCCAGTGATGGTACAGTTTGCTGTCTGTCATCAGTTCTAGGTTTTACAAATACACAAGTACTTGATTGCAGTTGAGTCTTAGAAATTGTATCTGGCATTCAGCGACTGAGCTGGGTTATTTAAGGTTTCTACAATTTCTCCAGGAATAACAGTTTTCAGTCACGTGTAGCTAGCAACCTTTATGATGATGTATGAGCCAAGGTGAAACTCAACAATTGTACTTGATCGTGCTGGCTCTGTACTGTTAAAAGGACTTCAAATATCAGCACTCCTGAAATGTATGAAATGTAATGATAACTGTAGCATTGAAGTGCTCTTTTAGCAGAGTTTTTTTTATTTTTCCTAGCTATAAATATGTTTGAAAAAATAAGTATTGTAAAAGGTTTTCCCTATGACATACTAGTGACTGGGCAGGACTGAGTACCAGAAAAGTCTGTAACTCGTATTTCTAGCTGCTACTGGAAGTCAAAGCAACAGACTCCTTTACCATATGTCTGAATAAACACGTTCTTTTGCCCACAAGATTTCACCTGATTTGTGTCCATAGTCACATTATTATAAAACTATACTAACCTAATGCTTCTGAAGAACTAGATTTAATGAGGTTGAAGGCATTTGATTGTTTAGTGCAGCTGTTACTGAGATAAAGTCAGTATCAGAACAAAAACTGTACAATGAAAATCTTGTTTCAGACTTTTTGCTTTAATAGGATGAATGACATAAACAGGACAAGAGGCAAAGGGCACAAATTTAAAACCAGTAATTTCCATCTGAACATAAGAGAACAGTTTTTTTACTGTGAAGGTGATCAAACGTTGAGACAGGTTGCCCAGAGAGGTTACAGAATCCCCGTCTTTAGAGATACTCAAAAGCTGACTGGACACAGTCCTGAGCAACCTGCTGTAGCTGACCTTGCTTGAGCAGGGGGCTGGAGTAGATGATCTAAAGCAGCACTGTCAAACCTCAGGTATTCTGTGACTCTCTGACTGTAGGAAGGAAAGTGAGTTCTTCCTTGTTGACCGGGGTCTGTTAACCAGAACAACAGTAAGAACGTAGCAGGGCTCAAAGTCTAACATCTATATAATATGAAACCAACAGTTCCATACTCTGACGAGCTAAGAATGCAGCTTTAGGGGAGGAAAAAACCCCATATTTTAGGGAGATGAAAGTCTGAAAAATGTCTCTCCTATCACAAAGAACCGAACCCAAAAGTGAATGCTGACATGAGGAGTTAGCCATGTGGCTATTCATTCACAGACTATGAACTCATTTAATACTTCTGGAATAATATAACTCAGAATTTGATAAGATTTGGTTATAACTTGTTGACTTTTTAGACATGAGCAAATGGTAACCAAAGTATATTTTTCCCAGAACAGTCCCATATACGAATACTTCCTTTGTTGAAATAAAAATTAATTGATTATCGTTGTCTAGCCATTTGCAAGTTGTTTTCCTGTTCTGGTACTTGAGAAATCATAATGGAAGCACTTTTTCCCCCACACCCATTAATAAAATCCAATTTTAAACTGTCTGACAGAAGTAAGATTTCACTAGTGAAAATGAATGCTCGTTGATAAAATTAATATTCTGAGTTATAGGTAGTGTCTTTATTGATGTTCTGTAGTCAATAGCAATTCCTCTCCTCTATAGAAAGTAAATATATATGCAAGTATTTTTTATTACTAAACAGTTCTACTAGCAATTTGTTTGGTTGATGTTAGCAAAAATGTATGTGATTATTTTGGCTGTTCCCTGAGCAGAGTTCGCTCTTTGTCTTTCCTTTCTTCAGGAAACAGTCACAGGTCTTCAATTACACAGTAGTCCAACTGTTCAGAAACTTTTCTGGATTGGAAGGTTAAAGTAGAAACCTTTCTTCAGGCTGGACTGCAGTATCTAGAATTCTACCAAAGATTTTTTGTTTACAACAGATGTTTGCCATGTTTTGCCAGAGGCTTGAACGGTTTACAGCTTTTCCTAAACATCAATTGTTAATACAAAAAACAGGTACAGAAAAGCTGACATTCCATCTGTCCTTTTTCAACAAATTCAAGTAAAGAACATTATTTGTCAGCTATAATGTGAATTTCTCATTTCCCCTGTACTGAATTTCAGAAGCAAAGTACTGTGTTGAAACTGAAGTGGTCTCCAGGTAAAGTATCTTTTGAGAAAATGGTGGTGCTCTAAATACAAATCAGCACAGGCTAAAAGAATCCTTATCCACATTAAGGGTAAATGACAAATGTTTAGTCATCTCCTAGGGCTCCTGCAACAGCTTCCTGGCATTATAAAAAGAGTTATAATCACAAGGGATAAAATTCTTTTGATTGACCCGAAAATTTTTATGTGGAGATAGTGTAGACCTTAGAAAAGTGGGTATTCATCTTAAAAAGCCTGAGCCATTGAAAACTTAGTTGTCTCTTCTAAACTTGCGGTGCACCCTCTTTAAACTCCTCCCTTCCAACTCATCCCATTTTGAGGTAAGTGTCTAAGATAACCAGAACAAGCCACCCTCTAGGGCTGCCTAACTGTCTCCACACTACAGGGAGAGCATAGGTGACTGGCAGAAACAAGGTGTAAAACTCTTGCTAAGGTTAGCGGAGTTGAATCAACTCAGGACATAGCTATGGGAGAAATATAGCACATGGGAAAAAACTTCATTATGCTAAGGTCTGGGTTTTTTTTTTAAAAAAAAAAACTTTCTTTTTTTCTGTTCCACTGGTACTAGTGGACCCAAGAAACAGGACTTTGAATTAGTCTTGAGCTTTCCATTATTATTTGGACTACTTCACATACCACTTCAACAATAGGCTGTATTACTTAAATGTCATACATTCAAACCATACAGGAAACTGGTCTGTGTATTGAAAGAGATTCCTTTTTAGGAAACAGTGTATTAGAATGGTACATTAAAAAACAAATCTCTCCTTAAATATTTGAAAACCTCAAAGTCTTCATGATTGGACAGTGCCAGCAAAAATAAATTGTAAGGGACTTGCCACTGTAGTGATAAATAATGCAAGAGAATTACTGCATCTGTTCCTAAAGTAATCTTAAAGAATCTTCATGTCTGCAAGAAAAACTGGTAAAAGTCAGCAGTGCTGGAGCTAGTGAAATAATTTCCAGACAGTTCCAGTAAATAACAGTATTAATGCAAATACAGAGCCATTGCACTTTGTCATGTGAAAAAGTTCCTTGCTTTCATTCCTCTGTTTTCATGTTTCTGTGATGACTTATTTCAGTTTATCTATAGGAATGTGGTGTTACTGAGTCTAAAAACAAGAGCTTCTATTGCTGGAGCTAAATGAGGTTGATTAACTTTCAGGGGTTAAGCCAGGCTAGATATTAGGGAGGGACAAAATGACCTGTGTCATAACTGGCAGTGCAGTTCTGACATGGTGCATGTTATTAGTAAACGTTATTAGTAAACAAATGTACAACAAACAGATCATTTGTCATAGAAGCCCTTAAATTGCCAGAGGTACTCCTAGTTTTTGAGTGCATCTCTGTCTCCCACTCATGGTCAAAATCAATCTATCTTTAGCAGAAAACAGGGAGGACTTTCATATTCGAGTTTCCCAGAGGTCAGCAGAGGCACTGGGTTACAGCTTTCCTGCTGTGGAAAAAGACAGTTCACCATGTACTCTTCAAGAGAGCACCACAGCCCAACATTTGAAATTTGAACTTGCCAGAGGGTCTGACTTTCATTTATGGTGACTCTGTCCTGTTATACAAGGGGACAAACCAGGTTTGAATGGAAACAGATCGTTTTATTCTGGCCATACCACAGAACACATCTTCTTGACCAAGTAGGAATACAATGTGACTGGGAGAAGATCAGAAATGGTATTTCAAGTGGCATTTTCTTTGTGGTTGCTAGGAGAGTGATAGAAGGAAATAGGATCTTTTGACTATTCTCTTTGCTTTGCTAGTAAATTGGCAGCTAGAAATCCTGAAGTTTAGAGCATGCATTTTTCTATAGTTATTTACTGGGGACCAAACAGATATTTCCAAGTTAATATTGCTTATGTATTCATATTAATATAAATTAATAGCATCTGTATTTATCTCTTGAAATCAAAGGGTTGTTCTCATAGGTCTGAGGGATGGAGTTCAAAAGACTTTGGACTGATTATCCCCAACTTCTGGGTTTAGGATAGCAAAGGAAAGCAAGGAAGAGAGGAAAAAATATTCCTGAATGACAGTCCTTCCGGTATTTTGAGATTGTTGGAGTCCTGAGGTCCAAAATGTCTTGGGCAAATGACAGTTGTATTTCTAACTATACACCTCAAAATATATTGCTTTACAACCATATAGCGCTGACAGTACATGCTAAGTAGCTTGTGTACTTAAAGAGATAAAATAGTTTTAGGTGACGATCTCTCACGGGTTGCCACTTATATGGAAACAGGGTGCCTAAACGTCCTCCTGTATATTCTGAAATCTCTGATAAGGTCCGGAAGCTGGGGAGATAACCAACAAGGGAAAAAAGTTAATGCTAACAGAAATCAGATAACCTCACTCCCCCTTCTGTTATGTAATGTACTATCATTAGGTGATGTGTGAAAAGAGAAGGTATTAATGCCAAGGAAAGAATGAATTAGCATGGTATGCGGCAGGAGATTGACGCTGTTTAAATTCAGGATACAACTTTACACTGACTGATTTATTTACCAAAAGATAGATACTAGTGAGTTGATTTAATTTCAATCTTCTTCCTTCACAGACATTACCAAAAAACCTTTTTAACAACCTGTCCCCATCTGAGGAACTTTCTGCTCCACTTCATACGGAATGCTTGGCTCTGGGTCTCCTTGCAGAAAAATAATGGCTATTAGGTGACAAGGTCTGACAGGAAGACACCACCCAGACATGTGGAACCAGGTATATTTAAAACTTCTATTCTAAAACTCTTCTTTTACAACTACCTGCACTATCTTTTATATCAAAGTCCTCAGCCTTGATTTACATAGGCATGTGATTTTTTGTATTGCTCTGCCCCACAGCTGATGGCAGATTCTCATTTTTGAGAATTAACTTAGGTGACTAAATCTTACAGATATTTGACAACCTGTAATAAGTAAGATTTTACCCAGCATACCATTTAAGTACTTAAAAAAACTGCCCTTGAAATATGGTGTAGATTATCAGTGCTGACAGCCTATTATGAAGTCTAATTATTTAGCTGTGCAACAAAAATAGCGAGGGACTTAAACGTGCAAGTGATGAGTTAAATACTATATTGAGCAAAATGTCTGTGGTCTACCAAAGACGTAAGCTATCAGACAGCTGTAGAATAGCATGCAGATAATAACCAAAGATATATAATCTGTACTGAACAGAGGTGCTAATGACTGACGTATATGTATTCAACATATAAAATAATTCCAAAGTGCAGAATAAGCGATGATAGCTAAAGGAACATGTGCAATGCATAAATTACTAGTTAAAAACATAAAAGGAGCCGGAGTTTGTAGCCTCTGAATTCAAGAGATTGAAGAGCTGGATCTGGTTGTATGGGGCTTGGTCACAAACCCAGAGTGCACCACATGCCCTGAAACATGAGAAATCCAGTACTAAGTAAACCCACATACCTGGGCACTGCAAAGACTCTGGAACTTGGAAGTGGTGGGATGAGGAGCTGTTGCAGTGAGTGAGGAGCCTCCACAGTGCCAGCAGCAGACTGTGGTCCCTGGAGAGCAGTAGCAGCCAGGAACAGACCAGCTCCTGGTCAGTGGCAGAGTCAGGCTCTGCAAGGAGCAATGAACGTGAAACACCACCCTGTTAACTTTGAAAAACTGCTGCATGTGCGTGAGTGTTCCATTATTGTTCTACCTTGTACTTCCCAAAGTTTAGTGCAAATTCATCTTACATAGAACGTGGATGGAAGACACCCAATATTTAACCGAGTATTAGAAAATCATAGTAAAGGGGGGAACAGTACAATGGCACAGGGGACAGACAGGAGAAAAGGAAGGAGACATAGCAGGGAACTGACTAAAGCAAGCAGTAACACCATTCGTCTAACAGTAACAAGAGGTGCCAGTCCTTTACTCTCTAGGAGCAGAAATAAATCTACTTACAGCATTAATCAGTAATGCTTGAAATCAATAATACATAACAGACTAATGGATCTGAAAAGTCATTAGTGGTGCGTAGGAAGCTTACTTCCTAAAAGTAATCTACATTAACATTAGAGCTAGTCAGAGAATGGATAATCTTGCCTGGGCAAAACCTGATATTATAGCTCAAGTGATATGACAAGCATGAATTCAGATTTTTTGCATGAAAAGCAATGTCAAAATGACTCTCTTGATAGGTTCTTTTTGGTATTTTTGCATGAAGCTTCTAAACTAAAAATATTTTTTATTTTAAAAATGTTGTGAAAGAATGCAGATATTCAGTTTGTTTTCAGGATTACGTCAGTAAAACTACTGAAAAAATATCTAGTTGAACTGTCTTTTACTAAGGGACAAATATTTAGAATTTTTTTTAGTAAAGCTGTAACTAGCACCAGAAGTTAATGATGTGGGAAATAATGAAAGACAGTGACTATGCCATCTTGGTACCTTTCCCTTTAGCTAGATAAAAAGCCAAATAATTTTATCTATTTTATCTAGACAATAAAAGGCTGTTCCATTACAGGAATGTTTTGTTGCAAGTTTTTTCTGATTCTTTAGAGAGAAAGAAAAAAGCTGCAAGGGCCGTGATGAAACGAATTAAGTCTAATCAAATGTATTTTTTTTAAAAAATGTCTACTGACATCAAATATGTTGATTTTTAATAACATTTATGTGAGAGGATTACAAATTTGTAAAGCAAGTCTATCACATCAATCACCTGTTCAAAGAAGGGTCTCCTCTGGAAGAGCAGCTGTACTTAGACAAGACTGGCCTTTGAATGTCCAAAGCAGATGAAAAAGGTCCCTTCCTGGCTCTGCTTACCAAAAGACAGATGTCCCCATTAACAAGTAGCATAGAAACAGAATGAGAGGAGGTATCTGATTCCCACCACCCGTGAAGGAGGGAAAAAAAAAATATCTGAAATTCTGTATGAAACATTTTTGAAAGCAACCAGCAGACATTTGAGACCTCCAAAAGTTAACACAAATGCTGATCATATTCCTTTCCTCCTCACTCTGAAGGAGATTTAGTAACTTCAGGCCCCATTACTAGTTTGCTTTCCTTTGGTCCCTTTCTTTCTGTTTGTGCCTAGAAGTTGCTGTTTACTTGAAAGGCAGGTTAAAAACTGTGAGCTCTAACTGAAAATAACAAATGAGGTTAAATTCACTTCTAAAGCAAATTCTATTAAGAAAACTGGTTTCTCAAAACTGGGCGAGTTTCCAGAAGTGTTTATAGATAAGAAGTATAAAATAAGATTGCAGAAGGTCTGTAAGAACCAGTGTGATAACTTAACATAACTGGTATCACTTAAACTTTATCAAATCTGATAAGGTGATGAAGCGTATGGAACTAAAACTAAAGGATATGCTAAGTCATATTGATTTTAATGTTGTTTATGTGTGTGGTAGATCAAGGCATATTTAGCTTTAACAGCCCCTTTGCTGGTTAGGAAAATATTGATATGCCCATTTCACTGACTAATATAGGTACTTGCTAAGCAAGTGAATAATTTACTGCACTCAAACCCTAAAGGTCTGGCTATAGTCCACTGAACTGGACTAAAGCATAATCTGGTAAAAGCAAAAACTTTCAGGCGAGTTCTCAGTTATAAGAGCTCCAGCCACCCCTGAACACACATGTATTAAATCCCATAACAGTAGGCATTGCAGGGGGGTTGTGTTCTTCCAGGAGTTAGTAAATGAAAAGAAGAATCACTTTATGTAGTATTGTACATACCAATCTATCAGTTCAGAAGATGTCATCCTAAGGATTGGAGTCCTGTTGATAAGAAATTGTGAGTATAACTGGAAGAAATTAACAGTAGGATGGCCTCAAAAAAAATTATACTCATTATTTAAGTAGTGTTCTGTGAAAACTTAAGAGTTCAAGCAACAGTTCATTTACCCAGCTTACACTGTTCTTGTTGCACTGTAAGTATTGCCTTAGTGATGAAGCAATTTCTGGTCTCACTTTTTTCACCTTACTCAGTTCTTTCTGATCCCCACCCAACTCACTGCTCTTTCATTTTCCTCCCACCCTTCATTTCCTCCCTCCTTTCTCCCAAGTTGTATATGTCATTCATTCCTCTCTCTTACTTATGCTTTTTTTCATTTTGATATCTTTCAGTCTCTGTAGAAGAATAAATACTTAGTTTTGTAGGAAATTGGAACAACCATAAGTAAGCTATTTTTCTTAACAGGGAAGTGGTAGACCCTATCTGCAGCAAACTAATCTCTGGGAGTCTAACAGTAATTGCTTGGAATAATTCAGTTTCGTATCTGCCAGTCTCACTCTAATTTTGTGTTCAAGAATTCTTTGCACACTCAGTAAGCTAACAAATACAAAAACTTCGTAGCAAGACCTTTAAAAAGATTTCACTGCAATATTTGGCACAAATTTAGGGACTTTTTGTTAGCTAATGAAGGAAGCTGCCATTGTAGAGGATGACAATGATAAGACGAAAACAAGGAAATGTAGTTTCCCCCACAGAGTAAAGATCTGTTACTGCATGTTGCTGCATATAATGCACTAGTTGTATTACAAGCATTTGAAAAAACCTACACTTACACTGAAAAATAACCAACAGTTTAAAAAAGGTCCACGTCCAGTGCTAGAAGAATATAACTGTGTAGAAGCTATTTCATAGATACAGCTATTTTGTTAAATAGCTACTCATCTGGTCATTTGCAAATTAGTCCTAAAATAGCATCATTCTGGTCTTAGAAGCTAGGTAAGGAGAATGGAGGTATTTTCTTTTAACAAATAGCACTAAGTTAAAGGGAGCTTTGGTGGTAGTTAATGAGCTACTACAGAATCTATTTTATAGTCTAATACAGTCTATTGAACACTAAACAATGAAATTGGGTTTGTGCGCATTGTTCCTTCATTTGATTACATTGCTCAAGCAAATGCAATCACAGCAAGATTAAATACCTTCTGAGATAAGACACAGGGCTCAGCCAGAGGCAGCTGTTAAAGTTTCGTATCTTTCACAAGCAATTAACTTTTTTCAAGTAAGCAGTATCGTATAAGGAAGGGGTGGGGGATAGCTTGTTCTGCATGAAATAAGAAGGCAAATTCTGACTTCTTCGAATACAGTTTCATTTGAATAGCTATTCATTTTTAATTTGAAAGCATTGACAAGGCACAATACCTCTACTTACAACCTGTTTTATCACATGACAAAACTACAGTGCCTTGTCTCCATCTTTTCTGCAGCAGGATATCTAGTGTACATTTGTCACGTTATAGGAAGTATCTTTAAGTGAAACGATAGCTCCAAGTAAGAAAGGCTTCCTGATATAGTACAGCAAAAAGTATTTTAACAAAGAGCCCAAGTCTTTAGAAAGACTTCTTACGCACTCATTCTTTTGTTCTAGATCTCACTTTCTCCAACCACCTCTCTCCTTTCTTTGTTATCAGCTATGATGAAAGACATACAAGAACCTTCTGCATCTATAGAAAACTAATGTTCTCCTGTTGGAGGTACATGTTTCTCAAACTTCTATCCATTGCTCTTACTTTGGAAATAATGTTTGATACAGTCTCAGTTGTATACCTCTTTATTCCCCTACTGTCACTTGGTGTGAGCAATTCTCAGTGCCTGAAAAAGCAAGTTACACCATAACTTACCTACCATTCATTAATACAGTTAGATTATATTATCTGTTAGATTATGATTAATCACTAAGTAGGTCTCTAGGAAATTTAATTTTAAGAGAAATACATACTGTTTCTGTTACTTCTCCAGACCACCTGCTCTAGTGCAGCTGGAAATGATTCAACTATTACAAAACAATATGATACGATTACATGTGTTTTTCCTAGCCATCTGATCAGTTTGATTATAGCAAGAGGAGAAAATAGCAGCAAATTATTTTCTTAATTGTTAGAGAAAAGATTGAATATTCTGACAGTACTTATCAGGAGAGCTGTGACATAAGAAAATATCTGAAACATGAACCACCAGGGAGGAACACCATCTCATAATCACTCACCCTTTAAGGAAGTTCCTCAGTTGGGAGTTGCAGCAAGGTTTGTGATAACTTTAAGGACAGTCTGGTTCAGCAGAGAAAGGCTGAGAACCATTGCTGTAATCCACAGGAAGCATCAACAATTGTTTCTAGTCCTTCTCATAATATACTACAGTATTGTCCAAATTAAACTGTAAATTTTAATTAGCAAAGAGAGTGCCAGTTAGTCTGTTTGTCAAGGATCCTGGGGGACTGTCACAAGACTAGAGCTATAACAAGACAGACCGATTCATGAAAAATTAAGTTTGAACATTAATAGCCTTTCATAAACAGGCCTTCATTGCAAGGGCTCTGACTTTAGCTCAAACAGTGGAAGTAATTCTCAGTTGCATTTGCCAGAAGCAATTTTTAGATGCAGTAGATCAACACAGGATAATATCATCCGTGGTTCCTGCTCCATATTTGTCACTAAAGATTACAAGTTGAGAATACTTGTATATACTTCGTAAGCCCCATTACCTTTATCTGAACCCTGAAATTCACGCCAGTGGCTAACTCATGGAGAACAGGGATACTGTGGTGCCTATAACAGGATAGATGAAATTGTTTATTTACTCATCACTTAGTAGTGGATACCCTTGCTTTAAGTTACTACAGAATTAGTATTTTTTATGCAGGAAAAGGATTAACACCAATTTGAGTTTCCCATAAGAATCAGGTGCAGTTTATACAACAGTGATTGCTAATGTAAGAGCTTCATAGATACAAAGAGAGGAATGCTTTGCTAATCTATTATTAACAGAATTGATGATGAGACTTTAAATGAAAATGGAGTTAGTATTGTCAACAAAACTGACTGACATAGTCTGAAGTAGTCTTCAAAGACCTCTAGGAAAATAGTGGCAGCAATAAGCAATCTTACAGGATCCAGCTCCTACTTTTCACATAGAATGTTTTTAGGCATGGATCATCAGTGGAAGTTTTATTGAACTAAGCCAATTCATAACAGTCTTATCAAAATAGTGCCATTCATTTATAAATATAAGAGAACAGGAGTACTTAACTCAAAGTATGATTTTTCAGCAAGTGAAATTGGTGCAAAAAGCTTTGTACCAGGAAACAGCAAGGACCAGCAGCTCCCTAAGGGGCCAGACACAGCAGCACAGCCAGGACTGCAGGGACTTCCATCAGCCAGGGCACAGCCCTGCTGTACCTGAGAAAAGCAAGCAGGGCATGCTAAGGGATAGCAGTTAGGAGTCTAGATCCTCACACATACTGCAGAAGATGATGATGCAGATCTGAAGTCAAGCTGAGAAGCTATATCTGGATCAGACCTACCAAGGATAATCAGGACAAGACACCTCAGAAAGCAGGTCTAGAATCAAGCCAAGAAACCAGGGCCAAGACCAAAAAGCCACAGATGTAGCAGGGCTAGAGCTACAGACTAGCAACATACCCACAGGTAAGCTCTAGCAGGAAGTGAGTATCCAGGGGTGATCTTAAATAGAGCTCCTGGGCAGGAGTGGGTGGAGGCAAGAGTTGATGCTAATCAGGGTGATTAAGGCCTGTTAGTTCACTTAAGGCTCTCAGTTTGAAAGCACTCTTGCTTCTCCTGGGACTAGATGATTTACTAATATCTACATAGCTATTCTTTTGGCTTTTTTTGCTAGACTTACCAAGATAAAAAGTTAAAAATGAAAGCATCTCTTTCAAAATTGCAATTTGATCACACAAGCTTGAATTACATCCCCCAACATTCCTCATGTTGTGTTTAAGTTTACCATGGTTTCTCTTCAAGTTCATGAAGTGAATGATATTTAAGTGATTTTCAGCTTCTCTTTTACTCTCTATAAGTTGGACTTTAACAAGCTGTCAGACCAAACAGACATGTGGCTGTTTGTGTTTCCACTCATTTTATCAACAGAGCAAGAGTACTCCGAATCAGAGAGAGAACAGAGGGCATGTCAACACCATACAATTAGCACCAAGCAGAGATGCTAGTTTGGATTGTGGAAGGAGAATGGAGACATCAGTACAACACTTCTTCCCAGCAAATTACTCTTGCTCAGCATTGCGTTTCAGTAATGCTAACTATTCTAACCATAGTGCTGTGCTAACTTTGCTCTATAACTTCTTTTGCTACTACTAGCTTCTCTGCACAGCACAATAGCACATGGTATAGGCACACTAAAAATAAAAAAAAAAAAGAAAAAATAGATGAGGGTAATAGTCAAGAATCTGCACCACCTTGTGCTCTTGGATATCCCTATGTTGGATAGATAAAGATCCCTGATACGGGGAAGGTATATGTGTAGCATGTTCTGCAAGGCACTTTAGGATAATCTTTAAAATAGCAGTTGGAGGGAAAGAGAACTGGCTGCATTGCTTCAAGGCACATACAGTGGGGCTCCTGCCATTTTCCAACCAGTAAATGCAATGGCTTCAAGGGAGCACAGGCAGGGAAAAATGTTTTCAGCTGTCACAAGGCTGTGAGGAATGTGATCACCTGCTGTGCAGGCACAAGTCATGTCCAGGCCCAGCTGTGCCAATAATCACTTGAAAATTAGATTGTAAGAGCAATGAAGCCTGTCTAGTCCTGTAATACCTGTTTGAGACAGTACAATTCTTTCGAAATATCCTTGGTTTATGCAAATACAGTATTTGTGTAGCTGTGGATTCTCTGAAGAATTGTGTTGCCTTTTTTTTTTTTTTTCCTTAAGATTAATGAATTAAATGTATCAGGGCCCTCAGTGACTTGGCCTTAATGGTACTAACCAACCTCATCTGGGACCTCCACCCACACCCTCTGACCATGGGCCCAGGAGCTCTACTTAAACTCAGGTCTGAGCCTTCATCATCTAAGTTCCGCTGTAGGAGTGCTAGTCTCTAGCTTAGTGCTAGTGTTAGCTGGCTGTTGATTATGGCTGTGACCTACAGGCTGACTTTCTCTAGTATAGAAAGGTTTGTCTTGTTTCTGGGGAGAGTCGGTTGGGCACTTAATGGCTGTTCTTACTGGACTAGACTTGATCTGTAGATCAAGTTTCTGGTTTTACCCTGGACCTGCACTATTGCCATAAATTACTGGATAACCTGGATGATCTCTCTGGGTCTACTTTGCTCAGGTACTGTGGGCACTACCAGCCTTGTTACTGTGCCTGGCTCCTTATCCATTAGGGAACAACTAATCCTGATAAAATGAAGGTTAGCAGCTATAGAACTGTGGTTTTCAGGTATCTTCAATGACTGTATTTCTACTTAATGTAAACTTTCTTCTTAATGCTGCTGTTAGCAGTGCCTATTAACTCACAGCAATGCCTCTGCTTGTTCTTCTCAACTGCCCTTCAGGCTGCTTTTACAGTTTGTCATTTATGTGCTGTATCTTCATATTGCTTCCTAAAGGCATGATTCTTCCTTCCTGTGAAATGAGCCGGTTCAGAGAACTGAAAACAAAGTGCATCAGAAGTGAGTACAGAAAGCTGATGGAGGCTGAGCATGAGGAATGATATAGCTCTATTCTAGCTTCTTTAGATGTGCTTATTAAATTACTTGCAGTCTTTTTCCTAGCTGTGTAGGAGTCAGAGGGCTGCTTTTATGACTTCTAAAACAATTGCCTTGTAATTGCTTTCAGTGAAGACTTCTACTTTATTTGGTGCTTGAGGTAGCCCCTGTTGTCAAATCCCAGGAGTAAAATAATGACAGGACAATCCATATGGCACTAGATTACTATGTGAGCATTTTGACTTTGTCCTAGCGTAAAAATGTGAGAAGGCTGTTTGTTGTGGAGCACCAAGGGCCAAACTGCAACTCAAATGTGACCACTCCTGTTGTATCAGTCAGGTCCTACCATTCTTTACAAGGGAGGCCTGCCAGGCTAGATGCTGTTTTTGTAAAGCAGGCTACTGAGGAAAGGGAAGTAATAACATTCCCTTCTCCCCAGTGCCACATTTCTCACCACAGAATGAACTCTTTTTAGTGTAAAGCTGTAAAAGACTGTGAGAGTCAGCAGGTTTACATTCCAAGAGTGTCAAAAAAGGGGGTTCCTCCCACCCAAAACCATATAGAAGAAAGACAAAAAAGGCAGGAAAGCAAAAGTAGTATCTTCATCTTGTAGTTGAGAAGTAGGACATGAAGTAGGCAAGAGTTGTGTAAAGCCATTCAGGAAGCCCATGGCAGAAATATAGGCTGCCTGAGTTCCAGCTTTATTTAGAAGACCTATCTGTCCTTGCCTATACAGAAGGTTATGTTCTTCTAGAAAGACAAAAAATTATTTCTGCCTCACGGCTACTACTAGAGGATGTAGGCTGTTCAGTAGACTGTATACAGACAAACACAGATTCTGTATTTGTGGGTGTGAATTTGCTGAGGGATGAAAAAACGCAGAACTGAAGCTGCTGATTATAACTGCCTGGGAGCGGTCTGATGTGGCAGCAGGTACAGCCTAGTCAGTGGAGACTGGCAGCAGAAACTACCTCAGCAGCATAATTATGTGAAACAGACCAGATGCTGTTTACAGCATGTGGAAATTATTTATTAACATTCAGAGATACTAATGATAATAATCTTAAGTGTTGTTATAGGAAATATTTAAAGTAACTTAATCAACCCTCTCTGACTCTACCAGATATCCTAGAAAGGGCAAGAAAGGAAAACTATATCCTATTCTTGCCTTCTGGAGATACAAGAATCTGTTTTCAGTGTAGGACTTGTGTATCAAGTAGGTTTCTTTCGCATCAATGTAGAAGAGGATCCTGCCATTAGGCAGGAAGATTACTTCCCCCCCCTCCACTTCTGCAGTTCTCACAGCCTTAATGTTCTTCCACCTTCCTCTTCTTAGAAGCTGTCTGCATTTGGTTGTTAAATCACTTTTGCCTCACAAGGAACTGCTTTCTTCACAATGTTCTGTATACTATTTACATGATAAGTAATTTGTCGTGGAATCATGGTCATAGGAATTAATGTTCAGCCTAAGTCACCAGTCTTTGGGTGACTTTTGGGTGACTAGTGTGTTGGACTAGCGTACCTCCAAGGATACTGCCTTGCACTTAGCCTTCGTGCTGGTCCCTAGCTTCCTTAGAGCCTTTCTTCAACCCTTGCATCCTTTTAAAGGCAAGGGCCTCTGGGGTACCAGTGGCCCTTGTTGCTTTCTGTAGGGAGGCAGTGCCACAGTCTGTGAATGATCTGTTCACCTGCTCTCAGAAAGCTTTAGTCTTCTGCTTTGTGGGAAACGCTTTTCTGGTCCTTTTTCTGACTACAATGTCAACAGTCCTTGGCAGAGTAGGGCCCTGGCTTCTCTTCTCATGCTTTCAGGCCCCAGTGCTCTGTTTATGGAGTTCAGAGGTAAATGCAGGCTGTGCAAACCCTAAATGGTGTGTGGATGTGATGCAGCCTTGTGCAGCTCTATGTGGAAATATTGGTTGAGGCAGGAGATACTGTAGTAAGAAAACTGCCTGGCCTCGCAATAGCATTCTTCATTGCACCAAGTTAATGTATGTAGCTCTGTCATAACAGTATCAGAAGGAACTGCACTGACAGAGAAAAAGATTATACATAAAAGAGATGCAACTTTTTTATCTTATAGAACTTCAGGCTACAGGTTGCCACGTTGAGTTTTTTCCAAGGAAGGGTGACAAGAGTATAAAAGAAAAACAATGAAATACCTGTTAAGGAATGACAAGCTGGGTATTAACTTTGGCTAGTAGCTTTTATTTGAAGTGTGTAAGAAAACCTAAGCTAAAAGGATGTTATTTTGTCTCTATGGCTATTTTAATCTGAACTAAGAATGTTTCTTTTTTTTTTTTCTAGTATAGAAAAACCTCTAGATTCATGTGTATCTTAAATGCTCCTTAATTACTGATGTATTGTGAGCTATCAAGTAAATATTTAATATACATAGGGTTTTATATAAGGGCAGATGCAAACAATGGAGGCAGTTCTATTCTGGCATGTCAAGGCCTGTTTACAGTCACTACTCTAAGGTACACTTGTTTAACAAATCGAGCCATTCAAACCTACTGAATAGAAGTAATTCCCACTGATATTTGGAGCTGTTAAGGTTTTATGTCAGGACCTACATGAACATTTTCCAAGCCACAAATTGTATAACTGAAGAGGTTGGGAGCAAGAAGTGGATTTACATATTCAAAGTTATCATGGCACAATACACTGTTTATAGGAGATGACTGTAAATGCAATTCTGTGTAAGAGGACTAACTGCTCCATTTTGAAACATAATTGCTTTAGTTAACTCTTCTCCCAAAAGAGAAATCAAATGTTTGTGGGAGTCTTTTGGAGGTGAAAAAAGTTTTTGATTAACATAGAAATGTATTGTTATAAAGTGTATATATTTTTTTAAAGTGTAAAGTAAGGTTTGACTAAGTTGCAGTCATCTGGTGCTGAATGCCTTTCCTGAGGGCTGTTGGTGGGAAGATGTAAGCTTGACTTGAGTTGTTGCCTTGTATGAAGCCAAGCAATGTGGTGGTGTTGTGGTGTGTGGTGGTGTGCAGCGGGATAGTCTTTTGCTGCTGGGGATTTGCCTGTAAGGAGGGAGCAAAACTCTTAGGCTAGTTTAGTTATTCACTTGGTTGTGTGTGCTTCCTTTTAAAAGAACTGAATTCCAGTGCCTTAGAAAATCCTAAACTGTTCCTACTGATTTAGCCAAAGAGCAAAGTTGCATCTAGCTGGATGGAAGCTAAATACAGTGATGGAGAAATAGGATAGTTGCATTATTGTGCCATCCTCTCCATATCTGTCCTTTCTGCTCTTAAACATGTCAGAGAAGCCAAGGTAGAAAATACAGGAGAAGTGGGAAAAGAAGAGAAGGAATATGGTAAGGAAAGATGGATATAGATGTGAAATGCCAGTGGAACAGTGAGCAGATGCAACAGACTGAATGAGGAATGATGATGGGAAAGACTGCACACTTTCTTTTTGCCTAAGAAGAGTGAGTAAGTGTCTGGTTTGCTAGTTTTCACTCCCTGTCTCCATGATGATTACAGCTATGACTGTGCAGAAGGACTGACATTCTGCAAGATGCTCTATGACCTGTCTTCGGTAGCTGCTACTCGGTGAAGATACATATGCTTGGCTGATCTGGGAGCCTGCAGACCATGTCTGTAGTTGCTGTATTCCATAACTGTTTGGTGCTCTTGAACCTGTGTAACTGCAGATGGACTTTGTCATGCAGTCTGAGGAATGTCTGTGTCAGCTGTACTCTGAAGCGTCAACTGAGACCACCTAATGTCTCTGAGTGGCTATCCTACTCCAGCACAAGTCCCCAGAATTGCTGCTTGCTAGTTTCAAATTACATCTTTTGTAGAAAGTGACTGGCTATTAGACAGCCAGGTCTGACATAGGGAAAGTAGATCCCTTTTTGTTAAAGAACAGCATCTGCAGAATTTCCTCAAGTAGGAAAAATCAGGAGTATGCATTACACAGTTCTTTGCAGGACTATATCACATTCATGATCAAATCTTCAGAGTTTTGAAAAGACAAACTGTTGCACGTTAAAAGGTGAATGTAGGTGGCCAATCATCACCTGTTGCTCTGGACCTGCTGCTTTCACTGATTTGGTTTTTTCCTATCTCTGGTAGTCCTTTTGCTCTGTGTGAGAGCTGCAAGTTAACTGAATGTCATGTTGTATTGTATTGTGTGGTGTGTTGGCAAACAGTGCAGCGAGACCAATGGTGCCAATACAGCAGCTCCCAGTGAAGCTCTATTTGCATTCCTTCTGAAGTGCTACTGCTGCCTCTGCAGTATTCAATTTCCTTTCTATTTTTATATCATTTTCCAAGTCTGTAGTTAATATTAACTGACAGGGCCAGCTGAGAATATTGGGATTTCCTATTACAGATAATTAAGGAAAATACTAATTCATGTACAGGCAGATGCCTTGTGGTAAATTGCACTGCATGAATATCACTGCCTTCACTGCTAATTCTGTTTCCTACTGATTACTGAATCTGTCTTCTAGTATAAGATGCTAGAGGCATGCAGCAGGTTTTCCAGCAAGTAGACATGTAAAGAACGCTGCAAACAAGCTCTTATTTTTATTTTTTGGGGAAGTGTTGCTTTTATGGGCCAGTTGTCCTAAATTGTTCTGTACTTAGGATATAAGAGAGCTTGCATTTTATACTTTCTTAATGGAGCTTGGAGAAAGACCTGGGAGGAGGACTTGCATTGATCAAGGACTCTTCCAGTTCACCTTAGTTCTTAGCAAATTGGTGTATGGTTCCAAATTAAGTTAGGATTGAGCTTCCTGTTTTGCTCAAAAGAGATCCTGCCATCAGGGAGCAGCAAGAGAGGGCTGCTCTGCCAGGTAGGCAAGCCAGGAGTTGAGGATGACAGCAAGGCACGCAGAGGAAGTGGCCTCACCAATCCCCCAAGACTTCTGCAGTAAGAGTAGAGAAGGGCCAGTGGCAGTAACCAGGGGCGACCACAGTCATTGCTAGACAAGTCTATAGTGATGAGGCACATCCAAGGTCTAATGAGAAGACACATCACATGTAGTGAGGCTTACCTACAAGGTAGCTCAGGATTAGAGGCTACACTTCAGACCTGCTCAGCCAGAGCAATGTGAGTGTCTGAACTTAAATGCAGCTTGAAATGAAGTGGAGGAAGCCCTGATGAGGCATCTCACAATGCTTGCACATGAACCTGACCCAGTGTTGCAGCTGCACTTTACCTGAGCTGGCCTTGAGCACAGGGCACTCTGAGGTAGGGGTGGCAGCTTGCAGAGCCTGTTGGTGCACTCATGCAGCAGTTGTAAACCACTACGTGCTTGCCCTGTTCTTGAGCTGTTTCCTAGGCAGGATATTGGGTTAGATGATTTGCAGTCTGATGTGGTGGTTATGGTAACATGTTAAACCTTTCTGGCCTCAGAATAATTTTAATTTGAACATAGAAGAACAGGACTTCAAATTCAACTGAATGAACTGCCTCAGGTTGAGCAGGTTTGAAGTATAATACTCTTGTAAAATAGTATTTCCTTATTAGTTGTCAGCATAAACATATAACCAAGTATTTGAACAAACAGGTAGCTGTGATTAGAAGTACAAAGCTGCCCTCTTTAACATCTTGTGGAATAGATCTGTTTCCTGGGAGACTGGCTGTCTATCTTGACAGTGAAAAGATCTGATAATTTAATCCCTGTTCTGTAGGAAGGAATGTGCTGTAGTCTCCTGACTCATAACTTATCAACAAGCAGAACAGTAAATGTTGATTGTAATATGTCTTGAGTACAATGAAACATGAGCAGAGAGGAAGGAGATCTGTGCTTGCCTTTCACGTTCTCAAGTGTCTCCTTGCAGATGGATATGAGAGCGACTTCACTGGAGGCACACCGGTTTGCTCTCCTCTGCCCACACTGGGTACCAGCAGCAGGGACACTATGGCAGGTCTGGCTTTTACAGTCCTTCACCTGATGAAGATCTAGTTTGAGTGTTCAGACTCAGGCTACAAGCATCCTGCCTGCAGTACAGGTGTGGCCCCCATCTAAGTCAGTAGAGTTGCTACTTTCGGGGGGGGGGAAAGACTTTCCAGTTGTAAACAGATCAAACATCATCTAGAATCAAGGAAATGCACAAGTACGGCCTGAAGCAGATCAGAGGTTACACTTCAAACCTGCTTAACCAGAGGCAGTTCATTCAGTTGAATTTTGAAGTCCTCTTTTATGTGCGAGTTACCAATTTGAAGGCACTTCAGATGAATTGAAGCTACTAGTAGGCATGCTTAACACTCACTTCCTTGTGCTGTAGAGAAAAATACAGACTAGTTTCCTGGAGTTTAGCATGAAAGATGGGAAATCAGTACAAATAAAGACAACATAATTTTAATATAGCATGAATGTACTTGGTTGAGGTTGCTGAGTGCCCTTTAGGACAAAGATATGGCAAAGCTCTGTAACTGGATTTTGACAGACTCCATTGCAACGGCTTGCTTTTCTAGCCCTGTTGTGCCTCTGCTTTTATCTAATTTTATAAGTGCATATCTCGGATGGTTAACCTTGATTATGGTCATTCTGATATCTATTGAATGAACTGCTTTTTACCAAGCTTTGTTTCCAAGGCCCTGAACAAAACCCAAACGTTAGGGTTTGCTGTTAACTAGTGGCAGAACAAAGGCAATCCGTGCACCTCCAAATTGCTACTAATTCTTTATCTCCTCTCGCATGGAATATTGCAAAAACAGAGTCTAACCATTTACACTTTTTCTGTTGATCTGAATAACCCAGGGAGTGCTGACTTGTATTTTCTATTCATGCACTGCTGCTATCCTAACCTACAGTCTGGTGTTACAGAGAATGAGGTATCCTGTGGGCTGTAATTAAGAGAGCTGAACTTAATATATTTTAATGTATAGGTATTAGTGGGTATATATATGATGCCATTTTCAAAAAGCATATGGATCACTTGGCACTTACTTGGATATATTGTTTATCATAGAATCATAAAATAGTCCTGGTGAGAAGGGACCTCAGGAGGTATCTCATCCAACCTCCTGTTCAAAGCAGAGTCAGCTCTAAGGTCAGACCAGATTGCTCAGGGCTTTATCCAGTTAGGTCTTGAAAACCTTCAACCTCTCTAGGCAACTTGTTCCCCTGCCTACCTGAAAAGGTTTTTCTGTAGCTGTAGTGGGATTTCTTTTTATTACAGCTAAATCCATACTGTAAAACAAGTATGTTGGATTGTAGTTTGGCTGTTTAATTGGGAGTAATGTCAGATGCAGAACACAATGCTGAGAACCTATGTGGGCCGTAAGTGAAGTGCTGCTGACAGGGACAAGAGACTGATGTCTGTAAAATCTATGCTCCAGTAGGGATACAGGGGTCCTACTCATGTGGCACTTAATTGCACATGGAGCTCAATGTCTGCAACTCAGGCAGAGCAGAGGCAATTGCAGAAGCAGTGCTGTGACACCAGAAGTACCCCAAAGTAAAAGCTGTATTTGTAAAAGTTGTACTGACTGACTCCTCCATACCTTGTTTTCCTAACAAGTGTTATACATCTTCCTCCCCTGTGATTTAGGCACGATTCGTGTCTGTGTCTGCTGCTGCTCATATCTTGGTAGAGCAGCAAAACCAGCATGAAATTGATGTGATCTTCTTTCGTTGCTGCCCAAAAGGTTCTGAATAGCAGCCCTGGAACAGAGCAGGCTTGTTGACTTCATTCTGCAGCTGCATGACAAATCTGCCTCTAAGCCTGCAGCTTCAAGAAGACAGCGCAGCATCTGTTCACATAAAAAGATAGCTTTTGGCTTGTCTTTTCTGAAATAATGAGAAACTTAAACTACTGGGTTTAAATGAAAACTTAGAAACAGATGACTTGGGCTTCCCTCATTTGCCAAGAAAAGCTTCCCGCTTATCTTTGACAAAGGACTGGATGGATTATCCTCAATTTCAATTAAATATTTTTGTTCCATGTGTGGAGAAATTAACATCTAATTTACTAGATGCTTTAATCCTGATATAATAATTACATTCTATTATGTGAATCTCTGTTTAGTCAAGGTATGAATACAAAGTCTCTTTGATTTTTGTGGGCTGGTTCTTTCTGTATGCATCTCTTTCTATATACATTTGCTTGTCACCATGACAACTTCATATCAGTTTGTCTGACACTGTACATCAGAGAAGTTACAGCTAACCCAGGGCCTGAATGCAGAGTACTAGGGAGTAACGTCTGAGCATCTGATTTCCATGGGGTCATGCATAGTTCTGCTCTGCTGAAGTCTGATGCATCCATGCGTGCAAGTTTAAGAACAAAGAACTATATTCTTTTACCAGATCTTCAAGCTGCAGCATACTGCAATTTCTCCAATATATTTTAATTGTAATCATGTACACAGGTTTGTAAAGTCAATATTATGGACATGTTTGTAAAAGCAATGTTTAACTACCACTTAACAGATTTATAGCCTGACTTAGAAAAATGTCTCTACATTTCCTTTAGAAATTATTCTCTTTATAGTGTAGCTTAGAAGTTTTTATTATTGAGTACTGGGATCAGCATGTAATTGGCAAGTATTCTACCACAGAACTAAGCTGCCTTACACCTGTCTCTGTGCTCTCCAGTAACCTAGAAAAACATCCCTGCCTGTGCAAGTCTGGTTGATCTGCTCTGTCAGCAGCCATTTTTCAACTTAAACTTTGGTACTCAAAAGATCTGTGCATTCTTTGATCTGAGATGCCTGGCCTGATACTTTGTGAGCTGTACAGATTTGTGGTGCTAGGTGGTGGTGGGTGCTCATTGCCGTGCTTCCTCACCACTCTGTACAGCACTCTTGTTGTCCTGGGAGAGTTTGCACTGGAGACTGGCAGACTTTACCAAAATAGGCTTTTGGACAGGAAGCTTCAGTTCCTTGAAGGATTTGCAGGACAGAGTTGAAAAATTTATTTGGGGCATGTGGCTTTGCTCAGCCATATCTGAAAGTACCTCAGTGTTGGAGGTAAAACTGAGACAACTCTAAGCCTCCCAGAGGTAGTAACGGCAAAGTTTACTGATGAAATGCGAAGGGCTTGACCTCTGTCAGTGATGTTTATTGCCAATTTTTTGGTAAGACTGTGGTTTAGAAACTTTGCACTTGTTATTTCCCTGTCAACCTCAGAAGAAACCCCTTGATCACAACTTGTCTTAAACAGAAATATTCATGTCCATATACTGGACTAGCTTACATAGTGGAGCCTAATGGTAGATGGAGAGATTCGTCTGCTGCACAGAGCAGTAGAACTGCCTTTGCTTATTGCATTGACTCTGCATGTTCCAGCTGGCAGCCGCTGTGTCTCTGGATGTACCTCATGCATGTACATCCATTTTCTGTGTGTAAAGCCTTGCATCATGTTTGGTTTTTTGAAGAGTTGTAGTGGATAACTTGAAAGATGCCCAGGAATATTCTCTTTTCCTAAAGAAAATATGTCAAGTATCTGAAAAGGAAATTGGTTACCCTTGGCTGTGTTATCTGATCAGAAAGGCATGTATAAATATGACAACTACAAGTATTTCCACCTAAGAGCTACTTGTTCCAGCTTTTGCTAAAAGGCCACTGGAAATACCTTACTTGAATCACGGTTGTGGAGATGGGCTATTCCTTCTGTTTTGCCATTGAAATAAAGCCTTCCAGGAGGAGTGCTCTAGACCTCATCATTATAAAACCTCACAGTAAGAGGTTAAGAAAGTTGAGTTTTTTATTGCCTAACAGAAAAAAAAGGCACAAAACACTTGACTGGGGGGGGAGGGAGAGTCCCAACTGTCTCCTATGCAGTTTATTGGTGTTTATTCTTTTACAAGTGCTGGCTGAAGTTACGTTCAGAAATATCTGTATGACCTATAAGACTAATACAGCTGTAACAAACTAGTTCAGCACTACAAACAGCAGGGATTTGTCAGAAGCAAAACCATGATCTCGGCTGCTTGTGCTGCTGATGAGATTTTAACGTTTGGAAGCTATGCTAAAATGCATGCAAATGAAGGTATACTAAATTACTCTGACTATAGTTATATTAATGAAATTACTAAAGAAATTGTTGGAGATATGTCCCAGTGTACTCTAGTAAGCCAAAAATCCACTGGACTATTTTAATGTACTTCTGCCAATAGCAAACTCTATGACTTGACAGTATCTTTAGAGTGATAAAAATGCAGTTCCAAGTAATTAACAGATGGAGTCAAAATTTTATTTTGAAAAATAAACACCAAATGTTTCATTAACTGTAAAATCGAATTGTAACATGGTTCTTAGCCTGAGCTGCCAAAAAAAAGTATTAGTGATCCCAAGGGCAGGTGCATAAATTAATGCTTCTACGTTTTCAAGAAATATTTGGTAACTTCTTTATTTACCAGTAGGTGTCACTGGAGTCCAGCAGAGAGCTATTACTACTTTCAAATGTCACTTCTGTTTAATCGAACCTTTATTTCATAGAGGAACACTCAGTATTTATACATCTTGGCATACATCCAGTAAAAGAATTGCAATCAATGCTATTTCAAATATGTTTTTTCCTGTCTCAGCTACTGATAACTGTTGGTGGATAATTCAATTGATTGAGAAAGAATTATAATTTTTTTCTGCAGCATGCCTGAATCTGGTCCAAGCTGATAATGACCAAAGTGATTATTTGATGCAAAGGTGAAGCCAGTTAGCAGTGCCTGTATGATTACTCAGTCCTTGCCCAGTCTTCCATTTTGGGTGTGGGGAAGAAGATGGAAAATCAAGCCAAAAGACCTAAATCTTCAAATTTTTTGGCACCTGTGCTGAAAATCGCAGAGATTCTGGGAGCTTAATGGGACAGGAAGGACCTGTCAGCCACAGAGCAGCTCTCTGCGAGACTGAGAAAGCATTTAGAGAGGAAAACTAGTGGAAGCTCCACTTCTGGTGTCTATAGCAGCACAGTCTTACTGACGTCAGATGTGTTTTTCTTCTAGTCTTAAATGTAAATTACTTCCAAAGAATACAAAGAATCACATGTCATTAGTTTTATGCACTCATACTTTATTGTATGGGTGTTTCTCTGAAGGTCTGGATCTTGCTTCCTATACCCTGCAATAGAAGACACAGCACTGTGCTGAACAAGACTGCTTAGGACTGAGCTGAAGTAGAGCATGGAAGGATTTTTTTCTGTTTTAATGAACTGTAGTTCTTGTCTGCTACGCATTTGCTAGACAGGTGATCAGCAAAGATAGTTTGATTGAAATGTGTTCAGGTACACTCAGGTATTTGCTATCTGAGAGGCATAAAAAAAAAAGCACCAAGTAGACACCTGTGGTTACTACATAATGTTCAAGCCACTTGATATCATACATCAAAAGATAAAAGGGGAGTTAGGTTTTGTTTTCCCCCAGGTCTAGCGAAAGTCTTATTCTTTATGAAAACCACCAGGGAGATGTTTTGAGTTAGTTTAAACAGACTTAGTTTGAGCCTAAGCTCTTGCATCAATACATTCCTCCAGTCTCTTTCAAATATTTACGAAGAAGTGACTATGCTACGGAGTAAACATTTATCTCAGAAATACAAGATCGCACATCCAGTAGAAAAACTATAGCATAAGGAGGCTGCTGCAGGCCAATGTATTATTAGGGTAATGATGCGCTTTTGGATGAGAAATGCACTGTCTGTTCTGTTACCCTTACATGTTGCTAGATCCAGTAATGCGTCATTTGTTTGATAAGTCTAAAGCACCAGTCAATACACAGGTTGTTTTTAGCCTTTTGTTATCTTCTTTAAATACATTTCTGAAGTACTCTGCCACCACGCGCTTGTTAACGGGCTCTCTATTGCATGCTGTAGGATGATCTTTGATCATTTCACAGAACATGGTTACACTGTACACAGTGAACCTTGTTAAATGCGGACAGGATTGCAGAACTGGCACCGTGTATGGCCCTGGATGTACCAGGGTCTTGTGCAACAGGCGGAAGACATTGCAGCTTTCTTCATGGTGCTGCATTGTAATTTGAATAAAGGTGAAAGTAATTTGTTTGGGACTGTATTCTGGCAGGAAACTAATGAAGTCGCTAACTGGTAACTTGTTGCTTCCTACCTTCTCATGAGGAAACCTTTATTTAATTATTTTAAATTTTCATTTTATCAGCTTAATTTGCTAGATAGTACATAATTCTGCCATGACATTCAGGGACATGTCCATCCGGTCCTCCTTAGTCCAGTAAGTTTTAATTCTCTGTGGATTCTCTTTTCCAGTTGTAGTTTATGTTGCTGTTCTTTGTATCATCACACACAGCCCTCTAAGGCCACGCATACTGGTCTCAGTGCAGCAGCTTAGTTGTTTGACCTGATATTGCTAGGGTTTAATGTTTTGTAACTGCTGTAGAAGTGTTTAGTTGCTGGCCAAGTTCTACTCTTTCTAAAAAATAGAAACAAGTGCTTGGGAAATACAAAGGTGAAACCAAAAATCTTGTAAATAAAAACTCAAAAGGGAACTGAGTGATTATAACATCTGCATGTAAGAGCCGCACACAAACCTAATAATCAAAACTAAGAGGACAAAGGAACATAATATGTAAGTGTTGGTGACATACATGCAAAGGAAGCAAATTAGCAAAATAAGCAACAGAAATGGCTGCTACTCTATTGCTGGAGGAGGAATGAATAGGACAATGACAGTCCCACCGATGAACTCTTTATAAGAACAATTTAAAAGCCCAATTGCTTGTTGTTTTCCCTTCCCCAACAAGTGCTATGTTGTTACATTTTGGTAGCTTCCCTTAAGGGCTGCCACCATGAAGACAGGTATAAAATCAATAATAATGTGAAACAAAGTTCTTGAGAGAAGAGTTTTAAAAAAAGCTTCAGTGAGATGATAAGGTTGGTATAAGGCTGCAACAGATCTCAGGCATTTGAGAGAGTCCACCCCCTTATTTCATAGCAAAACAATGGAAACTTTACCTGACCAAAGAACCTAGACTTTCCTTGCTGCTTTTAAAGTTAGGCTGCATCCTCATTGTGAATGAGAGGTTTTTTTTCCTGAAACACCTTGGCATGTTGTAAAATCTTCATGGGAAACAACACAGGTGGTTACTTTCTCAGCAGAGCTTGCTGAGATAAACTGCATGGAAGAATAAAGTTCTGACCTTGACAATTATAACAAGGTGAAAGCCTACTCAGTTCTTTTCCCACTAGTATTTCACCACAGGTTTTTCCAGTAGACTTGCAGGCTGATCACCTAGGGGAAAAAAACTGCACAGAACAACGAGTGAGAACTTAGCCGTAGGTGAATGACTACTGTTGGTTCATCGAGTAAAACTAGTCTTTCCAGAGGCTTTTACATTGCAGAGACGATGCTGCCTCTCACATGATTGCAACAGATGGGTGTGCAGGCCAGAGAGAAGGTGGAGTGGTGCAACTTTTTCTGCTAGCTGCCTGGGTCTGATTCATTAGCACCACAACCCAGGGAACACTTTTTTCATCACAGAGAACTGGCCCTTTGCTGCACTCCTGTAAGTGTTCCTTTGTTCTGTCCAGTGGTGCGTCTTTTAACCTTTTGATTACTAAACTTGATGGCTTGGTTTGACCACCTCATATGAGGAGACAGTATGATGCACATACTGAAAAATATGATCTGAAACGATATAAAGATCCCCTATTTGAATACCTTTCAGTCTTTCTTCTCAGGGTGCTGTGTCAGAAATCAGCAGTACGCTATCCATTGGAAATACCTCACTAAGAAAAGCCATATTCTTGGCAGAAATGGTACTCCCCTGTACACTGGCTTGCAGGTCTCTCCTCCCTTCCCACCCTTGTACATTCTGCTTTATGCTCTGCTCTGATCCAGCTGCTGCAGCTCTCAGCACAACCCAGCTGTTCTCGCCCACTCCCATGCTGCTGCTGGGGGTGTTGCTGAACTTCCTCCAGCATACATTAGTAGCGATACTAATGTATAAATGACTATTTTCAGAGCTGTTTCAAGGAGGTTGACTAAAGCATGGTAATTAGTTACTTAATGTGTCTCTTTACCCTCCTTTTGTCTTTGCTATGCAAATAGCAAGGGGGAAATTCTAGCCCCAGTGAAGCAAAATGGCAAAGCCCTGAGTGCTCTTACCCATGCATGCCGTGTGACACTTAAAGGACAGGAGCAGGAGGAGACTGACATTTTGCAAAGAAAAAGCAAAACACACTGAAATGTTTAGCATTCTAAGTGGCACTAATTGGGACATGAAAGCACTGCAGCAGCTGTGAGTGCAGGAAGAGCAGCAGGACATCCTCTTCTCCCCCATCCCTTCCCACCTGGACAAGAGGCAAGAAAGGAAGTGCTATAGGAAGCTGGGGAGGCAAATAGTGACTAGGCTGAGACAGAGAAGAACAGGGAAGAGGTAAAGGAGAAGGTGCTGAGTGGACTGAGGGGAGTGGTCTGGGCATGAGGAGTTTATGGGGTGACCCTGTGAATTACTGTTTGCTTCTTGGGCAGTGCTTCACAGGGAAGCATGGCAATGGGCAAAAGAATGTTGAGCTTATTCTCCTTTTGTGGGAAAAGGAATGGAGCAAGGATGTGTTGTGCTGTTAATTCACGTACTTTATATGAAGGATACCTAGTGCTGTGGTCCTTTTAAAGTCTGTTTGTAGCTTCACTTTAAGCTGATATTACTGTCGAATGCTAGTTTTTGTCCATGAGGCAGCACTGAGAACCCTTCCTGACAGCTTCTGGAATGGTATGACTGTCTTCATCTCCCCCCAGAGTATCTGCTGCATGGGAAGCCTTCCATTTTCTTACTGCATTGTCTCTGTTTTCTTTTGAAAGAAGCAAAGTTTAAAATGTTTTAATGGCTGCCTCGAGACTGAATTACGTGAAAGGATCCATACCAGGCTACAGCTCATTTTGAAAAGTCTGTGGTGTTTGCCCCACAGAGATCTCGGCGCAGAACCTCAAAAAGAGAACTGGGAAGGTTCTAGAGTGTATTAAGATGAGATGTATCCAAATAAGTGTTCTGTCCTTATATGTTCCTTCTACTGTTACACTTTTATCTCTCTTATCTCCAGCTTTGATGTATTTGAGCTGTGTTTTCCAGTGCTTTCTGACTTTATTATAAGTAGCGAAGATGCCAGTTTCTCTTGCTGGGGGGAGTAACGGAATGCAATAGGAAGCTCTAGGCTTTCCCGGAAAAGTTTTTAAGATGGAAAAGCTAAAGTTGTAAGATGGTTGCTTACCTCCCACTGCTGTTCTCATGGAGGCAAATGCCAAACTGGAGTGGTTCATGTGCTGTTTTTTTTGTGAAGGGTTTTGTGTGGTTGGGTTTTGGGTTTTTTTTTGTGAAGGGAGATGGCAACTACCAATAATAGAATTCCACAAAAAGTGTAAGATGCCTGTAGAATTCCATCCTCTTTGAGAATTAAACTTATCTACTGCCAAATGTAGATGGGATTTGGCTTTTATTTGCCCTGTCTTGGTATTTGCATATTTGAGGCAAGCCAGATGAAAATGGAAAGAGCAAAGCTTAACATGTTAATTGCCAAGCTTATTAAGTCACAAGGTGTGAAATCTTCAAAAGCATCTAAAGTAAGTTAGGTGCAGAAGAATTGGCCTGTCTCTACTGTTCTTGAACATAACAATGTTTGTTTTCCATCATCATTTAAGTAAAAGGTTTTGTTAGACTTACAGGCTTCTGTTGATACTCAAGATAGGATAGGCAGCACATCAACTAGCTCAATTTATCCTCTGTTAGCCATGTGAAATTCCGTCATGACTATGAATCTGCGGTGTTTTAGATTACTCTGTATGGGGATTCTACAAAGACTGAAATTACTGTTGGGGATACAAAGCTAGCCCGGGGGCATAGGGTGTGTGAGAGCTTTCAAATGACATCCAATTACTATACTGCAAAATTTTCTAAGTTACTGTTTAAGGGATCTATGTAGGCCAGACTTTAAGTTAGAAATTTATTTAATTTGATTTCAACTCTTAACTTTATATCCAAATAGAAACTGTTTCCAAATAGTTTCTTGGTGTCATTTCCTTATTGTGGCCATATTCTTCAATTTTTCTGGTCCTCAGGACAAACTTTTTTTTACGTTGCAAGGAACTCCACAGAGCCTCAAAGTATTTTGAGCTCTCACAGTGGGTTTTTTTTTTTCCTCTTCGTCAAACAGATCAGTTAGTCACCAAGTAAGAGTTTTAGACTCAGGCAATAGTATGCAAAACTCAAACTGGTTTAGCTATCCATTTTACTCTTGCAGTTTAAACAAGCTAATTAGTAGCTCTGATACAGGAAAAAAAAAATCTTCTCACTTTTTGTATTCAAATTATGTGTTTTAAAATTTGTAACCTGTTTTCAGTAGCTCTTCACTAACTGAGTCAGGTGGTTAGATCTAGATAAACTTGTAAGCCACCTTTGAAACACAACACAAACCTCAGCCATATCTCAAATCAAGCTTGTACATCTCATCATAAGGCCCAGTCAATTTTATCGTCACTTTCTCTGGCACCAGTTGAATACTGGCTTTAGAGAGCACATTTGCAGTGTGTTTGTTCTTCAGAAGTAATAGCTAAAAGCTACCAACACATCAATAGGTACCAGGTAAAGGCCAAAAATGGATTTAGTTACAGGATCATTAAACAAAACCATAGTCTTGCATCTCCTTATCGAAAGACAGTAATTTTGCATTAAGTAAAGGCAAAACTAAGAAAAAAAAAAAAGTTTCTGAACTAGAAGCCTCAAAACAACTCTTATGTGCAGTGAAATCAGCCTGTCTTTTAAATTTTTTTTTGTATTTGGGACCTGTATTTTAAAACCTTTCCTCAGACAACAGATGGCTAGTATGATCACGTGTGTTGTAAAACCATTTTAAGTCACAAGGTTGTTGAGGGTTTCTTTTGCTTTGCTTTTGCTTTTTTTTTTTTTCCTTTTCTGATCTCCTCACTCTTAACAATTACCAAACTACATCTGTATGATGTTCTTTTTTAATATGCTGCTTTTCTAGTAGTGAATCCTTAGTTTTCTATTCCACAAGCATTTTACAAAATACTGCTTACAGAATGTAAAACAGTGGATTTGGTGATTGTTTGATGCCAACACGTACTTGCTGTATGACACAATCTCCATTGGAGTATTTTTTTCTACTCTACACAGAGTGTAACACTAATTAAAGTCTCAAAGGTGCGCATAAATATAATGTACGTGGGTGGATGGAACTGCTTTGTATAAGCTGGCACTCGTGGAAGCAGGAGCATGTGAAAGCCGCCGCTTCGCAGCCTGCACCGTGTTGGGTTCACGGGACTTCTCTGCAGAGCATGTTTCCTCCCCGGAGCGGATGTAAAGGCTGGGGACTGGGCAACCGCTGTGAGTACGAATAAAGTGCCGCAAGGAGGGGAAGGGGCTCCTTTCCCCGGGCTGGGGCCGCCCGCCGCCGCTTGGCATAACAAACTTTTAATGGGGCCGACGTCGGGCTGGTTCGCTGCCCGCCGCCTCCCCAGACTCCGACGGAGCGTTTCGACCTGAGCTCTGCCCGCCCCGGCTCCGTCCCGCCGCCAGGCCGGGCCGCGGGGCCGGGGCTGCCCCGAGAGACCCTCTCCTCGAAACGCGGCCTGGTTTGGCGCCGGGGACGGGGCGGGCTGCCCGCGGCGGGTCCCGCTGCCCCCGCCCTCAGAACGGGGGCGGCGGCACGTCCTCGCCCCGGGGGAGACGGCGGGTTCCGCCAGGCCGCGCCGTCC